>VKOC01000003.1:12552005-12598997 GCA_009364415.1 Spea multiplicata | reverse complement strand
CGTCGGACCCCGCTGCGGCGCCCCCTGGAGTGTGGCGCCCTGTGCGGTCGCACAGGTCGTACACCCCAAAGGCCGGCCCTGGCAGCGCTGGTCCCTATTTTTAGGTGTATTTATTACTTTACAGTGTTGTCTGTTCAGCCAATTGTGTTGTGGTACTCTAGATATGTTTGGTTGTGTCTTTCTGGAACAATGCACAGCTCTGGACTGCCTAGCAAATACCGCAGGACTCATTTATTACCTGCAAATGATGCAGGCGCATTTTGTCAGACGGACACCAGGTTCAACGTGTATTTCTTACCGCAAGACCTCATACAAACTTTTGTTTGGACCACATGCGCCCAGTATATTATATTATGTTATATATATCTATATAGCCTATCATAGGATTCTTTGCTTTGGGATAAAGCCTCCATATTAAGCCAGAAAGACACCTATTTGTCACTACACAGTTTAGTGTGTGTGTATATATATATGTATGTATATGCAAGTGTGTGTGTGTGTGTGTGTGTGTATGTATATATATATATATATATATGTGTGTGTATATAGTAAATTTATAAGCGGAATTGGTTCATTGATATTCGCGTAACACTACTGTGCATGGGTTTGTAAGGCCTCGGATGAACTAATTAGATTAACCAAGAAGCTTTCCTTAGATAATCATTTAGGGAGCCGTTTCTCATGCTACAGCTCGGCTGCTGCTAATGTGCAGTTGAAGGTCAAATGCTTAGCAGAGAATAGCAGCAGCAACGGCTTAATCTCAGACAGGCAGTGGTTTAAAATTACTTAACCATTGGCTTTTAAAAGATCTGCTTGAACCCGAGCCCTTTTTGGATTCGGTATTGGCAACCCTGTGCATGCAGCAGTTTGGTATTGAAATGCTCTGTGCAGCTGGGTTAGAACTGATAGAAGTCGCATTGAAATGTTTATACTGTGGTTCTACGCGAGCCGTGGAATGAATTGGGAACTCTCGTTTAGCAATCCTCTGCATTTTATAGTTCATTGCAGAGATCCCGGGGGACACTTGGTTGGGTTGTGTCTGTGGTTTATGTATGGGAACTAACATGCATTAGGTGGCAAAGGATAGTTTTTTAAATACCTTGAGGGCGGTTTTAATCCTGAACAGTTATGAGAATGTTTCAAGAAGAGCCGTTGCGTGTTTGCCAGCTCTTTGTGGCGCATGCAAATTATACGTGAAATATTCTAACTAGCGTACCCTCTGTGCATATTTGTTTTTTTAATGAATGGCTTCTATTATCGAGTGTAGAATTGATTCTCAAGACTGAATGCATTATGTATGAGTTTCTAGTTAAAAAAAAAAAAAAACAAACAAAAAAACAAGAAAAACCACTACTCTTACGTAAAAGTATGCAAATGTAGAATTGACAATCAATGATATATTAAGTTGTGGTTTTCATTTTATATCTATTTATTTATCTAGTACCTGCGTCTGTGCACCCTGAGCTACAGATATTGGTAGGAGGACTAGAGATTAGGGCAGGGGTGTCCAAGTTTTTTCTGCAGTGGGCCACTTCATCAGAATTGTATATAGAGACAATATGGCCTTTAATAAAATATGCAGATTTGTGACTACAAATTCAGGATAATTAAAAATGAAATAGTTCTATTTATTCTAGGGATGCACCAAAATGAAAATTCTGGACCAAAACATTAACGGTTCACTTAGCCAAAACCGAAAATGACCCCCAACCTTTAACAAATAATTTTTCATCACAGTCCCATCATGCCTAGGTTCCTGCACTTACACATCCATGCTATCACACACACACACATTCATTCATATACTCATTCATTCCCTCAATCACATTCTCATTCAAACACCCTCCCCACCCCCTTACCTGCACTGCAGCTCCTTGATGCTGCTCAGACTTCAGCAGAGGGCGCGCCCTCCCTCTGCTTCCTCTGTGCATTACCAGAGAACACAGTACTGGAGCAGAGTCATGTGATGTCACGTGAACTCTGCTGGGTTCCGCTTCCTCTGTGCAGTACAAAAGACCCTCCCAAGTAGCAGGGCTCTTGTTGTAGCAGGGCTCGAGGTGCGGCCCGCGTAAGATCGGTTGCCGCATGTTGGACGCCCCTGGATTAGGGGGTCAAAATAGCCGCTGCTATATTCAATATCTACCATTATCAATCCTTGGTCGTTCAAGATACTAATTTTGGTCAGGAGCTATATATATATATATATTTATTTCACAGTGTTTTGATCTAATTATATTTATTTTAATTTTACAGACTATTCCAGCTGCATTTTCCTGAAAGAACAATGCTGAAGTACAACATGGAACAGTATTTAAGAAGTGTCTCTGGAAGTCCGCATTGAGCGAGTAATCTCTTAACATGAACTTGATATAGAAACTGACTTGTCTCAGAAGGCTGATTTTTTTGCTTTTGGGAGAATTGGTTTACTCTCAACTGGAATTCTTGACGGCTCTATTTATTTCACCGTGTGAAAAGGGATTGTGCTGAAGATGGCTAACAATTCAGTTGCATACAGTGGTGTAAAAAACTCAATAAATGAAGCAAATCATGGGGGTGATTTTGGAATCACAGTCGAGGAGCTTCGCGCGCTTATGGAACTCCGATCAACTGATGCGCTACAAAAAATACAGGAATGTTATGGAGATGTTTATGGAATTTGTAGTAGGTTGAAAACTTCGCCACACGAAGGTAAGAAACTTAAATGGTACTTTGCTCTTTGTAGCTCATATAATCTGTATTTGTTTGTCTGTACAACAGATTTAAAGGCTGCCCGTTTGTTACTACAGATGTGGTTTTCTGCAGCTCATTTAAGAGCGCATGTTGTAGAAATAAATGATCAGCAGTCTAATTCCTGAAGTCACAGGTTTCTGCACATAACCCTTTAGCTGTAATTAAATAAAACCATTACTTTGAATCTAATGTGGGGTGCTTAACGAAGCCGCATCCCCTTTGTTATTGTGCTAGAATAGGGAACACCTAAGCATTTATTTCATTTATCTTTTTGCTGATAAAGTGAAAGGTGTATATAATATGGAGCACAGTGTTTCTGTGTGTTACAACTTTCATTCAGCTATTTCTTACTTTGCAGATGTTTTTGAGGAGGAATAAACAAAATGTCAAATGTCCATAAGAGACCATCATAGTGTTGGTGTTTTTCTGAAGTACTGTGGATATCTTTGGAGGCAAAAATAAGAGAAAATTGAAATCCTAGTTTAAAATGAAAGCTTAGAAAGACAGGGATTTGAACCAAGTGTTACAGTGCCAATCAAAATCCGACAAATAAGTTTAAGGTGATCTATAAAGTGCAATTGGGAACATACTGGCAACAGTGTATATAAAATGTAACACAGTAGCAACATATATAGAAACTATTCTACACAATGTCAAATGTCAATGGGACCAGCTTGGTTGGGATTCTGCTGATTCTGCCACTTTTTTGGGGGAGATTCAGTAGAATCCTCCATCCATTTGCTAGGTATAGATATAACCTCGCCAGTTATATGCATATGATGACTGGAATGTACTTTATCTTCTCTACAACATGTTTGCATATAATGAAACGTATCCATACAAAATACTGTGAAATGTGTACTGGTAAGGTCTGGGTTTTTGTCCTCTTATCTGTTTTTTTTTTTGGGGGGGGGGTTGTCTCCTGGATGACATGTAAAGCTGGCTTGAAAAACATGTTCTAAAAATCATCAAAATGACTGAATAGAGGAAGGGCTAGAGATGTAAAATTTCCAGAAATGTTGAAGCCATGAAGAAAAACACTATTTTTTCTCTGGGAACAATTTTACACTGAAAAAATGATTTTGTTACACTGCATTTCATGTTCCCAGTGTATGTAAAAGTATCACGCTTGAAATAAAAGTACAGCTTATCCAGTGAATAGTAAACTAAAATTCCTTTTTAAAACTCTATATTTTGTTGCAAATGGAACAAGTTCTCTATTCATTAAGAAAACTTCAGTTATACATGAGAACAGGTAAACCCCCCCTTTCTCTCAAGTGCAACAAAATAAATGAAGAAACCATCAACACAAAAAAATAAGATCTCATCTAATCCTCCTCCATGGATTGGACGGAGAGGGTGATCCCAATTGTCCAATCAAATTTGCACTTTAGCACCAATTACAAATGAAAAAGTAACTGGCATTGTTTGTGCATCTTTCATAAAGATGTTCATGTAATATAGTTGGAATGCCATGTTATAAACATTATTATTATAAAAGATATTTCACACTCCATTTTGTTTCATTTTTTCCGCAAAAAAAAAGACTTTAAGGTTTAACTTTTCCAGTAGAGTCATAAGTTTCTTGCCCGGTTTTGTTGGGTTTAAGCAACTGTTCATCAGGACAGCTCCTTCACCACAGTCTTCCCGTATGGTTATTTTCTGATGGTGCCAATGCTCTAAAACAAAGAGCTTTGGATATTGGGGTATAAATATATAGTTTAAAAAAGGTGCCTCCAGAAGCTTGGGCTGTTTAATGCCTAGATCATTCATAATGATTTACTACAGTTACCTAGAGATCTATAGTAATTCAACACTTTCACACCTTCTTATCGGAGAGACAGATCACAACTGGCCCTTATTTATGTGTCTCTCTGTAGGTTGTCAGGCTGTATATCTTAACAGTAAACATTTCGATTTGCCTTTTGACTATCAATTACTGTCTGTTACTAGTTCCAAGCCCACCATCTAGTGTACCAAAGGAGCTTCTGTTGGACATATGTTCTTCTTTTGGTTTGACAGACTTCCCTGCTTTGACATCGCTACCTACGTCATGAGCATTTGCCATTGTATTGCGCTTTGCTCCCGGGGGGCTTATAAAAGATTTATGAGGTCAACCACTGTGACCAGCTGCTTTCTTCCGAGAGCGCCCACTTGCTAAATCCCACTCCATTTAAATGCGGAACGTGTGTTTAAGGAGAAATGGAGTGCTTTGCTTAGTAAACTCGCCATAAGCCAGTCCTGCGATGGAAAGTGTATTTCGTCAGACTATGAGTTTGATTGTTTATGCCGCTCTTATCCTTTACCACTTAAGTAATTAGGACTTTGTAATTTCCCTAATCCTGGAAAGGTTTCATTTGTACGGCGATGAAAGGTGACAGCTGTCTGCGCATGCATCCAGAATTGTTGTAACACTTGAAAACCTCACCATTGTGCAAAAGTCAAATTGCCAGGCGGTATTCCCCTCCTGGGCAGATTGCAGCAATGTAATCTTAGATAATTGTCTTGGTTAAAATTGGAACTTTTGTTTTGTGTTCAGTGCTCCATATAGCACAATGTAAACGTTAAAGGGACAGTTTAATGTCCCATACCCCCCCCCAATAGTGACAAAAGCAAATTAGTGCACAGTGCATATGGTAAACAATAAATCACTTACTTGGCGTAGAAGTTGCAGCATTGATGCTCCATCTGCCCTTCTCCTCCACCGTGGGCTGACTTTTCTTGCAGTTTTCCTGACCAATTATATCACAAACATTTATGTATAGATAGCGCTACATATAGATAACTAGACTCCAATGTACATTTTCTCATGATCTAGACGGCGGTGCCCTTGAGCTTTAACGGTTTAGGGTTTTAGTTTTTTCACAATGAGTGAGATGAGTATCTTTCTCCCTTAGATACGGCTGGCGATTGGAGTAGCCGGTTCACTTTCCATGGCTGTTCACCTCTAACTTTCAATTATTGATGGTGTGAAATGAAAAAAAAAAAAAGATGCAGTACTAAGTGGGGGAACTTATGGAGATATTTTTCATTAAAGCTAATGCAAAATCTTTTATTCGTGATACCCACTGCTTACATTATTTTAACTGATAGAATTTTCCTGACATAAATGAAAGGGGACCCCCCCCCCATGCGTTTGTAAGGGAACCCAAGCAAAAAGGTTAAGGGATCACTCTATCGCATGTATTAAAGTGTTATGGCGGCGGATGTCGCTTGTAAGTTGATACGGATCCATATAGTGTAGTTCTCCCATTTTTCACTGTTGCAGAATATGTCGCAATAATTAGAATTTTTTTCTATTGCGCAGAGGATTTTTGCTTTTTGTCAGAGCGACGTCTTCATGCCTGCCTTTTTTAAACTGTTAGAATGCATCTTGCTAAAACCCTTTGACTGCAGCTCCACTTTGTATAGATAGATTAGTCTTGGCCACGCGTGCCGCCTGCGTTGTAAGCCACGTAGTTGCTGAGTGCCTGACGTGTTCGTGTTCGTTGGATGGATGTGGCTTTTTAGATAATGCGGCTTCGTTACTTGTCATCTACAAAGTGCTTTGTACGGTTTATCTCTAGCGTTGCGTATCCTTGGCCAGTGTAGTGATATATTTCTAATGTTTCGTTGGGAAATGTTATATTTAGCTCAGCCGGGAACGGCACCTTTTTGTTTTTCCCCCCCCAGTTAAATGATGATTGATCATCATTTGAGAAAGCAGCGGGATACTAAAGGAGAGAACTTCATAACGTTGCATTGATTAAACAATGTTGACGCTACGTCTTGGCTTCCGCATTCAGACTCCATAACAATTGAATTGATTGACAAACAAAAAGCACAAGCAACAGCAATCTTGCTGAAAGACACGTTTTAGCATCCGTCCGTAAAACAGGGCTTCACATTAGGATGTGGCAATGCATTATTTTCATAGAACTCTGGGCCTGAGAGATATATATTTATATTTTTTGAGGGGGTTCTGTGCGCTCTTACGGCGTTTCGACTCGACAAGTGTTGGTCAACCAGTCTTAGCAGGAGAAATCTAGAAAATGACTACTTTGCTGCTTCACAAAATTAGTGATATTTATAGCAGCAAAAATAGTTGAATCCTGTAAAACTAGAACCTGTTTTGCTGTAGCTTTGTTTTAAGTGATTTTGTTCTTCACACAACATTCTAGTCTTTTGAGGTGGCGGTAACTGGGTTGTGAATAAAAATATACAATGTGAAGGCCGAGTCTGCTCCGTGAAATGCAGTTGTTGTCATTTCACCATTCCTATGCGTTATTAGCTGTCCGTAATGACGTAGTGTGGTCGTGAAATGGGATTTATTCTGCAGCCATCCTCCGTTTTAGTGAACCTTTTATAAAAAGAATTGAGGGAATCTGGTTATGTGCTTTTAAAACCCTGCAAGAGGTTTTTTACTAAACCTAATTGTTAGCGCCGGTGCCCGTTCATTTTGGTTTTACGTTAGAAGGCTGTAGATGTGACTTCAGATACCCTGGGAAATAATCATGTGGGCTGCTAAATGTTTGCCTGGCTTCTTTGTTGTATAGTTTGTTGCCTGCACTAGAATGTAACATTTGCTTTCCACCGTCTGTGTTACAAAGTTTAAAAATATCAAAATAAAAGCAGCTTTATGGGCAGGCTTCGTCAAACCCCAGTTTCCCACGGCAACCAAAAATCCCTTAGTGGCGTCTAGGGTTTTGGGAGCGCGATCACCAGCTTGGTTGAAACCACTGTTGTAACAGAGCCCTCGAGTATCGGCGCCACCAAATCCATGCCAAGCCAAAGCCAGGCTCACCGGGTCCCCACACGCTGGCTGGCCTCATCACGGGGATATGATGTCATTTTTCTGAGCACTGACCGGTTGCAGGGACCCTACTTTATAGGTGAAGGATTCTTTCATCTCTAGTTTCATGTTAAATCTATTTGCATGGAAGCCAATGTGCTTTACTGCATGGATTGGCAGCTTTGGTTCCATTTGGTCTTGAGTGTTTATTGTACTGCACCTCATGCCCATGCGCTGTAGCGCTCAAATTGGGAATACGGTTGGCTGCATCGTGTTGATTCCATAGAACTTTGACCTGTATCACCTATATAGTGAAAGCGGAAGCTTTTACATTAGGGCTCGGAAAACCTCAGGTACCGGGTCGCCATGGCGACTTAAAACCACTTCTGTCGCCCTGGGTTTTGCAGAATTGCTATTGTGAGTCTGGCGCCCTGTGCTTTCCTGTGGGAGTGTGGTGCAGCGGGTGCCGCCAGGCTCCCAGCGGGGTCACGTAATGCTCCCCTTACCTCGCCCCGGCAGGAAACATAACGTGTCGGGATCATTATGGCAGAAGATGGGCACGGCTAGTTTCTATGAGATTGAGAGGAACTAGTGTATGCGAGTGTGTTTATTATAGTGTCAGCAGTGTTAGAGTCCGTTTGTGTGTGTGTATGTATAGTGCTGGTGCCAGATTCAGTGTGTATGTGTCCATAGTGTTAGTGTGTAACTATATATTTATAGTGTTAGCCAGTGTGTGTGTGGTGCTAGCATGCATGGTGTTTTGTTATAGTATGTTATTAGCATGCGTGTATAAATGTATGGTGTTGGTGTGTGTGTGCGCGCTATTATGTTACTGAGCTTGAGGTTAGCGTGTGTCTGTTACTGTATGGTGTTGGCGTGTGTGTAAATGTCTGATAATGCAAGATAAAGCTCGACGAACCCCCAGATATCCAGGAAAATAAAAACATGATTGTGGAAGAACAAATGCTGGCTTCTGGGTTCAAACCGATATGTGACCCATGTCATCTCCATAAAGGGGAGAGAGAGAAAACCTTAATCTTCTCTTCTTTTAAATACAAGTTTCTAAAGCTGCTTGTTAGGTTCTGGTTTCAACGGTGTAATAACCTTCTCTTCCTAATATTGAATTAATATGCTTTAATGAAGATAAAAGTGTGAACTGGACTCTGCCAAGGTAGTTTCCAAACTGTAAAACACTTTTTAACACCTCTTTCCCCTCAGTTGGATAAAATGTGTCATTTGTATGCACTCAATAAAGTCTTTCTTGCAATTTCTTGTAGTATTTCATGACCACTATCTTACTAAAGTACTTTCTTTACATCACAGGTCTAAGTGGAAATCCTGCAGATCTTGATAGGAGGCAAGAAGTATTCGGGAAGAATCTTATACCTCCTAAAAAGCCAAAAACGTTTCTTCAATTAGTATGGGAAGCACTACAAGATGTAACATTAATTATATTAGAAGTAGCAGCCATAATATCTTTAGGCCTTTCTTTTTATCCGTCTCCAAGTGGTGAAAATGAATGTAAGTATTGCCTGTTCTTCATTCATTTAATTCTGTGTGCTTTTATATTAATAATAATATTATTCAGATGTGCACTTTTTTTATTGAAATGTATGGGTATTGGGGATTGAATGTGACTATTAAAAAAAGCAATGCAGTTTAGGAAAATGTTGGTCAACAAAGGCCTTTCACGCTTTCAGCCATTAACTGTCGGAAACAAAATGCAGAATGAGGGAGGCAAATGTGCATCATTCCGAACATCATCGCGATAACGCAAACTTCAAATTAACAATATACATTAACAATGATGTAATAAATACTTTCTAGCACAGCAGGAAGTGAGCCCTGCTCTTGCAAGCTTAAAACACATTTGAATATTTTTCTGGTACGCTGTTGGGTTCTCCATGTGGAAAATGCATTATAGCATGACCCTGTTCAGTGAGCTACTTAGTCTCTACGCTTCCCGAATAAAATCCAACACGCTTTTTGTGTTTTCTAGCAGGGGAGTATATCCGTTTCCACACATTTTTGTATTAAACTATTATTCCAAGGCACACTCAGACGTTTCATACGTGCCGATGTGCTCCAAGTTGGTCAAACGTTTTTCGCATGTCGGGCTGAGCAGCCATAAAAGGTTTTGGAGAGTCTCACGTCTTAACAAATTAACTAATCTAGGGGGCCGTATAGAACTTAAAGCTATATCACATTATGCGTCACTTTATATCCTTTTAGTTTTTATGCAAATGCATAGAGGGATTCATCGGAATCTTGCTCTTTCCCTGACCTCCAGCACTTTGCTTTGCAGGAGATGCGTTGCATTGAATGGATCTCCGGCTCAGCAGTGTGCATGCACTGATCCTTTCTACTAGCCAGATCCAGTGTGGGCTCGTGTGGGATTTCTAGGGGGTCTAACAAGGCTTTCCTATTAGTTACTGTTTTTTTTTTTTTCTCCCTCGAGGGTAAACAATTCATATTAAGGTACTTACTAGGTATGCAATTATTAGGCTTTTAGCTGCGGTACACTTTACGTATTGCATGAAACGTTGATGGCTTTTCAGAATGACTACGGTTTCCAAGGCACAAATGCTTTTGTCATACGTGTTTTTGTTTTTACTCTGTGCTTTTTAGTGTGTGGTGAAGTCTCCAGTGGTATTGAAGAGGAAGAGGGGGAAGCAGGATGGATTGAAGGAGCTGCTATCCTTTTGTCGGTTGTGTGTGTGGTGTTAGTGACGGCTTTCAATGACTGGAGTAAGGAGAAGCAGTTTAGAGGTTTGCAGAACCGTATCGAACAAGAACAGAAATTCACAGTTGTTCGTGGAGGCCAAGTTATTCAGATACCAGTGGCTGACATAGTTGTTGGGGACATTGCACAAATTAAATATGGTAAGTCTACGTTTTCTTTTGTGGTTGTGTGCCCCATATCTAAATATTTTATATATTATATATTTTTTTTAATTAAAACAGGTGACTTGCTGCCTGCTGATGGAGTGCTCATACAAGGAAATGATCTTAAAATTGATGAAAGCTCGTTAACTGGAGAATCTGATCATGTTAAGAAAACACCGGTGAAAGATCCTCTGCTGCTTTCAGGTCTGTAGTCCTGTCATGCCACATCATGTTAACGTCCTGGAATATATACAACTTTATTTTTGTGCTTTCCTACCATACTTGTAGGAGTAGATCCTATTAAGTTATTCACTTAAGTATAACATTATAATACTTCAAGTTCCTATTAAGTATTTTGACCCCACCCCAAATAAAAAATATGACCCAGCGTATTTGTTGCAGCCTGGCTTTAGCTGGATTCAATCTAGAATGTAGCTCAAATTTGGCATCTTGCCTTACTAAATGAATGTTTTGTGATTTTTAGGCACTCATGTCATGGAGGGGTCTGGTAAAATGGTGGTCACTGCTATAGGTGTAAATTCCCAAACTGGAATAATATTCACTTTGCTTGGAGCTGGAGAAAACGAAGAAGAAAAAGAAAAAGAAAAAAAGGACAAAAAAAGTAAGTACGGTTATATACATGTACAGGCTAAGTGGTAAGATAATGTGACACACAATCTTCCAAACTTCAGAACATACATTTTATTTATGTTTTAAAGTTAATTTACTTCTGAAGCATGTGATGTGCTCCTTAGCACTGTATAAATTCTGTGACAACTCCATTGTCACAGATACCTGGCTGATTATTCTGAACACTGGACAGGTAGATGTAATGCTAGTGATATAGACAGTTTATATTTATTATAACACAGGTTTACCCTACTGTGTGGAAGTAAAGTGTTCCTGGGAAGCCTTTTCTTAAACTGAAATAAAAATGTTTTCTCCCTAAAATTTGTTCTAGAACATTTGATTTTTTTCTTCAAGTGCTTTAGCAGCAGGAGGAGATTACTCATTGTGAGATATATTCTGCTTTTATTTTTCATTTATGAATTGTATATATTCATTATGTAATATATATGTATCTTATATCCTTATTTTTGTGTGCTGGTAGGTTGTGGGAGCCTTAGGAGGATTGTTGAGAAGAGGTTAGATCAGGACAGTGAAGTAGTCACGCAGGTTTTTCCACCATGTGCCACCCAGCTTTGCTTTGGAGATAAAGCGGCCAATGGTGTGGAGACAGGCCCTTCTCACACCATTACGCTGATGGAAAAATGAAAAGCAAATACTATAGCTAGTCTTAACATTTAATAAAGTAAAAAATAATGTAGGTGGCAACTCCACTATACCTGTATCTCCTTGTGCTTTATTGCATAGCATCGATTTTAGTACGTTTACAATCTGTATTTGCAGTATCTTAGCGGTAGTTGTCACATTTGTTATCCTTTTTTTTTTTTTATCATTGTTCGCTTAACACACTATTATGCTTAATGGATTCATTTTGATCACTATGTCCTTGAAGAACTAACAGCCAGCGTGCAGTCATTCACAAATACCATTGATCTACGTATATGTGCCACAAGTTCTGATCATGTTTCCCTAGAGGCTGTTTTTGGCAATTCAAAGGAATGTGTCGACTAGGTCAGCGCATGGGCTGTCGGACAAGCTAGGATGACGATATTGGCATGGGGAGACTTTAAGTCTGTCTTCAATAACATTTCTAGGAGAAACACTTCTCATACACACAATAAGTAAAGTGGTGTTTTAATTAGCACAATTCATGACTATTTAAAAACTGGGCCCTGTAGACCTTCATTTAATGAGAACAACCTATGATTAATAAGATCAGCTTCTGGGGCTGCTATGTAATATTTTAAAAAATACTTTGTTTATGTTGTTAATCCTCAAAAAAAAAAAAAATGTGACTGATGTTTCTAACTCCATTTGTGTTAGACATGTAGTGCATATGGATCTCAACTACTCATTAGTAGCCAGAAAGCGATTGGCAGCTTACAGGTTGCCTGTTGGAGACTTCTGCGTTAAAACATAACATTTTTTTTGCCCAGATTTTTTGTAGGTTTATATCCTGTTCAATGAAGTAACCACTGTGGTTCATTTGGCCTGGCCTCTGTGTTAGGCTATGCAGAAAAGTGGAGTACTCTTCTGATGGGCAGTAGGTTGATTGTGTTCAAGAAGCAAGATGGCTGCTGAGTTGAACAAAAATGAAAAATCCCACATCAGAATATTGAGTATACCCCTCCTTCCGTATTTACAAGCCCTGCGTTTTCAGTATATTGTTAAAGAAGTCACTTTTTGATTTTATGTAATATTATGTGAGCATCGAAGAGAATGTGTTCTATATCCTCCCCACATTCAGTATATGATATGATTCTGAACGGGGGGGGGAGTCGCACGTAATACAAATGTCACCTAGGGGTTATGCTGAATGGCTTCTTAGTATTGGTAATGTGGACTAAGCAAGAAAGCTAATATTCCATCGCCTGCAAATGTCAGAGAGGCAGCGCTCTGCAAGCAGCAGGCTCATCTACATGGACTGCCTGTTTTGGGAGCAATTTTCCCATGAAAGGTCTCCTGTCAACATCATACAAGGAAGTTTGACATTTGATTTTAAGTCATACAGTGTCTCCCTTTGGCAGTGAAATGTTGCTATGGTGATAAGTGACTTAAATTGAGAGCATCGGCTGACAGCTGCTTGCTCTGCATTAGATTCTTCAGTCTTCAGATCATGTTAGGAATGACTAGCAATCTGCTAGAATATCTCCAATGTATCCACCACAAGCAACTGATACGTAGTAGTCTCATTGTGTACTTTATTTTTAACACTAAAATGTTGCTTTGGGACAAACTGCTGTAATTTAATCTGAACTGCCCTTGTGGCATTTTCTTTTCCTTTTCTGTTCACCAATCTCAAATGTGTATTTCTTCTTTGCGTATCAAGGTATATGAGTGTCTGGCCTTAGAGAAGGTAGTCCTTGATTATATATTGTGCTGTGGTTTTAATACTACATTAAACAGCCAATGTGCTGCTTGAAATATTCTAATTAACTCTTTAATGTTGCGATGTTTAAATGTCCACAATCAAGTAACACTTGTTGGCCTCAGAAATAGCTGTAAGTATCGATTTCTTGGGGAGGTTCCTTGAAAACGTGTTACGGCAATGGTTAATTGTTTGTATTCCATAACAAACTAGCTTTTGCGCCAAGGTTGATGTTGGTTTACAAAATTCAACGTGACTTTTCTGAAAAGGATTTTAAAAGAAGTATAATATTTTTACAGCGTATTTTTTTTTTCTCTCCCTCCTTTAGGCAAAAAACAGGATGGTGCAATTGAAAATCGGAACAAAGGTATTACTAAATGTATAAAACTACCTCGTATTATAAATTCAAGCTGCCCACGAAGATATCTCCTAATGTATTTTGATATGTTGAAAAGCAAATGTTTAGATTGTCGATTTTGTGCTTAATGCCCAATCGTCTTTCTGTTTTATTTATGGGCCTGTAATACCCATTACTACACCTGCATCTGATCTAAGAAAATACACGTTCACTTCCGTGTACAGATCTCCAGTACCTGGTCTGATGGTGTTTCACCTGCATTTGTGTGCGTTGTTTAAATCTTCATTCGGGAATGTACAACTTTAAACTGTTGGCGTTATATAAATAAAAGATGATTTTTAAGGAAAAGCAGTGCTCAGCGGAATATCAGCAAACGGCGTGGGCCGAGTAGTAATTGAGCAGCAAACGGTTTTCTTAACACAGAAGCAGTGCAGGGAGACTACAGGCCATAGCAAAGATCACAGCAATTCGGGTTATAAATATCTCAACTCGTGTGGCCCAACCTTTTTGGCTTAAATACATTTTGTTTGTTAGAAGAAAGTGCCTTTTTGGGGGGAAGAAAAGCTGTTAATAAACACTGACTTAACCGCTTTCTTTTTCTCTAATAAAGCGAAAGCTCAAGATGGTGCAGCCATGGAAATGCAGCCCTTGAAGAGTGAAGATGGCACTGATGGGGAAGACAAAAAAAAATCAAATTTGCCAAAGAAAGAAAAATCTGTTCTGCAGGGAAAGCTCACTAAGTTGGCCGTTCAGATTGGAAAAGCAGGTACGTGTTAACAGCCGGTGAAGGATTATTGGCACTGTGTATTTATTGTGACTCTTGGGCTTCTGTCGGAAAGGTCTTGCAGTTGTTTGAAATTGTTTTGGTGTTGTGCACCCACTACCACCTTACAAACAGAACCTTTTCTAAAACCTTTCTAATGGGTGCAAAGACAAATGGTTAGGAGGATAAAGAGTGTGAAAAGTTTGACACTTACCCATTTTATTTTTGTGCGTTAAATGAAGAGCTCTTTTCACCTCACATCGATTCCAGCTTTCCGTTGGATAGACGTTTGTCAGACTTTGAAACCACAGATTCTTGATTCATGCTAGTTTGCTTTGTCCAAGAGCAGCTGTTTTTATTGGGTTATATTATGATTTAGTATTACAATGTGACTGAAATGCCCAATGGAATGTCAGAACCCATCGATAAACTTTTTCTCTGCTGTGATTACATTAAGTGATAAACCGTTTAATATCCAGGTCAGTGTGTTAGCAAATAATATTGATTAGGGGATGATGTTACCAATGACCTCATCGGTGCTGAAATATAAGCTACGGTCTTGGTCTCTTATCTTCCATCTTCTAGTGCTGAAAGAGCAAGCAACACTTTATCTTGAGCAGAGAATTGTTCTCCTCTTTCGAGCCGCTATCATCCTAGTGCTACCTGTGTGTCTGATATTGTTTCACAGGTCACTGCATTATAAATACAGAAAACCCTTCAGTGGTGGAAAAAAACTCACCTTTTTTTTTTTTTTTTTTTTTTTTGTCCCTTTGGATTTTTAGCTCTTTTCTGAATTTGGTGAAGTGCTAATTGAAAAATAGGCTAACGTTTTGCAGCTCGTTTGCCCTTGTAAACCTTTTGTCTGCCGTCTTGATCCAGTCACTTTGCAGCCGAGAATAGCCTTTTTGTCTTCTAAATTATCCCTTGCTGAAACCTTTTGACATTAGTTTATTAAATTGTGCTAGAAAATGTCGAATATATCTGTGCTGACAGATCGTAGCTTAGTCCGTGGTATGTTGTGCTTTAATCTTTTCCAAGGATTCCTGTCATTTGTTTTTGAAAGCAAGCAAGGTTTACCTCACTGTCAGCTGATCTTTTGTTCTGTTCTTGTTTTTTTATTTATTTGGGGCATCTAGAACTTGCAAGATGTGTGTATGTGAGAACTAACATACTTAATGAACATTCATTCACATACACTCGCGTAGATGCAATTTTTATGAGTGACATGCTTGACTTGCACAAGGATGTTTTGAGGTTAAATCCTGGTACAAAGCAATGATACCCAATTCGGTACTCCTGTCAAATGTTTATGTACTGCAACTTTTTTGAAGTATGTATAAGTTACTATAGACAGTGTGAATTTATATGCCGTTCTAAAGGCTGGTACATACATTTCAAGATAATGCATTCATCAGTTTTTGTTCATTTATAGGTTTGGTGATGTCTGCAATTACGGTCATAATCCTTGTACTGTACTTCGTGGTCAAGACTTTCTGGATTCAGAAGCGACCCTGGCTTGCTGAATGTACACCAATTTACGTCCAATACTTTGTGAAGTTTTTCATCATTGGAGTTACAGTTTTGGTGGTAGCTGTACCAGAAGGTCTTCCGCTTGCCGTCACTATTTCTTTGGCATACTCTGTAAAGGTAGGCATTAGTGTAGTCACTAATCACAGATTAGGCACTGATTTCACATGATTTCAACAAAAAATAACTAAATCTTTATGCCAATGACAGCTGCTGGCTGAATGACTAGCTCAGCGCAAGTCAAGCTGGGGTGCCAGTATGAGTTAAGAATGGGAGAATTGGTGGTCCTGTGCAATTTTTTTTCTCATATAAATATACCATAAAATATAAATATAAGACTTTGCTTACTTGAAACAAAATGAAAAATGTGTAATTTGCTCATTTGTGTAAAGGCTGTGGAAATGGCTGTCCTGTCTCTAATGCTCACCAAATATTTTAATTTTCTCCAGAAAATGATGAAGGATAACAATTTGGTCCGGCATTTGGATGCTTGTGAAACCATGGGTAATGCCACTGCAATCTGTTCAGATAAAACTGGGACGTTGACCATGAACAGAATGACTGTCGTCCAGGCTTTCCTAAATGATAAGCATTATCGAAAAATTCCCGAAGCGGAGTCTTTACCAGAGAATGTCTTGGACCTCCTTGTGACGGGGATTTCTGTGAACTGTGCTTATACATCAAAAATTTTGGTAAGCTTGGTATACGCGTTTACTAGCCCTTGCTTTATGGCAACGTGTGTTTTTCATGAATCTAGTTTAATAATCACTCGAGTGACAGATTATGTTGTTTGTGGAAGTTGCATAAACTTTTCATGGTATTTGACTTTCCTTTTGTGACTTTCAGCCTCCTGAAAAGGAAGGTGGCCTACCACGCCATGTCGGTAACAAAACTGAATGTGCCTTGCTGGGATTTCTTTTGGATCTAAAACGAGACTACCAAGATGTAAGAAATGAGATCCCCGAAGAAACTTTTTTCAAAGTGTACACCTTTAATTCTGTAAGAAAATCTATGAGCACAGTGTTGAAGAAGCCTGATGGCAGTTATCGAATGTTCAGCAAGGGTGCCTCTGAAATTGTCCTTAAAAAGTAAGTAACAAAACCTTTTGTTTTCCCCCACTTTGATTTTCTTTTCAATGCATAGCTGAATTTATATTTAAGCAGTAAAAATGAAGGCATCTTAAGTGCTATATTCCAATTCACTCCTAAACTTTGTTAGTGGAAGTAAAGCAAATTTATAAATATGGTAACTACATCATGAGTGGTCACAGCCATCTTTTTTTGTGTTTCTGACAACTTCCTGTAAGCCTACCTATAAACAAGTTGGCAGGTATCGTTTGTCTCAAGGAAAAGTTGGCTTCATTTACTTGTGTTCTTCACCTGTGCAATATGATGGGCCTTCTGTTCTTTCACTTTCTTTCCAACCAGTACGGAGGTTTGTAAGGCTGCTAATAAGCATATACCCTGTGTTGTGTATTGTAACTAATTGTAAAGGATAGAATAGGGGGTGGTATATTTACCACCCATTCACTTACATAATTGACATTCATACTCGACATTGGTGAAAAGAATATTTGCAATGAAAGAAGCAGAAGTCAAATGTAATCTCCATTTTTACGTTTGCCTGCGTGACACAAGCATGTCAGAATTGTAAGGCTTAACTTTTGTTTTTTAAATGGCATTCTTTTAAATTGTGTGTTTAAAACACCACTTCTCTCTCTTGGTTTGTTGTTTTATGCACCAAACAAATATGTTTTATTTCTTACCCTTGTGAAACATATACTGTTGAAAAAGGCTAAGACTCCAATAATTATGTTTAGTTTAATAGACACAGAGCTAACTTAATAGGAAGGAATAAACCATGCAAACCACAAGACCAGGATGCTGAGAACAGCTTCTCCTACCCATATATATTGATGGGTTTCTAATATACGTATATTGCTTATTATAACCCAGCACCATTACAGTTTTATCAAGTATGCGGATGTGGAAATGTGGGATTTTGGATCTTGGAAACCATATCTTAAACGTGTTACTTACCTAACATTCTTTTTTTCTTCTTAATGATTATTTATTTCTGGTTCTGGTTTGAGGAAACAAATGGGATAACGGTTTAAACACATGCCGTTGTTAAATGTAGGATGAGGTTTTTTTGCACATTGATTATGATACAGAAATAATATACTACAGTTCAGGATCGTTCAGTTCAAAAATGCAGACCAGGCGAGATCCTCATTATGAGGAGGCAGACATCTTGTAATGTTAAGCTGTCACTGTTTTGGTGCTCACCTGCTTGGCACCAACACCCCATGTCCCATATTGAGTTTTACATTTAGTAATGTCACTATGGGTGTTATTACGAGACACAAGCCATAAGTATACTATATTCATAAGCGATTGCATTCAGAATGTATCCTGAAGTTTATGCATCCTGCGCATATCTCTCCCTTTCACCATGGACGTGCCAGAGGGTTCAAGCATCCAACTGCGCATACCTTCTGTAACGAGGACAGATTAGGTCTTTGTTTCAACTGCGGAGGGTATTAAATTGTCTGGCTGAAAACAGGCGCTTTCTGTTTAAGGATTCATCCGTTTTTAGAATGTGTCTGAAGATTAAATGTTACACGTCTCCCAAATACTGTAAACACTTCTCCTCCTCCTCCTCCCCAGTGTGGCAAATATAAACAAAGCTGCCATCTTGTGATATGTTGGATGCTGTGTACATCTCCTTCACGTTGTGGCATGTTTTCCCACCTGGCTGCTTGTTTTATTCACTACACTGAATGCAGATTCCAATATCTGGCATCTGGATGCTTTGTAGTCTACAGTATTAACCAGAACGTGGGAAAAGGGACCGTGTGTCACCAGACAATGCCAAAAACTGACATTTATGCAGTTTTGATATGACCTTTCATGTTTTTTTTTGTTTTTTTTTTTTTTAATTAAACAGTTTAAATGGTTAGTTACCTTATTTTAAATGTAATTTGGTATGTTTTCTTGTTTACTGCAAATTTCTGACACATTTTTCTTTTCTCTGCTTTGTGTGTATAAAAGGAGGCTCGATGGCAAACGTTATTCCTGCCACCAAAATGTATGGTCATACAGTGGCTTCTTAAGTATAAGCAATGCAAAAAGTGAGGCCATTGTGTTTTAAGAAACTTTAATTACCAAACTTCCTTTCTGCAATGAAGGAGAGCTGTGGGGATCCGATTCAAATCTAAAGGATTTCCTGCAGTCGGATCACAGGAAAAAAATTGTCAAAAATCGAAAAGTGCTATAAAACAAAATTGATCTGCTGTCTGGCCCATGGACCTGTCCTGTGCTTTTCCCTGGCCTTCGTTCAGCAACTAAGGCCTTCATGTTTCATTTCTGTCAGCTCAGCAAATCAAGAAACCAGTCCGATAACAGTGAAAGCAAATTTAGTTATGGTCCAGAAAATGTACACAAGCAAATAAACTAGCGGAGCCTTGTCACTGCTGTAGACTTACAAGAGATGAAAAATACATTTGGCTTTCCAGTCACAGTTCTTAAAATCTGTAATATTTTTGTTTTACATCATTTTTACGCGTAGCTGCAAACACAAGTTTAAATGTAGGGAAAACTGGAAAAAATACCTATTTAGTAACTAATTTAACTCTGCTTAAAGCCCCAGTGAATCTTCTGTAGTTGGGATCAAGGCATGGGCATAGGAACCCCTAAAAATCCAGGGGATAGCATTTTTCCTCATCAGACTGTATTTAGACTGTATTTGCAGGTAAACATAGAAAAGTATGGAAACCTAGCATAGCAGGTATAGATCAACACATTCACACAAACAAAGTTTGATCACGGAGCCGGTGCTCCACTCACTGCTGCAGGCTACCCTAGAGTTGAATGTAACTTGGGATACTTGTGGCCTTTTTGAGTAAGTTAAATGGGGGAAGAAATGTTTAAATTTGTTCACCCTTATAAAAATATGGCCACAATCGACATGCATATAAACCTACTTCTTGATTCCTACACTAGCTAAATGAGATGTCTGGTGCTGAGTGTTCAGTGCAGAAGGTATGATCAGGACATACGGGAGACCTTTCTGGTAAAATACTTACAAATAAAGATTTTTTTTCTTCCAGGTGCTACAAAATTATCCGTGTGGATGGTGAAGCCCAAGTGTTCCGACCAAACGATAGGGAAGACATGATTAAACGTGTGATTGAACCAATGGCTTCTGAAGGACTGCGTACAATATGCTTGGCGTACCGTGATTTTCCAGCTGGAGAAGAAGAACCAGATTGGGAAAATGAAAATGAGATTCTTAGTAGGCTAACCTGCATTGCGGTCGTAGGAATTGAAGATCCAGTCAGGCCAGAGGTCAGCAAGTCATTTTTACAATATAGAAATGTATTGCATTGGTACTGG
Organism: Spea multiplicata; assembly: GCA_009364415.1. NCBI lineage: Eukaryota > Metazoa > Chordata > Amphibia > Anura > Pelobatidae > Spea > Spea multiplicata. Next base: position 12,578,570 of record VKOC01000003.1, on the reverse strand, counting down.
ACGTATAGCAATCTTATAGGCAATACAACTAAGATTTTTCAAAATTAGTATGTGGGTCTTTACTTTTGAAGCTGAATATATAAAAGTTGTTGTTTTGTTGCATTATTGCAGGCAATTCTCCCGTGAGACTGATTCTGATTGTACTGTAGTTTTTTCTTTTTTAAATACACATTGGTTGCACTTGTGTGCATGCTGAAAAATGGGTTCGGGGGTTTGCGGCATACCCTATATTAAATGTCATTGTTTAGAAAGCAGTGCAAGACTGCTGGCCATTTCTTTCATTTGCCTTGTTAGTTCACCTAGTTTCTCTAGTTATGGATTATTTGACTGAAATGTAAACCTTTCTGTCCTTTCTCGCACCTTTCCAAGGTCCCAGATGCAATTAGGAAATGTCAGCGTGCCGGTATTACTGTACGGATGGTGACTGGTGATAACATCAACACAGCACGTGCTATCGCCACAAAGTGTGGCATCCTTCACCCCGGGGAAGATTTCCTTTGTGTAGAAGGCAAAGAGTTTAACAGGCGCATACGAAACGAGAAAGGAGAGGTATGTACTCTTACTTAGGTGCTGCTTTATATATGAAATCGCACATCTTACCTGCTGATTCGTTGGTTACAGATTGAACAGGAAAGGATAGACAAACTTTGGCCTAAACTACGTGTACTTGCAAGATCGTCGCCAACTGACAAGCATACATTAGTTAAAGGTAAGAGTAAATTGGTAACACTGACCCACAGCTTGTAGATCTGTAATAACTTCAAGTGTTGCGTATTCAGCCCTATAGTTCTGTCACAAAAGGGCATAAAGCAACTGTATGGCATTTGTATCTGAATGTAGTTTTCTTCTCCGAGTGTTTGGAGCGAAAGTGGATAATTTGTTGGAGAAACGCCTTCCTATCTTAAAATATCTACCAGGCTAATGTGACTTATTTCCAACTTCAGGTATAATTGACAGCACGGTGTGTGAGCAGAGGCAGGTTGTTGCCGTGACAGGTGATGGGACAAATGACGGACCTGCTCTGAAGAAAGCAGATGTGGGCTTTGCTATGGTAAGTAATTCAATACACATTTTGTATACATCATTGATGCTTTTTTTCAGTTTGTGGGGTAGGCAAGTTTTTTATCTTTGCCTTTACATTAGAGCAAACTGTCTGGTACTCTGAGCTGCCTATAATAGTTCTTTGTATTATATTGTATCAGGGGTCACTGCACACTGAAACACAAGTGCGTGCACACACACACACACACACTGGCTAACACTATATATACACACACAATTACACACTAGCACTATGGAGACACACTGAATCTGGCACTACAATACAGTAGACATAATACCTCACAAACACACACACTCTGACTCTAGCACTATACATATACACACTGATACCACAGTACACACACTATACTCGTACACACACACACACTCTGACTCTGAGATTACAGTATACATGTGCACACTCGGGCTGACTCCAGCACTATACCTATTCACACACTCATATACGCTGCTGCCTGTCCTGTCATTTTGCTTTTATACGGGTGTACAGTGAACCAAGTGCCATGAGGCACCCAACGGGGTCACCTGGCGTCCATTAGCTACACGAGATTCATGATGGCAGCTCTGCAAAACCCCGGGCTCTATGAAGTAGTTTCTAGTTGGCATGGGACCCGGTTCCTGGGGTTTGTTGAGCCCTGTGCTATCACCTGTTCTACATTTCCAGCTTTTGCAAGGCAGTAATCTTTTCTTGGAGATGCAAGGAAGCTGTTAAAGCTAAACACAGCTTACATTTCTATACCAATATTTATTTTTGACTCCTTTGATTTGTTTTACAATTCTGTCATTTTAATTCCTTGAATTGGAAAAGTACAAGGTTTACGTTCCTTTATATGCAGTGTATACAGTAGTCAGGCACGTTATACTTACATGCATTTCGCGTTGGCCTTCCCAGTGTGCCGTTATCACACAAGAGATGTCATTTCAGCCTCGGAATTGTGTTGCACGTATCACTTTCAAAGTCATCTGTGTACCAAAGTAATTGTGTCATGGCTATCCTGACTTTAACCCTTCTCTTATGCAGGTTTATTTTGTCTTGTCCTGTCTGTAATGTCTGTTTATTGTATACATAGTAGTAGGCAGCTATTGTGGAGCTGGTTTAGCAGAAATGATTTTGAATCAATTTCCAGAGCGGCTCACTCCCCGATACACACCACTGCTTTACCCTTGTTATGTGGTTTAAAAGAACAATAAAGGGCATATGTCATTAAAGTTGTATTGACAGTAGTAAATATATATATATATATATATATATATATAATATATTTTAATGTTTTCTGCCAGTTCTAGTTTTTGCATGTTTTGTGGCAGCTGCAAAGATTTCTGCGGATGGTTAGCGTATTTGGATATGAGCAAATATATTCTGGAGGGTATAGGGGGCCGATGGAGTGACTGACGCAGTAGGTGCTGCAGGAAAAATAGCCTGGCAGCAGTGTTCAGGATGATTGGGGACAATGAAAGGCGAAGGTGACCGGTTAGTAGGGAACGCGAATAATTAAGCCAGCATATCACAAGGGAATGGATTAGTATCCATGGGGTTAAATGTTTTTATTAAATAAATAGTTGGATTTTTATTAGCTTCCACATATAGTTGTTGTGCATAAGTAAGCACTGTATATTATCTAAAGACAGGAAAGTCTGCCACCTAGCGTTGGTTTATCAAGCTGTAGCCCTTTTTTTAGTAAATGTTACAAACAATTTAACTTCTAAAATGTAACAAAATGTAAATAATTATGAGAATAAGATTGTAGCTCCTATTGTACACACAAGGTACTTGGTACAATAAAGAGTATGTAAATACGATAGCATAGGTTTATTAAGTATGTAGAAATGTAAAGTCTAAGGTTTGGCAAAATGACATCTTCATGCTATAAATTACATATTATGCTTCTAGTTTTCATTATTCATGTTTAAAATAGTCCAAACTTTAAGGCATTTGAAATTACGGTTGAAATCATGATGACTGCCTGTTGAAATACGTTAAGATTTTTTTTTTTTTTTTTAAATATGCATCTTTCACCTAACCCCCTTAAAATCAATAGCAGGAAAAGCACTTCCATTGAAATCAGTTTTAATGCATTGATTGCGGTCTAGCTACACTATTTATTTATCCTCTATTCCAAATCACGCTATCCAAAATAACTGTATGACAAAGAAATGCCTATTGTTAATTGAGAGGTCTGAGGCCACAATGGCAATTTATTGCCCCATCCACGCACCCGAGGAAATCCCAGCTTAATAGGGTCCTTCGTTCTGCGGAAAGAACATTTATCGCTCTGAAAATAACAGCCTTTTTTTTGTATGCGTCTCACTACAAGAATAGAAATGAGAATATGGTTTAGCGCAGGCTCTTCCAGGTAACCCAAATGTGGATGTCTTTGTTTAATGATAATGAACATTTTATCAGTCGTGTCGCTTGGGTTTTGTTCACTTTTTTTTTCCTGGTTATTTCCCCACAGGGAATCGCTGGTACTGATGTAGCAAAAGAAGCTTCCGATATTATCCTGACTGATGACAACTTCTCTAGCATTGTTAAAGCAGTGATGTGGGGAAGAAACGTGTATGACAGCATCTCCAAATTTCTGCAGTTTCAGCTTACTGTCAACGTCGTCGCTGTCATTGTAGCCTTCACAGGAGCATGTATCACGCAAGTAAGTTAAAGGTTGTATATTCCACAAAGAAAGTGATGAGTTACTTTCTGCCCGTTCTTACCGTTTTCTCTCTGCTAGTGCAGTGATTCAGAATGTATCGCTTCTGTTTATCACGCTATTATATGCTACAGGTGCCCACAGACGCTAAAATACATGCTATCCGCTTTGTTCAGTTTGCCAGATGTATTGGTTTTATTTGACATGCGTTTTTTGGTTTCAGTGTAAATATATTAAATACTCGTAGTCTTAATGGTCAAATGATGAATGCTGGAAACTTTGTTCTATGTGGCACTGGCATTTTGTGGTGGAAATAGAGATGTCTCTAAAGGGGACAAATGCACCTTTCCCCATGTAAGGTTTTTACTCCTGCGACTACACTGTTTTCATGTCATCTAAGCAGCTTGTATGAAAAGTTGGGTTTAAAAGGGGAGAAAATTGTTATCCCTAGTTGTGCCACATTTCTTTCCCTTTTACATAACTATTATTGCCCCCATGCCCTTGTGTCTTCTGTGAAGGGTTGTTGGCTCTTCACCTTTATACCTTGATGTAGATTGTAAGCTTGCGAGCAGGGCTCTCTCCACCTAATGTATTTCTCTTAGTCCGTCAATTCTGGTCTTGTCATCCCCCTTGAATATATGTATTGTATTAAGCTTGTTGGTGCTATATAAAAGATAATCTTCAGCTGCTTTTTAGGTGGATACACTTGTTATGCAGTTTTTACATAGCTTTATACATCGTGTGTTAGTATGATTCTACAAATACATATTTTCATGAGCCAGTCAAGGTGAGGCAGGGTGCATGTTAAGTCCCTGTGCTTTAGAAATGACTGCTGTAGCCGTAAGATAAGTTCAATGTAAATGTTCTAAATGCATTAAAAATTATTAGGCCCTTTATGTTATATTTGCTTGTGTTAAATGCCATTGTGAATTTGAAAATTTGAATTTAGAAACATAGACCTAGAACTTGATGGCATATAGGAACTTCAGCATAACTTTGTCTAACCCTCCACAACTTCTGCTGGGAGACTATTTCTTTTATCTACCACCCTCTCTGTCGAGTAGAACCTCTGACCCTCTGGTTTTAGACTGTCTTCCTGTTCTATAATTTCTTCCGATACTTTTTATGACACCCTCTCTCCTTTCCTCCAATCCATACATATACAGTCAAGCTCCTTCGCAAGTACTTGCATGTATAACATGAGAACATATCCCCCACTGTTTAACAACCTGGACTTGAAAGCAGACTTGGTTGACCTCATGAACTGCACCTTTAATATAGGACACATAGCAACACTTTGAGGAGCTCTTGTATCTGAGGCCTTCAGTTATCTTTGTTCATGATATATAAGCAAACTATTGAATAAAACCGGGGCCATAATACCAATGTTTGCATTCTAGACGTAATTTAACTAACTAAATAGGTGTTTTGTTTTTCTTTCTTGTCCAATTTAACAGGACTCTCCACTTAAAGCTGTCCAGATGTTGTGGGTAAACCTTATTATGGACACATTTGCATCACTTGCTCTGGCAACTGAGCCACCAACGGAGTCGCTTTTATTAAGGAAACCATATGGTAGAAATAAACCCCTCATATCGCGCACAATGATGAAGAATATTTTAGGTCACGCAGTCTACCAGCTCATCGTAGTTTTTACTCTTTTGTTTGCTGGTAAGTGATTTATATACATTTATTCATAGCTTTGTTTTTTTGCAGTGATATGATGATGTACTATATCTCTATAAAGCCAGTTAACTGTTGCATGTCTACCCAACCTAGAACCTACACAATGTGTTTAAAAATGGACCCTGTGGGGTAAAAACACTACCTGGAAATTTATCTGGTATTCTGTACAGTCTCTCATATCAATTTGCTCCTCTCCTGTGCAGGAGATGTTTTTGGCCGGTCACATCTTAATGCACATTATATACTTACCTCCAGTCGGCTCCAGCTCGATGAACATGGCTAGTGGTGGGAACTTTTATATTCAACATTAATAGATGTGTGGGCAACCTCCAAACCACCCGCCCTGCATAACTGTCGCTCCCACTGATGAAATAATACATCCTAATATTAGGATCGTTCTTCAACCCTAATATTAAAGGGCTGAAGAACAATTTGATTTCCAAAACTGGATTTTTATATTTTTAATGCATGTAGCTACGTTTTTTTTTTTTTTGCGTGCATTAGTTGTTGGATTTAGAAAATGATAAATACTGTAGTCCTCGCCTTTGTGTCTACTGAAACCAGGAATCATTAAGAAGTCAAACCTCTTGCAAATGTTCATTGGTACTCCCATAGAAGTCACTAAAGCAGCAAGAGCCAATCACATGTATGCTAGCAAAACAGTGATCAGATCCGTACGTGTGATTGGCTGCTGCTACTCCTGCAGTATGCTGCCTGCTTTTAGTAGGTAGCGAGGGGGTAGTTAAATGAGATGTTAAATGGAATTTCATATGGGTTTAACATTAAACGCGGGTTGGATGTTGACAACAGTTGGACACCAAATATCAACCTTGCTTTATGGCGCTGTACGCACTAAATCGTAGCTGATAAAGGCTTGTGGGGCCCACTTATACTCCAAACAGTAATATTGGTTATCTCTACCCCTACGCTAGAAAAGCTTAAACCAGTTATTGATTCCAAAAGATCAAATTCAAATAGACATATGTACTTTTTGTGTATCCCCTCTTCTTCTTCTCTTGAGGAACCAAAGTATTGATGAGTGTGAGTGTGTGCTTTTAGGCATTCTTATATTCTTTCATAAAATCTAATACATTTATCAAATCCTCAAAGGGAGTCATACAACAGAGAACCATTAATCTTAATATGCCTTCTAATCCACTAATGGATAGACGTAGAGTGCCTTTTTATGTAGCATCTCAGGTTATGAATTTCACAAGATGTAAGTATCCCCTCCCCCTTCATTTTTTCTGTAGCTAAATATAATCTCCACGTTTTCCCCCCACAGGCGAAGAACTTTTTAATATCGACAGTGGACGCAACGCGCCTCTTCATGCCCCTCCGTCGCAGCATTACACTATTGTGTTTAATACGTTTGTCATGATGCAGCTTTTTAATGAAATAAATGCAAGGAAGATTCATGGTGAAAGGAATGTTTTTGAAGGGATATTTAATAATATGATCTTCTGTAGCATTGTCTTGGGTACTTTTGTTATACAGGTAAGCACTTTTTAACTTTTTTTACGTTTCTTGGAAAGGGAAAGTGGATACTTGTGTTTCATGCTTTCATTATCCAGTGAAAACTTTTGAATAACAAGTTCTGTACCAACAATGAATCCTGTAAACCCTAAAGATCATATAATGGAAAGAATAATATAATGCTGCTCGCTTGTAAACGTAATGTCTTTTTCCACCCTCCACCGTACTGTTGACAACAAAATATAATACATGGATTAAGTCTGTCGGTCTTCCCTATTGTGTTCTGAGCCTGCAGTGCATTGTGTTCTGAAATAAGGCTGAGACCACATTTTGTATGAAATTAATAGACTTAACTCTTTCCTACTCCTAAACCAGTCTTGGCTAGCCAGCTAAAGCCTGTTCTTAACGCTTACTTTTAAGACAAACTTTCAACAACTTGGAATTTTATACAGTGCCGATATTCATAACACTTAGGTTGCATTATGCAGTCTTCTGGATTAAATCAATGTTTGTCAGTATCGTTATTGAGAGGCTATTTCTATTTTAGTCTTTTCTAAGTCAATTTGATACATTTAAAGTCACTCTATTGAGGCAGAACTCAGATCTTGGCAGAAGTACATCTCATGTTATGAAGCATTACATTGCTAAAACGGTAATCGTGACCTGGTTTATGAAACTAGTCTGAAATATTCTGTCTCTCTGGCTATCCTTTAGATCTAAACTTCCCTTATGTTCTGCAAGTGCACTTGTCTCTCCTATACTTGTGATCTACTAATCTACTCTGATCCTATCAGAGTTTTCTCATCTTCACCTTTGCTTTTCCAGCTCCCGCTTTCATTATATACATGTACTTGGTGTCTTATTGTGTGTAATCTCTCTCCATAATTTTTCTTAAATAAGAGGGTGTTCCTTTTGCAAAGTTTATGGATGTTCCATTTCTTGGAAGCTCTAGCTGGATGCTAAAAATGCCTATGTTGTTATTTCATAGAAGTAACCTATTGCTGAATTCTAAATCTTGTCATTTTTTGTTTTCTTCCTTAGATTGTTATTGTACAGTTTGGCGGAAAGCCATTTAGTTGTGCTGAACTAACTATAGATCAGTGGCTGTGGTCTGTTTTCCTTGGTATGGGAACATTACTATGGGGGCAGGTAATGTATTATTCTTCTGCTATTATCTATATGTGTATGCATGGAATATTGAAACCTTATTAAGGCCTTCACATGAACTACTTGCTTCCTAAAAGGCAAATACCAAATTGTGGTATGTAAAAAAAGAAATATAATTTTAACAATGTGTCTGGTATGACAATTTTTTAATGCATATAGATTTAATATCCTAAATTTATTGTTGCCATGCCACAAAGGTATCCACCCACAATTTGGAATGCTTACTATCATTACATTCATGTAATGTTTTTACAAAAAACTACTAATTAAGTATGCATTTTTTCCCTATTTTAAATTGATTGCAAATGACAAAACGGAACTGTGACGGCTTCATGGGGCACATTTATTTTATATACATTCTTTCTTTCTAGCTGGTAACCACAATACCAACCAGTCGTTTAAAGTTCCTGAAAGAAGCAGGTCATGGGACACACAAAGATGAGATTCCAGAGGAAGAACTTGCTGAAGATGCAGAGGAGATAGATCATGCCGAAAGGGAGTTGCGTCGTGGTCAGATCTTATGGTTTAGGGGCCTCAACCGAATACAGACTCAGGTATGGTCTTGAGTGGCACTTGACCTATGAGAGGGCACGGGTGCAATTTAAGGCTTTTAGCTCTACTTAGGGGAAGATGTGACTGGTGTGTGTGAAGATTCTACCTTGCTTGTATTATCCAGAAGAAGCTTGAAAGATTTTTTTTTAGTTCCACACAATTTTCCTTAGCTTTCTTCAATTCACTTTTGTTAGCTGCTCTATAAAAGTGCCTTTTCTCTTTGCTTTTTTTTATTTGTTGTAGATGGGATGGTCCTTTCTCTTGTTCTCTCTCTCTCTTGCTGAGCAAGCTGTCACAATCTCTGATTCCTTGCAGATGGATGTAGTGAATGCTTTCCAAAGTGGAAGTTCCATTCAGGGGGCTTTAAGGCGGCAACCCTCCATCGCCAGCCAGCATCATGATGTAACAAATATTTCTACCCCTACACATGTAGTGTTTTCCTCCTCTACTGCTTCTACTACTGTGGGGTGTGAGTGTGTGTTCCTAAGTGCATGAATTAACACATCCTAATTCACACACCTAACGTTTCTCATTTTCTCCTCAGTAATCAGTCTCATTGTTCAGGCTGTTCATAAAGCTTTCCCTTCACAAGGATAATACACCCGTGTGTTCAGTTTTAATATTTTTTTAGAGGTCTGTTGAACTTGTTGGAATGATGGCTATTGCAAGTTTAAAGAAAAATTCACAGGCTGCAGCCCTGCACGTTTTGTTGACGTATTAAGTGTAGTCCAGTATCATTGAAACTGAAAATTGTAAATTTTCGAGTATATGCCTGTTATCACATGCACTGAATGTGCTATGGAAGCTTTGCAGTGTTCTATATAAGAGTTTACAGTGAGTCACGTTTTCATATAAACTACGGCTTCAGTAGTTAAGAATTTACTTAGTGTTTGTGATCAGCGTCCTTAAAACTGCCATTGCTTTTAGATTTCATTAAGATCTAAGCTTGATTTACGGGAGATACCACTTTATATGTGAAGCTGGCCAGACCTGCTCGACCACGTCCCTCCTCGTTTTTGTTTTCCTGCTTGTTAGACTTGTATACCTTGTCCTGAACTCTGCCGCTAGGAAAAATGCAGCTTTGCACTCATGTGCGATAATAGACCAATTTGATTCATTTAACCTGTCTCCTAATGTAAATGGAAAGTAGCTGCAGGCAAAGGTGTTCACCTCATGGTTTATGGATGATATTCTTTGTAGCATTTTCAGATCAATGATATGAGAATGGCAAGGATTTTTTATTTATTAGTTTAAATTTAAAGTCCTGCTTCACTGGAAGTGACTGGAAATGGTGTTCATTACCACATATAAGGGTTCCCATGAGGAGTACACTAAAATCATTTTGTGGACAAATCCTTTGTTCCTCATGTTTACATGTTAAAAGAAACATTCTACTTTGGATTTGAATGATATTTCATAAATACCTTACACTTGTTTAAGGTTTACAGGCTGTGCTGTTTTTTCTAGATTTGACCAGTACTGGTGTTTCATGTCTTTACATGAATTGGAAATAACCGTGCATTGAGTGCATTTAGAATTTCCTTTACGATAGTATAGCTCTTTCTACATTAACCCCATGGTTTATATTCTTATAGCAGGTGACAGTAATCCCATTAGCTGCACTGTCAGATTGGTGGCTCAAAGACTTTTGTAGATCTGATGTTCATTTGATATTCTTGGTGCACCAAAAAAAAAATACTTTCAACTGTATTGTTAACTTGTAAGTAGCTAGCTATGCAGCCTATTGCTTTTGCATTTTTAAAGTCATGAACTAATGTCAGTTTTAATGCATGTAATTTCATGTCTTCATTTTGAATGGAAACTTCCGTCTCATTTTCCCCCTGCCCTCCTGGCTTTTACTGGAGCAGACAGCGTCCACAAATTGCCAATTTACTTTTTATTGAAACGGCTGGGAGCTTAATGACTGCTTGTGTTAATGTTAACTGCAAATCATATCGCATATTAACGCCTTCGTAACCATATGGATGTACCGATTCATCCATGAAAGATAATGGCAAGATGCCCCTGTTGGACATTCCGATAGAAAATACAGCAGCGCACTCAAATGCTGGCCGGTTGACCCTTCAGGGGACTGATCAGTGGCCGGTATCGTCATCAATCATGATGACCAATCGCATAACTGCATTGTAAAAACACATGTGATTTATAATAACCTTACCTTACCAGTTCCCTGTTGACCAAGTTTTAATTAACTGCTCTATCACCCCAATTCATATGTGTGTGCTTTGGGTAGCTTGGTGGGTTGGGGGTTGTGTAGGGTTTTGTTTTCTCCCCCACCAATCTTTAAGCTGTTAACAACTTAAACCACCTGTCACTTATGACCCATATGGAATTAAAAAAACTGATCCTTGGCCCTGATGGGTATTGCAAGAAAAAAACACATTATACGCTCCAATTGGAGAACCAGAACTGATTTGATAACCCCCTCTTCTCCCATATTATGATTAATATTTGGATATTTGGACTTGCTCAGATTCCTGCATTTCAGCGGCAATACCCAGTGCCCCCCTAGAGGTGACCCACAATTTGACTGACTATATAAATTAAGGCTCATTATCTAATTAATTGTCAGAAATGTACACCCTAGCGGAATGTCTGCTTTGAGGAGTCCATTGTTTTTCAATGGCAGTCTGCATTTCAGGCATTATTTCCAATGAAAGCAGTTAAGGTATCGAGTAAAGTTATACAAACTTTGTGAAAGCAGTGTGGGATATACTGCATCCTTCAGGATATATGAGAAGGACAGTCGCCTAGATCCAGTTGTCCACGTCTGGTTAAATAATTGTTATACCAGCCCAGAATTATTCAAATTTTTATATTAAAACAGATTCACATGCTTGACATGTATGTGCTGTACCAAAAAAAAAAAAAAACTGGAAAAACTACATATTCTTCCAATTAAAAATTGAGACATCCTCTTTCACAAGATGGAAATGTCCTATGTCTTACTCGCATTCTTGCACAATCTCCTCACTAATGTCTAACTACAGGCCCAAAATATGCATTAAAATCCTAAAACTGTCAATTAGTCATGGTTGGTATTTCCTCAATCTGGAGATGCATCTGAACAATTTTGGCTGGATTATTCTGCCATAAAACAGCTAAATTTGGCAATGATTGATGGCCAAATGGCTGTCTAATAGGTGTCCAGAAGCCCCTAACCACATACCCTGGACTGTCTGCTCTACTGTTATATACCCAGCATACTAAATGTAAGAAAGCAACTGTTTTCAATGAGCAATGGAGACATATGTGCCCTATAACTCCGTATGGAAATTATACAACTGAGGTATTTCAGAAACCAGGACACCTGAATTGTTTAATTTTAGGGGTAGTTCTGTCTATTTGAACAATTTAGTAAGGATTTGCATATGAAAATATGTGGATTTTTTATATTTTTTTCAAGTTTCTAATAAATTACTCATACTAAGTGTTTAAGTAAATATAGTATCAAAAGAGAACTACATCTCTCCCAGACGCTTGCCACATTTTGTTTATTTTCATTTATTACTTTAAATTCTAATACAATTGCTAATAAGTGTCAGCCACAGTGCCTCAGGCTGCCGCATAATGTGCTTTCTAAATACTGTTGTCTTCTTTTTTTTTTCTCTGATTGCCCTAAAAATGAATTCTCTGTCAAATGTGTAATAACATTGATTTGTGTTGGGTGCATTAGTTGCTGAATGGAAAAGTAAACCTAGTCTTGTCAAGGCAGCTGATGCATCCCGTTACTTTGCGGCACGGTAACATTTCAGTACATACTCTTAAGCATGTGGTTAAGGCTTGCTTACAGGCACGTACAACAAAATTAACCAATCATATATTGGTTAATGACCCGTGTGTGTCAGTCATTTTCTTTAGAAAGCAACTTTATATACGAGCTCTTGCTGTACAAAATGCAGAATGGTACCCCGTCTTTATTTTGGCATATACTCGAATAGTTACAGTTGGGAGTTCTTTAATTTCACGATGGGGTGTTTTTTGTTTTGTGCATGGCTTCTGCAGCTACCAGTTCCATTGTGTCATTCAGCTTAAATATGCTTGGCTTCATAGTAAATGGGATTCCTAATTCCTGGCATGTGAATTGGTTTACCCATTTTGTTTTAATTGGACTTATGTTATCTTAAAAGTGGCTAGTGTCAATATTTTGTTACGAATCAATTGCAGCATCGTGTTTCTGTTAGCATTACGCAGTAACTAACTAGCCCAAAATGCGATCGTAGATGTTACTCTATTAAAATAGCGGCACTTATCTGTCAATGGTGTGACTAAAATGTTTTGTTTTTTTCTTTATTTACAGTTGTATTGCAATTCCACTGCATATTGCACAATTTTAACTCATTGTTATAGTATTTGTCAACTTCAGAATCATAAACCATTTTTTCATGTATTTTGTTTTTCTGCTTACTCAAACTTTTTCTGTTGTCTCCCCCCCCACCTTGCCTCTTGATTTTTGACCTACACAGATCCGAGTGGTGAATGCATTTCGTAGCTCGTTATACGAAGGTCTTGAAAAACCAGAGTCCAGAAGTTCAATACACAATTTCATGACGCACCCAGATTTTAGAATAGAAGACTCTGAACCTCATATTCCTCTTATCGATGACACGGATGCTGAAGATGATGCTCCAACAAAACGTCATTCTACTCCACCACCCTCTCCCAACAAAAATAACAATGCCGTTGACAGCGGAATCCATCTTACAATAGAAGCGAAGTCAGCTACCTCTTCATCCCCAGGCAGTCCACTACATAGTCTGGAGACATCTCTCTGATTGTAAGATGAATGTTACCGCACTAGCTGATTTGCAATGAAACAAAATGAAACTGGGTCCTTTCACACATTGTGGCGAGCAGGAGAAATTTCCCTGCCTTTTGGACTTCAAATGAAGACACACTTGTATGAATGTAGATTTATTTTTTTAAAAAAACAAAAGCTTTCTGCCAGCCTGAGGGTGCTTTTCTTGGGGAGGAAAAGGGATGGGCTTTGTGAAATGAACTCCTGACAGAACAGTAACTCGTCAAAAAGTGACCTGCAGAACATCTGTTATACTAAATAATTGGCCTGGACAGCGTGTTAGCAATGCTCTAGATTATATTGATCCTCCATTTTTTTTTGTGCCCTGGGTCTTGATTTTGATTATTTATGTTATAAATGAAACAGATCTGTTTACAAGGTTTATAGATATTTTTGTTCCTGTTAATAGAAGGGAAGCTTCCTTATATATATGAAGAAAAGTCCTTTGAACACTGCTGTATTTTCATAACAAGGAGTGTTTCTGTTGAACCTGTTCTAAATTTTGCCTGCAATTTACTTGTTTAATATTGTAGATAAATTGCTAAGACTAATAGCCAAATAGAAAACACTAATGCTTTGTAAAAACCCGAGCAGCAGTGTTCTAAATTATGATGGCCGATCTCCTTAGTTTCTCAAAAGAAATGGCTTTCCATTTTATTGGTTCTCGTATTTAAAGAGATGCTAAAGAACTTTGTTCCAAAGCTCGAAGGAATATTGTGTAATGCAGGACATCAATGTGTGACGGATCTTGCTTGAAATTCTTTTGCTATCTCCGTCGAAATATATAAAATCAAAATACATCAAAAAATTAGTCTTTCCTTTTTTTTTTGTTTGTCTAAACATGTTAGTTTTAGAATTGTCTTGGTGAACTGTGAGTGGAACAGTGTTGATTTTTCAAATAAATCTTTAGATGACCTTCATACAGCACGAGGGCTGTTGGCATTTTGAAAAAGGTTACTACTAGGAAGTAGTACTACTACATGTTTTCCTTTTTTGTTTTTGAAACTTGTTTGTAAACACAATAAACATGCCCTTTTATTAAAAACCAAGCGCAGCAATGTTTCTTTGCCAGACAATGATCCGCCCTTAATATCTAACTGCATGCATATGGTATTTATTTCAAGATGGTAACAGCCGGTGAAATCTACATGTTGAAGTATGGCGGTCACGTTTTACTATATCAAGTGTTACCTCTAACCCTGCCTAAAATGTATCATTGGAACGGGTTAGTCGTGTCATCTTACAGCTGTATTAAACGCCTACGTCTATACCTAATGTGCAAATTCTTATAGCATTGCTTATTTGTGAAACCAGATAGGCCAATGGTGTCCATTTTTGTCCTATATTGGTACCATATACAAACATGGTTACATGAGAACTTATAAATGAAATACTATACTCTCATGCGTGGTGTTGGGGAGGGGTGTCTAGTGTGGCTAAATCAATGAGCCATCCAAGTCATGGAGACATGAACTTCGTCTTTATTGAATGTTTATATGATGTGGGAAGACCGATACAAATGGCTGATGGAGTTAAGCTTGGAAGCTTACAACACATGTTATATATTTCTATATTGGAATATATTTCTGTATGTGCAAAGGTATAGGGTGCGTGCAGAACATCACAGAAAGTTTGGATGGGAGAAAAGTCTTCTGTGCAGTCACTTGTCAGCTACAGTCTACTTGAATATTATACTATTTACTGCTCATCAGTGTGACCTTTTACAACATGAATTATAGTTTTTGATATATGTTGACCATTCATTAATTACATCTAAGTATACCCATATTAAAAAAGTGATATTTTGTTTTGTTTTATCACATCCACTGCTGCAGGTAAATGCCAGATCTCATTGACACTCATACTGTTGATATATACTCCCCTCCCTCCCTCTCTCTCTCTCTCCTCGCTCTCGTTCTCTCTCTCTCTCTCTCTCGCCTTGTATAGCCTGAAGTACCTTTCACCATAGCAATGGTACTTGTCTCAAAAGGATCCCTATTGTGAGACCCTAGAAGAGAAGCTAAACTTCAGTTGTTCTTGTATAATACCCCACTGCTGTATGGGTTTATTTAATGTCCTCTCAATCATAGGTGCCAAAAATGCCCTTGGTGCCTTGCAAAAGTATTCATCCCCCCCCTTGGCATTTTTCATAATGGATTTGTTGGGGAATTATTCGATTTGATTTACACAACATGCCTACCAATTTGAAGATGCAAAATATTTTTGATTGTGAAACAAACAAGAAATAAGACAGGGAACTTGAGAGTGCATAACTATTCACCCCAAAAAATCAATACTTCGTAGAGCCACCTTTCGCAGCAATTACAGCTGCAAGTCTCTTGAGGTATGTCTCTAAGGTAGGCACATCTAGCCACTATGATTTTTGCCCATTCTTCAAGGCAAAACTCCTGCAGCTCCTTTAAGTTGGATGGGTTCCTCTGGTGTACAGCAATCTTTGTTATACCGCAGATTCTCAATTGGATTGACTGGGCCATTCCAAGACATTAAAATGGTTTGTGAGGACATGGTTGGACAAAAGGAAGGAAAAAGAGCACAAGCTAGTTTAATGTAGATGAGTAAGGAGAGTTCAGTGAATGGGAGGGTGCAGAGTCAAAGGAGGGCAAGGAAAGCAACGGCAGATATTTTGCATCTTCAACGTATAGTTTGATTTATTGAAGTTTGTGACAAAGTCAGAGGCAGTATGGTTAGTGGAACAGAATTGATAACTTCTGGGTTATGAAAAAAGGAAGAGATGATGGTGGTGTCATAGTCCTCATGATTTTAAGTACTGTCCATAATATGAGTGACT
This sequence comes from Spea multiplicata, assembly GCA_009364415.1. Taxonomy (NCBI): domain Eukaryota; kingdom Metazoa; phylum Chordata; class Amphibia; order Anura; family Pelobatidae; genus Spea; species Spea multiplicata. The sequence continues at coordinate 12,562,357 of VKOC01000003.1, read as the reverse complement.
TAATTCCTCTTGTTTTGCTTTTTAGGGAGGCTTTAAGCAGTAGGCTTTCACTAGCCATCCCTCACATGCACTCTCAATGTTGGCCCGTGGGAAATTTTTAGAATCCCTGCACACCATTTCACATACAATGCAGGTCACTGGGAGGATGGGGCTTCCAAATGATTGAAGCCCCGCAGGAAGCAATATTTTAAAAGTCTAATGGGTTGCTTAAATGAATAACCAGTTAGACTGGTTGTAGATTGTAATCCAATTAACACCATATGGTTTAAAATAATGCACCTGATTATTATGACATATTGAGTAACACTGGCACAAAATAAAAAGTATTTGCCAAAAGTTCATCAGCAAGTTTAACAACGAAAGGAGATTGGAGGAAACCCCTTCGATCACAGCTCTACTCACTGGGGACCCACTGCTGCTATATTTTTAGTCATGTTTATGAATGTCTATTCCTATATTCTATTATGACCTTCTTTTTCACACTACCATCCTTGTTCATCTGTTTTAATGCACTGTCTCCTTCATTATCATTTCTCTCCCCACCCACCAGCATTGCCACACACCTTTCACCAGCTTTTTCTCCTTCAACTCCTGCTTGCATGAATCTTTTTGCCCCTACATATCCCATTCCCACTTTATTTTGCTGTCTCTCCTTTTCTTAACAACTGGTGATCTCTTCTAATCATTGGCTTCCCTTTTCCTTCTGCCATTCAACCTTTCAGACACCTTGATAATCTTATCTGAATACTCTGCCACTCCTCCTGCTCAACTTTAAACTTTGCCCTTTGGAATGCCTTTATGTACTAAACTAAAAGCCATATTAGTATTTCCTTGCTCTAACCAAGCCATCCTCCTTTGACACTGCTTCTTCCTCTGCTGCTCACTCATACTGTAGCATTCATCTCAAACTCTCAGACCTGATTATAGAAAGGGTGGTTTAGGGTGCAATGTTCAACCTAAGCCTTGTGCCCCATTGTTCTCTTTTCCCCTCCTATGAAGTCCATGCTATCCAGATATACAATCCTTTATTATTATGCACTCACTGTTTTATATAACCTCCTGTCCTGCAGATGTCTGATGTTCTTGCTGTCATCTTTAATGTCTTGAACATCCCTGTTGACGCCCCTTTGAGCTCTGTGGCCTTTCTATTTCTTTCTATTATCTTCTTTCTCACACAATATACTAACTCTCTTGCTCAGAATGATGGACATTACCTAGACCTTAACTTTTGAAGCCTGTACCGTTTCTAACTTTACAAAAACCCTTTTCCACTCTGCCCCCCCCTTTTCTCCTGCTCACATTCTGACCCTATGCCTTCCGATGCCATTGAATCTGATCTCTCATTTATTGTGTTCTATTTCCCAAAACAGCTGCCTACAAAAAAATGCCTTTCAAACCTAACATGCATTTAAAGTTCTTGTTCATTCACTATCTCCCATCTTGACTACTGCAACTTAATCTTAGCTGGTCTCCCTGGCTATCCATCTTTAATGTTGCTGTCAAGCTTATCTTCCTTACTCATTATTGTACTGTGGAAGCTACAACCAAGTTTCACTTTCACTAAAGCTCTTGTTTAAAAATCACGAATCCCAGTTACAGGCTGTTCCATCTGAACCTGGCCGTAGCGGACCTGTGTTACTAATTCTGTATGTATCATTGCTGACTCTTGGATTTCTCACTGTTTATGATTGGATGCCGCCTACTACTCTCCCTCTTGAGGTTCAGTAACCTTGTCTGGGTATTTTCCTCCTGCTGAACCAGGGGGCTTCAACCTCCTGGAGACCTGCAAACCTCAAAGAAGAGTTCTTGTTATTTAAAGGCATGCTGGCCTAATTCAGCATAATAGTTTCTTGAGCCTACTAAAGCCCTTACCACTGTGAATAAGGTATAGTCTGTTTCCTTCCTTGACATTTCCTTCTATTAAGTGATATCTCCATAAATTACTAAAACACTATTAGACAAGGAATATTAAAGCTTGTATTGTAAACCTCTGATTCTTACATACCGGTAATTCAAATCCAGTACAGATAGCTGTTCTTGTTTTCTTCTTCATATTCCTATATTTGTGAAGCTGAGAGATCCTGCCCCAGAGTTGGTTGCATTTAAGGTTGCATTTAGTGAATTCCAGGGTGAACAACGTTTGCATTTTTTCTCACTCCTCCTAGTCCTCTGTTAAATGAGTCTATAATTTCTTCATCCTTAAATGCGTAAATATCTATCTATTGCCTTCGCATATCAGCTGAACCTAAACTGAGGCATTGTTGTTTTAGTAAATGACCATAAACATACCGGTAGTATGTTTTTGCTACCTATGCTCTTCAACATGGACACCATTGTTGGAATATCTCAGTTCTTTGTAAAAATATCCAAAGTAGAGGTCAATTTAAGGGGTGGTTTCGGAGAAGGGGCACAATTGGTGATTGCCATTACGGTGATAACAGATCTTACATTCATAATTCTTAGCGACTTTTCATCGAATGGCACTTGACCTTGTCTCACAGACAATGGGTGACAGTTTTGTAACTTTTCTCAGAGAACAGGATGCTCAGAAACATAGCATCAGGCATATATTATTGGGTGAGAGAATAAAAAAATCAATGGCGTTCCACATGATGAGGTTCAATACATTTTACTGGTGCTGATAAAGCAATTATATACTTTTATGTAAATGCATTTTAATGTCTATGATTTACTAAGAAGCATGACAACCTTTTATTTTGTGCTAAATGCATATTGCAAGTCTATTTCCCACGCATGTCTTTTACAGCATGTATATTATCATAGGCATTCTTTAATTACTTTTAAATTATTTTTTAGGGATTCATACGAAAAGTAAAGTTTTAAATTAATTTGCTGTTGGGTCATTTGAAGCATCAGATGGGAGAGGTAAATCATGAGATGTGTTCAATTTATTTTGGGCCGGTCAGAAGGAGATCCGTGATAAGTTAGAACAGATAGTAAGAAATTGACGTATAACGAGATATAGGGGGCAGAGATAAGGCGGGAAGATACAGGGGAAGAGGAGATAATCAGAAAAAAGGATATGGGGAAAGGAGGAGAGAGTAGGGGACGATAAGGAGGAGGATCAAAGTGAGAGATAAAAAGAAACAGGAGGGGAGATAAACAGAGAGGATAGGGATGGAGAGTAAGATAAATGGTGCAGAGATAAAGAGAACAAGAAGAGTAAGAATAGAGAAAATGGGTAAAAGTAGAGGACGTATAAAGAGAAAGTGGGTGGCACGAGAAACTTGCGAGAATTGAACAAATCTAAAACAGGGTCTCCGGCTCCTCAACAACAGGAAAAAAAGAGCGACAGCGAACAGATTTGCGCGCAATGTGATGACGATATTAGAGTTCTAAACACGCCACAAGAAGACGGGTACCAACTTAGGCAAACTGTCTCCGGTTACATTGCTGCTATTTATTTCGAATAGAAGGTCACTACCAAACTGCCGCACGCGTTAGAGACGCGGAAGAAAACTCGTCATTACATCTCGTTTTTAGAACTCTGTTGCAGTTGAACGCGGATTGGTTGCATTGTTTTGAATTGCCGCTCCGCCCCGTGTAAGCCGTGCGGCCGCGATAAGGAAATCCAGATCGTACCAGCTGCGGGCATTCCTTCCTTGTCAGTCATCTCGGTGACGTCAGCCGGTTCATGGCGTCTGTGTTGGTGAGACCGTGTTTCCATAGAGCTGACTCGCTGCAATTATTCTGATTGATTTGCTGTGGAATTGGTTGGAATCTCTAGTAGTTAAATGTGCCGCGTATTCTGTGGTAAATCTACTACACCCCCGCGCCAATAGAGTGTGTGAGGGGAACCGTATTACTTACCTTCGTTATTTGGCGGTTCCACCTCAGTCAGTAAATATTAATTCACTCAACCACAGAGGTCATTTTGAAGGAAGTTGACTTATTTAAGCTTTCTTTTTTTCGGGGCCAGCCACAGAGAAGATTCTCATTGAGGTTGCCCCCTTCTTAATGTCAGTCAAAGTCATTAAGATGAAACTGCAACTCTCCTGCCTGCTCCCGGTTGTTATGGGCGGTTAGGATTGCCAAAGCAGGAGGACAACATTTATATGGCCCTGCATAATGCATAGTTTAAAGCGCATGGGGTCATCTGTAGGTAGATCTCACGCTGTGATAGCGAAATGGTGATTGTGGGTGCGCTTCGTGCCAGATTTATAGGAAAGGGAAATTTAAGTCAAACATAACATTTCACCTGTACATTTTCTAGCCCGTTTGGCTATGGCAATGCTTTGGTGAATAAAAGTTCTACAAAGTGACACGTTGTCCTTTTCAGTGACCGGTGCGTTTCGATTTGTCAGATGACTTTCCGGCAATCTCGCTGTTCCACTTGGATAAAACTATTGTGCCCTCTTTTACGTTACACGAATAAACCGAGCAGATCTGAACGTTTATTTACATAAAAGCTTATGTCAAGGACCAATCAAACCTGCCTTTTTGTGTCACATGACAAATGTGTTCATCAAAAACAGGCATGAGGAATGAAGTAAAGAATCGTTTCTGGTAAGGGTTTGGGCACTGAACCGGACGAGAGGTGTTGTCGCTGATGCTGCATTTAGTTAGAATGGCACCTTTATCAATGGTTCACACATGGCTGACCAAGCTCGTCTTGCAGGAGAAGTACGGTTGGACTGGACCTTAATAATGTGTAGTGATGATTGTGTGTTGAAACCATAAGTCTCTTGACAACTGCTGCTTTAGTAAATACACCTCCTTGTAGTAGCCAATGTGATTGCATAGGTGGCAAGTTATGGCTTCCAAAAGGTTTCGCGATAATCTACTACTTTTGGTAGCAGGGTTTACATTGCAGGTATTCTGAGGAATAAACCTCACCGGCATTCCCCTCTCTCTTTGCTCTGTCCATCCTCACAAGGGGGGCATAGCCCCGGGAGGCTATGATTTGTAGATTTTGGGCCAGTAGTTCTACATATAGTCTTCAGGGTGTTTGGTAGAACAAGGTCTTTCGGCTGCTGTTACTTGATGGCTGGATCCTGTCTGTGCTTCATTTATAGGTCTTTCATGAATAGATGGGATACATTGGGTGCGTTGTCTACCAGGTACTTGTTACTTGGCCTCTTGGCTGGCTCCTGGCCTGAATATTCTCAGCCCACCCGTTTGGCATGCATGTAAAAAAATATCGAGCCAGCCTGCTGATAAGATAACCGCCAGGAGGTAAACTTAGCCGCTAGGCAATCCTCTTACCTTGTGACAGTATATCTGTCTATCCATGAGCTAAGATAGGGGAGATGCTGAGGAATGGGCACCAAAGCCTTTGTCCACCTAGAGAGCTATGAAACCGAGACCTGGCTTTGATTCATACATACACACGTGTGCCGGGTTAGATCAAGGTTGGTACTTTCCTTGTCCGCCGTAGTTATGGTGTTCTGCTTTTTTTTCTGCGTGCTAGGTGTGGGTTATTCAAATACTGTGCTGACCTCTATTCACCAAATGGAGAGTTTGAAGAAGAGTCATATTTCAACTCTTTTGACTTCCCTTTATATTATGAAAGCCCAACCCCAATCACCTTCAGCAGCAGGAAGAGTTTTGCTGGCCATGTGTCATGTATTGTAAATTAATAATTTTTTTTCCAAGGTATTTTCACCCACTGAATTCTATATTTTTCACGACCTATTGAGTCCTTCCTGCAGGAGAAACTTGCCAGTGTTGGCCATTCATAAAGAGTAGTGGTGAGGTGAGGGAGCTGAAACCAAGACTCTCCTGCAAGGTCTACTGTTATCTCTCTCTTTAGTGAATAAACTCCTCTGAGGTGCTTAAATTGCTCACTCAGTTTTATGAATTATTTTCTGTGGATTCAGCAAGGGAGCACTTTACAAAGAGTTAATCTTAGACATTGTTTGGGGAAGCAAACTATATCCAAGCTGCATAAATCCCAGGGGTGGACTGGATATGACATCAATTCCTAAGATGGCTCATGAGCACCGCAAGGAAGCACCAGAACTGACCTGTTATCGATTGCTGGATCACCAGTAATGAGACCCCCTCCTGAGTCAGAATGACATATATTACATGTATATGCATGTGTGCGTGTATACGAGAATGGCTGTATGTGTACAATGCTTACCAGCAGTGCCCTCTTTAATGCATCAATTTGTCATAGTATGTTAATTCTAGTTTTGTCAATACCCTTTGAATGCTTGTACTGTAAGAAATGCTGTGTGAATTATGGGTGCTCTATAAATAAAATATAATAAGTGTGTGTAAAATATCATAAGCAAGCGTAAAAGAAAACAGGTGTTCTGTGTGTAGATTCACATTTCCACCATGTGTATTGAAATAGAATTGTATACATTTTTGTATTTGAGTAAAATAATGTAAGCAAATAAAATGCTTAATTGAGATACCTGAGCTTAAGCCGGGATACACAGTAATGGTGGCCCTCAAGAACAGGAGTTCTTCCTGCTGCAGAAGGTGATTGGGGTTGGGCTTTCATAATATAAAGGGAAGTCAAAAGAGTTGAAATATGGCTCTTCTTCAAGCTCTCCATTTGGTGAATAGAGATCAGCACAATATTAGAATAACCCACACCTTGCAAGCAGAAAAAAAGCACAACACCATAAGTACTGCGGACAAGGAAAGTACCAACTTTGATCTAATCCAGAAAAGCGCATGTGTGAATTATTGTTATTGTTTCTAAGGCTGTTAGTATATGAATTAATGCCTCATTTTCTTTTTTTCAGGAAGATCCAGCTTTGCAGCGCCACTTTAAAGGACATAAGGATGCTGTTTCTTCTGTTGATTTCAGCCCAGACAGCAAACAACTTGGTATATTTGGAAATTATCTATAAATCTGTTGTATTGCTTATATATAAATTTACTATACAGTATTTGGTGGTTTGGTGAGGGTTTTGGATATGCCATGTGATAAGGGTACCTCCCCAATAGACTCTCGAGTCGCCTCGTGACATTTCACCTGATACTTTGATACCCGTGAAATTGTCCCGTTTACCAAGCCCATGACACACATTTCATGAAGGTACCCCATTAAAATGTGCGTTACTGTAATTTCCGCAGTGCGGTATATTCCATGGCCATCATAGCAGATAATGATTTGGCTGGCATTTCTGGAGAGACGATCTGTCTTATTTTAATGACACAGTTTACCAAGACATCTTTTTATTTTACAAAATGCAATAAAGAAAAATAAAGTGACATAATGTACAAATCTTCTCATCCAGCTTGACAGCTTCAATGTGGATTTTAAACACTTGAAAGTAGCTGAATGCTTGAAATGAGAAGAGATATGGGCACAGGAAAAACACACTCAACATGTCAATGTATCCCAAGCAGGAATGGCGGGGCCATGCCTTACGTCAAACCAATTATTATTATTACTATCTACTTTTGTATAAGCTACACACCCAGACTGGAATTAAGCAATTTCTGGTTTATATACTCAGAACGGATCTACCTCATGTCTGGTTTTATGTGTTGGCGCATGTTTATCACATTGAATTTGCTCGGATCTGAGAGAACGCGTGACGCTGAAGTTGGGCACTTGTTACGTGTGTTTGATGCGATGAAACATGCAATCTTCAGGTGCAAAGAGCCCCCCTTCCTGCTCCGTTAACCGCATAAATGAAGGGTTAATCAGGTTAAGATGGGAAAACCTTATTTGAATCAGCCCTGCCCAATATAAATCTGACTAACACTGGCTTTTTTTTCAATGCATGAGATTAAAGGTGTCACCACTCAAGGTTCCAAAACCAGATCGTGCCACATTCAAAAGACCTACCCCCCCTCAGCGTATCATTCTGGAAAAGATTACACAGGCATTTCTATGGAGACTTAGTGAATCGGCCCAGGAATGGTTTTCCTGCCAAAATCTCTTAAAGAGCCACGCATGAAATCTCTAAATGACTTTAGACCAATATCCAGGAATCTCACCTCCGCTTAGGTCAGCGTTGTGGTAGATGTGTCATGGATTTGTTTGCTTGTGTATGTTAAGGAACCATGAATTCTGCTTTGTGTCAGATTTCTTTAGGAGGGTTTTCTGCAATCCGCCCTTCTACCTTCATTCCATTGAGATGTGGCAGGACCTGAAACATGCAGTTTAAATAAATAAAACCTACATATGTCACTTAGTTAAAGCTGTTCTTCATGGAGGAGTCGGATGAAATTACTCCACATTGCCGTGAGAGACTGTTAGATATTTGTTTAGCTTAAATATCTAAACGTCTCTGTGAAGTTAAGATGAAATCACAGCTTCTATGTATTTTATAAAGGTTTATTTGTTAGACCAAAATAGCATACATACGGTGGAGCTTGAATGCTGTAGGCATTGTGTTCTTGAAAAGATGGAGGTGGGCAACGATGTAAATGCACATGAGGGGATTCTGTAGAACCCCAGAGCATTTTTCAAATGGACACTATGCAAATTCAAAGGTACCTTTTGGCAATCATGTGCGTTAAAGTGCATACGATGGCTGTAGTGTCCCTTTAAGCAACCACTTAAGGGCTACTTCACCTTGGGTAATCAAAGTACGTTTTGGTGCTTTGTCATGCCAACATTCCTTGTTTGCTTTGTCCGTGGTACCTGAAAAGGCTGTTTTGGGGCTTTTGCAGTTTCCTTGCTTTAAGCAACACCAGCTCAATGATTCAGAAATGTCATTTCCTCCACTTAGCATGTGATATCAAATGTTTATTCAATTAACATTGATAACTTGTAACTAATTTTGCTGGTATTTGAGGAAAAATAATTGCAAATAAGTATCATTTCTGTTTATTTTGCTGCATGCCCAATATCTGTCACTAGCTGTTTGTGCAATTTATTAATACATTAGATCAACATTTGTATGATAAATTCAGTACTTTTTTGTGTATACTTTTGGCTTGTAGCCTCATCGTCTGCAGATGGATTTGTCATGATATGGAACTTCAAACCTCAGGCCCGCGCCTACAAGTTTCTGGGACACAAGGAGGCTGTGACTAGTGTGCAGTTTTCCTCTAATGGACAGTTGGTGGCATCATCTTCTAGAGACAGGACCGTTAGACTCTGGGCGCCCAGTATGTGAGTGCTTCTATATATTTCACTTCAACTACTTGAATCACAGGCTTTTACACCAGTCTATACACACAGGACTTAGTTGTCTTGGATAGTCGCTCTGCATTCTTTGTTTGTATTGATTTCAGGTTTTGATGTTGGCTTTGGATTTGACCTTGCCTGCCACTCTGCTGTACTACTACTTTAACACTAAGTATATAAATGTATGTATCTCATAATTTAGTTTGTTCCTGTTCTTGATAAACTGTATATTTAACTACTTTTTTCTTTCCCTTTAGTAAAGGAGAATCCACGGTATTTAAAGCCCACACCGCTGCAGTGCGTAGTGTTGACTTCTCAAGTGATGGTCAGTGCCTTCTTACTGCATCTGATGATAAATCAATCAAAGCCTGGAGTGTGCACCGTCAGCGTTTCCTCTTCTCCCTTACCCAGCATACAAACTGGGTAAGATGTGCCAAGTGAGTGGACGCTTCAAACACAACGACTGGGCTGTATTCAAATCAAATAAGAGCTTGGGCACCTCAATATAACACGCGCAAGTACAGTCGTTACCAGTAATTTACCTTCCTTGGTAGGCAGACGGCCCCTCTGTGTAAGGGAAATCTTGAAGGAAAGTGAACCAGAAAGAAGACAATATGGTTTAATTTGGGTAGATCTACATAGGGTTGTAACAGATAATCGATAAAAATTGATAATAATCTATAATGAAAATCATCAATGATTTTGATTATCGATTAGTTGAATCGATTTGTTTGAAGATAAATAAAGGTTGGATTTATAAGACTAAGATCCAGATCCCCCGTAGTGCTGCAGGGGACCTGGATCCTCCTCTCTGGCAGCTGGTGGACGTCTGTGCGATGCGCACAAACAACCTCCGCTGCTGCCCGCCACTTCCGCCAGGGCTTCTATGATTGCGCGCCGGGGTGACGTGACCTTCTTTCAGGTTCTTCGTGATAGAAGAGGTTGTTTATGTGGCTCACGCAGGGAGACCAGGGAGTCTGGAAGGCATGGCGGGCATATCTGGGGGGGGGGGGGAACAGGAATATCTTGGGGCAGAGTGGGCATATAGGGGGTATAAGGTGTATCTGGGGTCAGATGTGCATAACGGGGGAGCAGGTTGGCAAATTGTTCTTAATCAGTTATTATTTAATATGAAAAATTGTTTAGTATTTACTAGTAAAACATCTTTAGGCATTTAAACCTTGTTTGAGAAATACAGTATTTGCTCGATTATAAGAAGACCCCCCAAAATCAAAATATTAATTTAGGAAAAAAACAAAAAACCTGAATATAAGACGACCCTATA
>VKOC01000003.1:12512268-12549079 GCA_009364415.1 Spea multiplicata | reverse complement strand
GGGGCGGGACCAGTCGTCAGCGTGTCGGTGACTGCAGGGAGGGACTGGTAAGTAGGAACTGCTGCTGTGAGTCACTGAATGAAGGATTATAAAACGAGGGCTATTTTTCAGAGCATTTGCTCTGAAAAACCCTTATTTTAGAATCGATTCAACTAATCGATAATGATTTTATCGATTAGTTGTTGCAGCCCTATACCATACTGAGACATTTGGCGCGATATGAATCCATAAATCATTAATAATTTGTTTGCTTGCCAGGAAAAGTGTAAATTACTAAATATATTAGAATAACACATTAAAATAATCCAATCTAATTTCTGATTTCATTGTTTCAGATGTTTTTTCATGGCCTAATTTACTGATATGAATTGTGGTTCCATTTGATTCTCCCTGTTTAAATTTTATATCACCCAAAATGTGAGAATTGCAGGGTCCTAGTATCCTGCAGTGCAAGTGCACTTTCACAATTTGCACAAGTCTCGCTTGACAATTTAATGTTGTTACAGCAACAGTGTTCGACGTTTTTTTTGGTGTTAATATGTTTATACGATGCAGACAGCAGTATCAGAGGTCTGTTTGACATCCCCAGGACATCTCTAAACAATCCCTGCTGTTTACAAAATCTTGTATTAGGAAGGAGCCGACTTAAGTACTTCACTACCAACCTCAAAGCACATTATCTGCTCTAATCCACGCTATCAAGCCAAAAACTGTATTGAATACATGTTTTGGCAAGTTTTTGTGTACCCACCAAACACTGGACATGCTGGAGAGACTTGATATGTGCCTGTGTGGCTATCACTCTAAACCTTCCACTTCCGAGGTGCTGATATTAATAGAAGCAACAGTAGGATTGGTTTTCTTACAGTTATCTCCAGCTTAAAATAGCACTGTTCAAAGTGATATCGCTACTGTCATCAGAAACCAGATACTTCTCTTAAGGGGATCTGTCATAGTAAAGACTTGTCTTTTACAGATTAATTCAGAGAGTGAATTTCTGCAACACAGTGCGTCTGGCCTGCACACATCAAATCCCAAATGCATATAACAACCGGTTGTAGTGATTTAATAATCCCTGTCTATACCCTCTTTGCAAATTGAATGTTACGTAATAATGTTTTATGCAGTTCATATAAGGGAAAAAACAGTAAAACAAGCAGGGACTTTTAATGAAAAATATCTAACAACTCTGCTAGCTCCAAACTCCTGTCCCTGACATCCTCCTCTGGTCTCTCTCAATGGACTAATTCCCCTACGCACATCGAGGGACACTCACTTGATCTGGTCTTCTCCAGATCATGCTCCCTTTCAGATTTCTCCATCTACCCCTTCTCGAGCTTCCCCATATCTCTGGAATCTGCTCCCAAGGAACCTTCAAAATTCACCCTCCCTCCTGACATTCAAGAAACATCTAAAAACCCACTTCTTCAGAGACGCATACCATCTTAGCTGCTAGAACATCCTTGTCATCGATACCCCCCCACAATACCTCTCACCCTTCCTCTATGCCTTATGTTTGTCACCCCATTTTTCCCTCTAGATTGTAAGCTTGCGAGCAGGGCTCTCTCCACCAAATGTATCGGTTTGTCTTAGTCTGTCAATTCTTGTCTTGTCATATCCCTTGAATTTATGTATTGTATTAAGCGCTGCGTAAACTGTTGGCGCTATATAAATAAAAGATAATAATAATAATAATGAAAAATATCAGTCTGATTCTTTCCTGTAATATTATGTATAGTACTCAGTATGTTAAGGCGTTTGCCGCAGTAATAGCTGCTTTGATGTGACGTGATTGGAAAAAAAGGTGAGCCTTGAGATTGTAACTTTGTAGTTTAAAAGTTCCCACAATTGTTTTAGTCTGCTGTCCTCCAATTGGGGACTTGAAGCAAATTGGAAGGACTAACTTGTCAGTGACCATGGGGTGGCTTCTCTTACAATGAAACGCTGCCTACTACCACGGTGACAGTTTTAGTAGAAAAGATGCTGGCAGCTGGGCTATCATGCGGTCAGCTTGTTGGCACACAACCAACTGTGTGATGCCTGCTGGCATGCAGGGATCACCCATTGACATAACCGTTGGGAAAAGGGTCATAATTGTGGCAATGTATATCTTTTCCAGATTGTTTCTTTTGTATAATTATGATATTTAACTTCATCTTATTTGTATCTACATACATGTTATAAAGAGTCATATTAGATTTGCTTTTACATGGTTGATTTGACGCTTCTGTTCCTTCAACATATTACATCATGGCTGAAGGAAGAGAGGAGCATCAGCAGCATGCTTTTATCCCCATCTCAAAATGCAGCTACTCTACGGCATGATCCCCCCCCAGCCTCTCTTCAATCCTTGCATAGTATGAGTAAGAATGAATGGATCACAAGCATTTAATGATACTATGTAATGCTGCATGAGTTTCCCTAGATAAAGTGTAAATGAATGTAACTTGTAAACCTGGACTGGCCTTCGGGAGGGGGGTTCAGTCTCCTGACACTCATAGTTAATGCAATGAATACCTTCATCTCAAACCAGCACAATCTGAACCGCTGAGAATATGTATTTTGCTTGGATGCACATACCTATATACCCTATAGGCATCTATATCATTGGGCTAAAGCATCAATCACCAAGAAACAGAAAATCTTAATAGTGTGCAAGAGGAAACTGCAGCAATGCAGGAGACTAGTAGCATGAATGCTGGTAAGATGCAATGCTGCATGAACTCCTACTATACTACTGCATATAGCCAGGGAAGTAGTACCGCCAAACCCGTCTTGGAGTGTCTTTTGTTCTCCCACCCATTTATACCGTATATTTGCAGTATGTTTATACAGTTGTGTTTAAAGAAAAACTACCAGAGCTCTTGTGTGTTTTTCCTTTTAGTGTGTGTGGATGGGCTCTTTCAGACATTTTCATTCCAGGAATCTTTTAGTCCTGGAAATGTACCACACTCTGTACCTGCCAAGCCAAAGAAAGACCTTACAACATGAACCGTGCAAGTATGGTATCTGTTTTCCCAGGTACTGTAAAATTGTTGAGATGTTGTAGCTTAATTTGCAGGCTCAGGTTTCCCTGTGATTTTTAAGAGAGTCTCACTTTTACTGTTCTATCCGCTTGCTAGGCTATGTGGGATCTAGGGCAGTGGATGTTAAATCTTGTTAGCTGCTTTGTGACAGCAACATCGAATCACTACAAGCTTCGGCAACACGCCATCTGCTGACCTGCCTTGTATCAACATATCTTACGCAGAAATGGCTCCATGTAAGGTCAACAAACACAAAGCAAACGATCAGCTCTGCGAGCATATAACTATGAAAAGCAATTTTTTCCATTTGAAATTGTTAGTATAAATGCTAGTTTTTTTAATTAATTTTGTTTCTACTAAACACCAGTAACTCCATAGTAAGCAGTAAGGTTATGCATCAATCAGCACAAAATGATTATTGTTTTCGTGATGTTGAATTCATAGCTTCCAGAAAATGTACCTTTATTAAAACTACCTGTAACTTGTGCCTGATTGTAAGAGTAATTTGCATGCAAATATTTGGTTTAAAAGTAAGGAATTATTGTAACCCAGATGCTATCCTGTTCTGGTGCCCCTTCCCTTACAAAGAGTATCATATTGAAGTATCATCATTTTGATTCTTCTTGGGCTAATGATTTATCTTCTTTGAATGGGGATGTATTATTTAACCTATGAGTTCTTGGCTTTTACCGAGTTCTGGCTACATGCCAGAGTAAGCAGAGGACACACGCAAATCAACTTTATTAAAGCCCAAGGGTCTTTTGTGCATATCTGAGTTAATATTAGACTGATCTAAGAATAAAAGGCTGCCCAGATTCAAAATACCAGACAAATTCCCTCTGCACAGATTCCCATCCTACAGCGATACAGAATATAATGGTGCTATATAAAATAATCGTACCTTTATACCACAACCCATTATTGTTTGGGTAACTATATATACCTTGCGAACTTAACCCCTTTAATACTATGGGGCTTTTTATACCCTAAATACATGTTTTTGTCTTCATTTCTTGGAAGAAGGATACATTTTGCTTCTTTCTGATTTCCCCTGTACTGATCACACTGTAATCAACCAGCAGGAATCTATATAATCCTAAATCGCTGGTCATAATGTGTGTGATCAATGTGAGTAATCTGAGATCCCAGAAGGATCTTCTTTCCTACAGAGTCCTTCTGGCAAGGGAATTCCTGATCACATGAATAGGCATTGAAACATTAACAGTGTACCAGCACTCGCTCTGAGCGCTGTTGCACTGGATCTGTCAGCGGGAAATTGAAGCGCAAATGTCAGCACACATGGTTACAAAGCCACAGCACGTAATCTAAGAGATTCCTGAACACCTCTGGGGGGGGATGTGTATATCGGTCTAGAAATGGTTATGCAACCGTTCTTAAGGCTCTGAAGTGACACCAAACCACTGTCATAGCCATACTGACCTAATGGTGAAGGTTTGGGAGAGTAGAGAATCTTTCTAGTAGTAGCCTTCTTGCGGAACTCAAACAGCCTCACCAAATATGACTGGATATAAAGGTACCTAGTACGTACTTTAATATGCACTCTTTACTTTGTGGACAAAAATACATAATATAAGAATATGAAATCACTAACTTACCATCTTGCAAACACACAAGTGCACACAGATTTTTGTTTGACGTAGGAGGTAAGTTCCCAGCATGTGCACGGTCCCCGCAGAAAGTGTTTATGGCTGATTGCACCTCCTGCAGGAGCCAAGAGCTGGGGACTCATGCACATTGAATATAGATGATTCCAATGAACAGTCTATGCATTTACAACAAAGAATGCAGTTCTCAGATAACAGTTAGGATGTATTAAAGTAGATATGAAGGCCACAATATGACTTTAGCTTCCTAGTGTCAGGATTTATATGAACTGCTATTGTAGGAGTGGGGGAAGAGAAGGAAAACTGACAGAAAATTGATTACACTTGATACTTTTACCATAGGTCTTCGCTTCCTAAAGTAAAATTCCCTTTTTTTGGGTCAAATATATCCAAAGCAAGTGAACTGATTGGAAATTATATATATATATATAGGTTTGCTAATAGCTCATATTTAAGAAAACCTTATTATATAAATAATCTGCACTCCCAAGGGATTTTCAATAGAGGCCATCACATTCATTGCATTGAAAGTGTTAAATCTGCACAGGTCCAATTCTGACATGCTATATTATAGAGAAGTTGGAGAAAGCTGTGCAAAAAAAATTGTAGTTTATTTTTATCAAGGCAGTTTTCATCGTGCAACTATGGAGAATGATTAACCTTAGGCCAGTAAGAGCAGTGATAATAATTTCAATTACAAATAAGTCTCGGCTTGCAAATGTGGTAATTGAGCATTACTCAATTATTGGAAGAATCGCTATTGCTTAATTAAAGCCACATACTACAATTCATAGGAGAACATATATTCCCTTTTGACAGTAAATTAAAATGGACTAACTATGCCATCCTAAGATAATTTACACATGCTTAAATACTAACCATGCCAAATTCCGGCCCTTGTTCATGTTTAAAGTGCATCTGCCACTTTGAAGAGGACAACTTTTGGTCCTATACATTCTGCTAGCCACAAATATACATATGGCTATAGGATGGGCTGTGCACACCCAATCCCCTGCAGAATACTGTGTATGCCATTGCTCATATAGCATTCTGGGATTCTGGCAAAAGGGTGTCTGGGTGGGTACACAAGCGTACACATTACTCCGGTGTTGAGCTGTATATGTAGCCCAGATTTCGGGACTGTTGCATTCTATACATAGTGTTTTTATGCCAGGAGGACAAAAGTTTGTTAAAAAAAAAAACAAACAAACAAACATCCATTTAGTATGATTTTGGGTCAGGTAGTGCACCGAAATGAATTATCACTCTTCAACATGCAGCCATAATTATTCTTGACTAACAGCTGCTCATTAAAGTCGAATTTCGGCACCCAATGAGATTAACATCTTTCAGCAAATAGACGTCAAGGGACATACCCATTAAGTATTATATAATCCTGGCAACAGGTTAGGGATGTGTAAACTACTAGCTACTTATACAGCCTCCCTCTACTCCGATTAAAAATCCGTTATTTTTCTTACTGGACATGGTCAGGAGTGCAACAAAGCGTTACACGTAGGTAAAAAGGATTAAGTAATGTTTGTGTCAGCATGATTTATCTCACTTTGCTAAGTCTTAGATTAAATGAGCAATTTCCTGGCAGTGGCAAGGTTTAGATGTTCCAGGTGTTATTTCTGTCTGCTAGCTTCCTGGGATCACTGTACTTGTAAAGCATGACCCTGGTTTTACAAGCCCTACGTTTTATTCCCCCCCTCACTCGCTAAACTGGGAACTTGAGCCCAAGCCATCTTTCTCACAGCTGATACCGAGGCATGCAAAATATGCCCGACAGCTATCAACCCACACATTCAGCAGCAACTGGTTCCTTCCTCTCTTCCTGTGGAAGAGTAACATCCTCTTAGAAAGAAATATACCCCGGGGAATGCGTCTCTAACTGGAGGGCTTTCACACCGGAAATTATTCATGTGTCGCTTGGAGAAAAGTGCTTCTGTAGCTTGAACTGTCAGCTCCTAACGAGCATCCTGCTGACCTAGAAAATGGAAGCGTCCACCTTGTGGCAGCGAAGGTCCCGTAGACAATGCCAGAGTTTGTTTTCAGCACCTTTTATAAATATGTAACCGGCGTTGTGCAACTTTACTTAATTGTGCTGGTAAAAATAGCTGCTTCATGTCACCTGATCTGTCTTTATTATTCCTTTCCCTTCTTCTTATTACTATATATTATATGGCTTAGATTTGGTTTGTTGGTCCCTATGTGAATGGCAGTATTTCTGCTCTAGTTTGTTTGCGATAACCCCAGTTGCAGCATTGGTTATATTATACCATTGCTATTCCTGTTGACGCTACTTATGTCATCATCACCTCCTCACTAGCTGTTCCATGAGTTAGTACTTGGCCAATGAGCCAATCTGATGTGTGGATAAAAAGTATTAGATAATAATCCTGACTCTTACACAGTACACAGTTCAAAGTTGGAAATGCAAGGTACCTTCTGTTGACTTCTGTCTGCAATGAGTTGTCATTCAGTGTGGAAGATTTTTGTTTCCATCACATATTGCCCCACCATCGTAATATATCATTCATGTTTAGAGAGCTTTACAAAGCAGTGTAAAGGTCATGAGAAATAACCGTGGGACTATAGTTATATATAGTTATCAGGGCTCTTTCATCATTATATGGCTGTAACTGGTGTTTTATTACACATTACAAATATGGCGACATTTCAAATGCACAGAGCCCTTACGAAGCCCAAAAGGTTGAAAAGCTGACATTTCTATGTTTAGGTCTACGATGACATAAACAATAATATTAATATCTAGTACTGGAGTGGCTGGTAGGTAAGTTTTGTCAGCCACTTTGGATGTTCTGTGTGGCAATCCACAACATGGAACAGTCACACAGAAACTTAGGACTACTGGAAACAAAAGTTTGCAACTTGCATGCTCGTGTCACACTACAAAATCATCGCATGACTGAGTATATCCATCTCATTTAATTTTCTCACAGCTAACTGCGCTGAATCTGTTCTTGCATATTGACAGGCAACCCAATATAATAGTTTATAGGGGCCCTGCAGACATTGCATTGTATGCTTCTTCTTCTTTTGTTTATTCTGGCCTTTTAATGAGAACTGATATGTTTTTGCAAATCCGGAAAGATTAGTGAGTAGAACTATAACCCTGCACAGGTGTGTGAGTAATTGTGCAAGATTACACATGTATGGCATACGGCAGACGCTTGTTGAGATAATAATATAACCCCTGGTAATAACTTTAACTGGGCGCTCCTATTTTGTCTAAACTAAACCCATAGTTTTGTATGTAGTGTTTTCAGCTTTTTTTTATGAATCTTTAAATTTGTAGAAAGCCTTTCATTGCCAATTGGCTAGATTTGCTTGAAAGAATCTATATGTGTAATTATTACACATAATTATATTTATAATTATGTATTTGCCTGTTGCAGCAAGGCAAAGTGTTTCCGTAGGCTATAACCTTGAAGTATGGCCAGATAGGCTTCGCAGCTAGTCTGTTTCATTGTTAGCAATGTGGGGCCACCCCTGGAAATTTTCCATCCAGGTTCACCTAGAGCAGTGGTTCTCAACCTTCCTAATGCCGCGACCCTTTAATACAGTTCCTCATGTTGTGGTGACCCCCAACCATAAACTTATATAATTATATATTGTAAATATGTGTTTTCCGATGGTCTTAGGCGGCCCCTGTGAAAGGGTCGGTCGACCCCCAAAGGGGTCGCGACCCACAGGTTGAGAACCTCTGACCTAGAGCTATCTCGCTCCAGCTCCATATTGGAGTATCCGTTTCAGGGAGGGGGGTGGTTAGCTTCATACACAAAGAGCAAGATCTGGGTGTAATTAGGCAAGGTGTAGCAAGAGCCAAACAGCTAGGCTTACTTCAGGAGGTAAATCTGCTTGGAGAGTGGAAACCTGGCAGGATCAGTTGATGGATAAGGGGAGGCAAAAGGTGAAAAAGCTGAAATACAGCGTGAGAGAGGAATACAGGTACGAGTAACATCAAGTTACCTTTAGATGCTGATAGGCAGATATGTAGGTTTTGAGTCTTCAGTGCCAAGAATGTAGAGTGGTATGCCAACTTTCCTAAAGGCCTGTGCCTCCAGTCACTTTGACGTCTGAATAGTGCCGGGGTCTGACCAGCATACATGTCCTTAATTGTGTAATGTACATATTCTATATGTGTACTGACATTCTATATCAGCTTAAAACTGCCTGTCAACCATGTCCGTCCTTAACCCCAAATTTCAGTGTGGTATTTTCACAATGCTATGGCCGTGGAGGGGGAGCTACCAGGCTGGGAAACCTGTTTTTAATATATGATGATTCATAGTTCTGCCTGCGAAGTACAGAATAAATTTACTGTTATAGCTTTTATATTTTAAAACCTGTGGGAGGATATGGGTAGTAAACCGAGGCACCGTGCCAACTGGACCTTGCTTTGGATGATGCTCTAGTTTGCTGGTGTCAGTTTCATAGATGAGACTCGTATTTCTCTTCTGACTTCAGAATGCTTCCAATGCCTTTTGACACCATAACGTCGATAGGAAAATGTAACACTTGCTTGAGTTATATCTGTTCTGGAGCAGGTATGTGAAGCATTCTACTGAGAAGGCAGAAGTCTCCAAACACAGTGGTGTTTGAAAAATATACGCAGGGTGATTAGGAAAAATGATATATAAATTGGCAAGTAAAATCACTCCGGTGTTCGCGCAGGCAGACAAATTATACTTCCCTTATTCTCAATTCTTAAGCGTAATAGTGAAATCTTCAACTGAATTAATATCTTCAACAAGCTTAAACATATAAAAAAATATAGGAAAGCAACAGTGTGACTGCTTATAAAGCACAGTAACTTTAAACTATTGCATTAGATGAACTCTTCCCTTTTGTGGGAGCAATAAACTGCCTTTATGTATTGTAGCTCTCTGTGCCCTCCTTAGTTTGTCTTTTTCCTTCAGTTGGTCCACAGGTGTGGGAGGAAAACACTCATCCAGTTTTTTTTTTAATTATCTGCTATTGACTGGGAGCATCGTGGGTGCCTACAGCCTGCACCCTAAAATCCAAGAGGCGGCTTCCATCTTGGAAGCCAAAGCAAGGTGGGGAGGTGTTTTGTTCGCTGTAAGTCAATATCATACTCCGAAACACGTGTGCTATATGCAGTCAATAGTTGCAATGTGAAAAGACTCCTTTTGCTACCTATTGATTGTGGTTAGGTGTTATCCAGCCCATTTCCAGAGACCAAAAAGCAATGTTTCATCTCCTTAGTTATATGAAAATCACTCCAGTGATACTTGCTTATTGTGAACTGCTTTCTACAAGGACTAAAAGAGACCTGGTTGTTTTTAACACGTTAACGCCTACGGTTGTGGTAATTGGAGAAAGGTTTCTCTTTTTATTGCCACCTTTTTTTAACAGATGCTTTTTAACTTCCAGAGACTATTTGAAGATGAAAGATACATGATAGGTTTGGAATTATATTAAACCCCTCTTAACAAGATATGCATGTCAATATTTGTGGTGCTTGTTTTATACACTGACTACCACAATCCCGTACATGGAAGGTTCTCTTTAACCAATTTGTGACCTAATGACTGGAACTTTTTGACTTTGTTACTATGTTTGTTCAGTCACAATTCTCATTTTATGTTTAAAGTACCAACACAAGCTATATATTGTTTTTTTTAGTGAAAGAGCTTTCCCTTTATACTTTTTTTTATGTATTTAGTTCACATTTTTTTTTTACATTTCAACCTCTTTTGTTATTTTTACAGACCTCATGATACTTATGTCATGGTGGCAATTCTGTTTTACATTTTTTTTATATATATATATATATATATATATATTGTGCACAGTAATATGTTCAAAGGGACATTACATGTAGTCCCACCAATAAAGCATGCATAGTAATTTCTAAGTGATCTAATATGCATTTTTGCTTGAAAGATTTTTGTGTCGGTTCTTGCTGCTCAAAGTAGTCAATCGCTATCTGCAAAATGCTCCTACCAAAATCACTGGGTGCTCCTTCTAAGCATGTGCCTGGGGGTCTCAGACCACTGGCTGGCAGTATGTACAGCATGCATTCTGAACGCATCTCCTGCAAGCCAAGGACCTAAGGAGTGGTAAAGTAGGGGGCGTTAAAGTGCATATGATGGCCATGTAATTTGAACCAACACTAAAACTTCTTTTTAACTTATCTTTAATGGTTATTTTTTTATATTAGGAATTATATTTCATTCATGCAGATACATTTTCCAAAGACGCCCCATTATAATGTACACTGAACATTATGACCACCTGCCTGATATTGTGCAGGCCCCCCTTTTGCCTCCAAAACAGCCCTGACCTGTTGAGGCATGAACTCCACCAGACCTCAGTAGGTGTGCTGTGGTATCTGGCACCAAGTTGTTAGCAGTAGATACTTAGGTCCTATAAATCGCGAGGTGGGGTCTCCATGGATGCATCCTGGTGCCATGTGTTATCCAGCTAACTGATCCACGTGATGTAAAAGAAAAAATGTGATTCATCGGACCCAGCCACCTTCTTCCATTGCTCTGTGGTCCTGTTCTTTTTTTTTTTTTTTTAATTGTTTTTCTATACCGAGCATAGTACTTTTGTCAGGATCCTAGAATATAAAATTAGATGTGTTATAAATATCTTAGTTATGGTCTGACACCTTCCACTTCACTCCAAGGAGGTTATTAATTTCAAAGACAAGCTGAAGGATTGTGTACATTATTAAAAAAAAAATAATACCAAAGGCTAGATGAAGCAAGATGAGTGCATGTACCTACTTAAAAAGACTATCCTGAGCCTTTTGGAATGCTAGAGAAGCAAAGAGGTTAAATCTATGAACCGCCTCCTAAATCATCAGGATGACTTCCAAGTAGTCACGTATCTTGGCAGGATGCTGCCCTAGGCCTGATCCATGGTAGAGTCCTAACCATCGCTGACCTCTTACCTCTGTGGTGCCAGATCCTGATGTGCATTTTAAAGATCTAATGCGCGCAGTAAGATCATCGTGGAGCCTGTTTCAGACAGGCATGATGCTCAATAGTGTATATAAGCCTTACTAGGTTACAAGGCAGTGGCGTGCTGGGGAGCCAGATCCACCTGATCTATCCCCAAGTTGTATAGCTGAGGGGCTACTACCTACTTGAACTGCTGGCCTAGTAAGGCAAGTATACCGTATATCACTATACAGTCATCTGTGGGTGCAGGAGAGAACAAATCCCATTAAACACATGTTCCCTGTGTTATTTGCCCTCTTTAAGGGCTTTCTGATCCTTCTATTTGCAGATCATTCAAAGACTAGTCTACATGGCGTTCCAGTGCTACTTTTTTTCCACACACACACCTCACATTGTTATTTTTAGCACCCAGTCTGTGCTTCAGTGTTTCTGTAATATGTTATCCTTCCTGAGCTTGTTAATTTTAGACTTGGCGGGCTGTTAGGGAATTTCTCACCTTTTCGAGAGCTGAATTCAGCTGCCTCTTCCAGTTGAGATGGATTTACTTCATAGTAAACCACGTATGAAAGAAAATCTGGATATAAAAATCTAACACATTGTGTGGCATTAGTAGAAGATTCTCTTTCATGAATGAATGTCTGTGTTTGTTTCATGTCTTCTTTTTGGAATGCTGTGTATTTCCAAGCACCCTTTTTTGTTCTTCAAAAATTGTCACTGCACTACAATCATTGGTTTCATAGGCATATTTTCCATGGTCTAAAGAAGCAGTTAATTTAAAATATTAAGTCCCAATACAGGTGATTGAAAGGTCCAATTGTAAACCTATATTCTCAGTGCCCCTGAATGCATATGGTGTGCCTGGCGGTTCTCTTGGCCTGGGAGGTGCACAGCAGTAACTGGCAAAGGAAAGAAAAAACGATTGGAAAGAAACACCAGAATTTTCACTTTGAGATACTCCAGCCGCCATGTACATTCTAATGCAGATGATAGCGGAGATTTCTATTTAAAAATGTGGCCCCCCTTTCAAATGCATAGAGGGATTCTGCATAATCCCCTGATGTCTATTTTAATCCCTTTCCCCCCAGCTATTTGCCCTATATTAAAGTACACAGTGATTTAATACACCGTCTTTACTTGGGGGGGCTGCCCCGGACACTGGGGGTGTCGCTTTCAGGAAATGCAGCAGTGAGAGACAATGTTTGCATCTTCTTTAATGTCTTAATGCTTAATGTCTACAAAATTAGTTTTAGCTGACTATTTGGAACATTATTTTGCAACTATGTCACAATTTTTAGTTTACGACCTTGTAAAACACACAAGCATACCTGAAAGACCGGTATCTCCGGATGAAGCCACACTTCCCCAGGTCAGTTTCTTCAGATAGGCTGTCTGAGGATTGCCCTAAGCACAGCTAGCCTCGCCCCTAAGCCACTTCCTCCGGAGTCACATGCCTTGCTAAAGCCCTTAGACTTAACGCCGCCTGGGGCGAAGGCCGGGGGGGGGGCGGCATTTTAAACTTCGCCGACGCCCCCCGTCGGTACTTACCTTTAAAGAGTCCTGCGGCGAGTCTCCCTGCTCTGCCACGGTGCCGGCTTGTAATGCTGAGCGCCGGAAATTGACGCCACTTCCGGCGCTCAGCATTACAACCCGAGACCGAACAGGGAGGGAGACTCGCCGCAGAGGAGAGGGAGGGGCGCCGAGCGGGTAAGTGAAAACCACTCGGCGCCCTCTCTCTCTCTCTTCCGCTTCAAAAAAAAAAAAAAAACGCAATTGCCCCAGTCGGCTTCATTGTAGGACTGGCCCTACCCCAAGGCTCACCTACATCCACAACCACATGTCTTGCTAAAGCCCCACCCACCCCAAACCTCACCTACATCCACAGTCGCATATCTTCCTAAATGCCCAATCAAACTTCGCCTACATCCACAACCACATGTCTTGCTAAAGCCCCACCCCAAGCCTCATCTAGATCCACAGTCACATGTCCTGCCAAATTCTCCCCCAATTATGTGTTAGTATTTGGTCTTAGCATGTGTGTGTGGTTGTCAGTGTATGATGTTATCGTGGGTTTGATTGTCAGGGGTGAGCCTTTGCGTTAATGGTGCCTGGGATGAGGAGAAGGGCAGGAGAAAACATTGTGTATGGTGGTAGAGTGAGTGTTAAAGCGAGTTTAAGTGGTAACATGTATTAGTGTTAGTTTTAAGGTGACCTTGAAGAAATGCACCCTGACACCGCTAACCCAGGCTTGCATTTGTTCTTATAAGGTGTCCTTATAGGAGGGTGTTAAGGCAGAGTGATGTGTGGAGCAATGGATGGGATGGGTATAGGCGGTTGATGGTATGGGCATGGGGACCCAGGCATAAGGCATGTACTGGGCCTTAAAATTTCTGTTGGCAACCCTGATTACATGATAGGGACACGTACTTTGCTAACCACTTATCATGCACATGGTTGACACTGAAAGGATTAATGGAGACATGGAATTGAACTTTGAATGGATAAGCTTAATGCACTTGTAGCTTTTTGCAGCATTACTATGTGTAACTGCACTTTACCTTATCTTAAGGAACTTGCTTAAATTCCCCTCTGTGGCTCATATATCCATCTAACCCTTTATTATTTTAACTGTGAGTCTGAGCATTTTTTATGCCCTACTATGTTCCCAAACGTGCATTAAGTAAAGGGATCATCCTAGCTCTAAGGATCTTTAATGAATTAGCATTAAAGGATGTGCTGTGTGTGTGTGGGTAGATTGAAAGAAACAGAGCCCTTTTCTTGAGTCCACACTAAACCAGAGACGATCACCATCACGTGCCTGTACATGTTATAAACATTTCAGTTTGCAGCCTGTGGATGTGCTCTGTGATGGCCCTTTAATTTTAATTATGTATTTTTTGCGTGTTTATGTCTATCCATAGGACAGCTCTATAAAATAGAGTAATAATGGTTACAGCAGTCGTAACAATTAAAAGCAAACCAGCCCCACAGCTAAGATCCATGAACCCATATGCTGTGTTGCATAGTACACATTAAGGTTTGTCTGTACTTTTTAATAGGTTGTTATTAATGTGTTCAGACAGTTTTGTGAATCATGAAGCAGTCCTACTGTCTGATATCCTAAAGGGCACTGTGATTTCCGCTCTAGAGCCCTAGACAGAAATGTGTTTAGGATTCGAGGTAGTGAAATGAGACTTTGTTTTAATCCAGCGGATAAATATTTTCAAGCAAAAAGACACACAACAGTAACTTAAAAGGATACTCCAGTCATCCTATGGTAGATGCGTGGTCCGTTTTGCAAAATCATGGAGGAATCCCCCAAATGTATCTACTTTTCCCCACCCCCAGCTAAATGCCCAGCAGGAGATGCATTCGGCCGAATGCATCTCCATGCACGTGATGTATTCACCTCCAGCGGATCCAGTGCTGCTGCTGAACGCTGAATGTTTTCAGACTCCTGTGATTTGAATGGGAGTGCGTTCCTGCCACTGTCATCTGCGACAGAAATCTTTTATTCATTCATAAACAGTGGTGCGGAGGGCCCAGAGTATAACATAGAACCTGGACAAGGTCAAGTTTTAGTTCTAAAATGTGAGTTATACAGCATGTAAAGCATACAAGTCATTTACCTTTCAGTGTGAGACAGACGGGCAGTTAACTCTCCTGACAACTCCTCTCTTTAGTGGATAAATCCCTTTGATTTACATGATATTGCCCTCTTGTTATTAGTTATTTTCGTCTACCAAAAAAGCAACGCTGTCTCATGTTCCTTTGCATTTAATCGCCCTCACTGTGGTGGTGTTATGTGCATACCTTGTTAAATATTTACTTACACATATCTATAAGCATGTCCAATTTTGCCCTGCTTTTCTTCGGGGCCGGATTGAGGCCCATGGTCATGCCAAACACAGGTGTTATTCTGAAGGTCTTTTATTCTGTCATTACATAAAAACTCTGTAAATGTTTCTAAGTAGTTTTTTCTGTTCACCTTATCGTTGGGTACCTGCTGGAGCAGTGGCTTTCGTTGCTTTGTCTGTCTGAAACCTTTCTTTTGAATCGGTTTATTGGAGACTGGGTTATTTTATTATTTTAAATAACGGTAGTGCAGGGTTTCCATTCTGCACAGAGGAAGCCTGGTGTTATCGCTGCGGTTTGACTATGAGGATGTGGTTGGGGATGACACTGCTCCACATCCAGGATGTGGTGTTGTGTAATGCTGTTCCCATGTGAACTTACAAATAGCTTCTTTGTTGCCACCATATCCGAAATACACTACACAGTATTGTATTTTGTTCAGTGGTAATACCTTTTCATCTTCAAAGCAAACGTTTGCTACATTTAAAATGCTATGCGTATTTGTGATGGACTGATGTTAGCGCAGGACAGGCTTTGACAAACCCCTACTACGGTGACTAGAACGTAGCTCGATCCCGTTGGTTTCATCGGCTCTTCACAGCGTCAGTTCACATGTCCACTGCTTGTCTCTATACAGAGCTAGCTGATCTCTGTGCACCGCCAGGAGGTGGCTGCTCATCTAGGTTGTGTGATGAAACATCGCAGTAGTAGTGGGGTAATTCCATGCCCCCGCGTTTGTGGCTGGCTTTTAAATGTGCAATTTGTCGATCTCTGGTGTAGGAGTTGCAGCTGCGACAGACACTCATGAACTGCTCGCTTTGTACTCTCTGAACTGTTCTTTACAGTAGACAAAGCGGCCACAAAGGAGGTAGCTTTAACTTGTTTTTTTTTTATCTATATTGTTTGTGAAAATGACAATAAAAAGGATGACGATGACACCACAAATAGTGGGGTAATTCGGTTTCGTACAGCGACGCTCTTGAAAGTTCTTGCAAATTCCGTCTTTAATGAGATCTCTTGTCTCGTGCTTATCTGAGAGGTTTTCATCTTTTTTTTAATGCAATGTTATTGATGCGTTTCCTGTTCAACAACACAAAGTATTGCGGTTGGAAAATAACTAATGAAAATAACCTTAAATGACTTGTATCTATTTGCTATGCTGTATAACTCACATTTTATAAGTACAGATTTGACCTTGCCCAGGTTCTGTCTTATACTCTGGGCCCTACGGACTACATTTTTTACAATTAATAAAGAGGACAATATGGGATCACACAGACTTTGGGGGAATTCTCATTGACCGTCCATCTGTAGATGGAACCCTGCTCATGTGCTTCTAACCCAATGCTGTGCGCAAAGGGCTATGTCTAAAAGATCAGACGTATTTAACCCATGGCTAGGGGAGTCAAACTTGGCATACCGTGCACCTCAGGAACACACACACGTCTATGTGGGCAATAGTGTTTTTTTATTATTTAGGTTAAAGTTTTGTAATTCAGGCATACAGAGCAATTGGAACTTGACTGCATAGAAACAATGAAGTTCATTGAATCTGTTTAATGACTTTTCATCTATACGTTTGCCAACCGTTTCTTAGTTACATACAAAAGATGTACCATTTACCAATATCACAAATGTTTTGGGGAATATCATTAAGTATACAAATTACAGTTTTTTTTTATTTGTTTTATTATGCATTTTTCAGAAAGGGAGATCATATAGGTTCATAGTGCAGTTGGTGTTGGATTAAGGGGCAAGTATTCTTTTACACACAAAAGATGGTTGTTGATTAGGATAGCATCATGTACCGAATGTGGCCTCTGTCAGCAATCATAAAGACATGATAAACAATCTAATCAAAGTCTTGGTACTTTTAAATAAAGCCAAGACTATGGTGCCTCCATAGTTACTTTATCTGTCTCTCCCTAGTTAGTGCGGAGACACAGATTACCTTAGAGGTACTTACATTAAATGTTTGCCTTATGGCCACGAAAGCGATATGTTAATTGCGTATCCTGTTTAATGGCTACCAGGTTCTTTAATCAGCAGTTATACCAATTTAATACCATGAAGAAAACATTAGCCCTGAAGCCGTCTGAGATCTCTGTAAACTGACCCTCAACATGTTTGCAAGAATCGGCTGGTCTGTTGTCTCTGTTCAGTGTAAATTGGAAAGGGCTGTTGTCTCGGTTAAGGCTCCATAGCGATTGGGATATTTTATTTTAAGTTTTTGTTGTTTTGGGGTGTTTTCTTTTTTTGCGTTTTACTGAATTAACAACATTTCCGATTTCGGTGGGGGGAAAAAGCATCTTCTACTGTGAGCATGTTAATATATGAAGTGTCATATCTTCTCAGTCCTCCGGTGTAAGCTATGTGAGTGTTAAATATGCATGTTCATAAATATATTTAAAGCTATGGTATCACATCACGTTTCCTTGTTCTATAAATACATGTGGTTTTAATACATCCCTATATTCTTTAATTGGCTTTAAGTAACCCTCAGCCTATGTTCCCTGTAGTCAGTAAGGGGATGTCCCTCTTTCATCCGTTTCCAAACTATATCCTACAGAATTATCACCTTGGGTTCCATTAAGTTTTGTAATTACTGATCCAAAAAGTGAAATTCCAGGTGTTTGGCTATGTACACACTACACGGAAAATAAAAGTTTAATGAGTGTCGATTATGAAGAGTCGGGTTTATCCCTTAAAAGGAGAATTTACAGGATATTTGTGATTTCAACTCCCTCACCTGACCGTTGTGGAGGGCCAACACTGACAAGTTTCTTCTGCAGCAAGGACTGAGCTGGCCCTGCAAAAATACGATACAGGGCCAGCCAAGCTCTTCCTGCAGCAGAAGCGCAATAGGGTTAGCCCTTCATAATGGATAGTAAGTCAGGGAGCTGAAGTCACAACTGTCCTGTGGACTCTCCCTTTATTCACATTGTTCACATATTGTTTCATGGTGCTGTTATACCTTCTGCCAGAATACTTGAGCTGCATTTTATTGTTGAATGCCCAACCCTTCCTAGAATTAACGATTTAATCATGTAAAAAGCATGCATCATTTTTGCTGGGAACATTTATCATCAGTCACGAAAGCGGGTATGGGTAGGCATATCTGGTAGCCTCCCATGGTTGGCTGCCAGATGGTTCCAATCTCCCAGGCATGTGGCTGTAATAGGGGACAGGGTAGCAGCAATTACAATGAAAGGTGGTGGGGAGTGGGCAAAGTAATAGATGCAAGTGGGCAAAGCCTGGGCCGAGCCAAACACTGCTACCTTGTGCTGAGACTCTGGGTGAAACCTAGCAAGTTCCCATGTCTACACTCAAGGGTCTGAAGCAGCTTCTCTAGCTCATTTGACATATTTCAATTAGTAATGTGAACTACTCAAGTGGTTGGTTTACATTCACCTTTCTATGCTGTGTGTGATTTGTATTGCTTGCTTTTTATATTCTGTTTCTTCCTATAGCTAAAGCCATCACACAACTGGTGCGAGGATGTACGAGAATATGACAAAGTGCCTTATTACTCTTCACCTCCCCTACCCGCCAGCACAAAGAGAAAAGGGCAGGAAGAAAATCCTTTGGGAAATGGTGAAGCACACCTCCCCCCCTTAGTGAGCAGTACCTTGGAACACATTGTGGATCAGCTAAGTGTGTTGACGCAGGTGAGAATTGTTTCTTTTTCCTTAGAAAGCATCCTTGTAGTTCCCATACTCCCTTTAGTCTAGAAAATAAACAGGCACATATTTAGGTTTTTAGAACTTCACAAAATAAGGTGTTTGGAATTGTAATGCATGCCAATATTCCTACATGCAACTACCACCTTCAGAATGTCTCATTTGAGTTTAAAATATATTTGAAAATAGATGTATTTTTTTATTTTGCAACCATCTGTTATTTAATGTATTAATAAAAATATTTACACTGCTAAAGGGAACATTTTGTTTTTGTGGCTATAGGCACACATAATTGAACGTCTCATCTTTAATCTTAAAGGATTTTATTTTTTAAATGAACATGGTATTATTAACAGGTGGTTTGGGTTTCTGGCAAAGTTTATTCTCCTGGGCTGTGGATTATGTGGTACAACATTAATCAGCTGTTGGGCAGCATGTAGGTTGACGGGATCAAGGATTCTTTCTAGAACACACTTCCTTGTAGTATGTGGGATGTGTAAACCCGTCGGATGTACGTCCCACATACTTCACTTCTGTTGGCCAGTATCAAACATGGTCACCCTAGTATCATGGAACTTATGGAACTGTTCTGTGCTGTGTTACATAGAACAATACAAAACACTTTTAGTGCCATAATGAGCAAAAAGAATATTCAAAATTGAAGGAAAATCCAAATCCTACACAACACGTGTGTTCACAAGCACCGAGTTTTATGTATTTAAGCTGCATTGCCGCTAAGTGCAATCAGGAGCTGTTATGTGATGGGGAGAAGTTTGGAATTCCTCAGATCAAATGTCTTTTATTCAGAGAGAGAATGTGATGAGGGAGGAGAAGCAGATGACACAGATATGGCAGGAGAATGTTGGGTGTTTAGGTAAAATATGAACACCTTGATGGGATTTGATAGAAACTTTTTGCCTGGCTTGGACTTTTTGCAATACCAAATGGGAATGTTGTTGAATTTGTTGAAGGTTTTTTTTTTTTTGTTGCTTTTTTAGTCTTAGTAAAGCAAACCCACATCATTAAAGAGTGCCAAAGGGCTTATTTTCAAGCGAAGTGTAGTCCTTGCTTTCTGAGTGACACTCAATTTTTTTCTGAGTTTTATTGAGTTATTCAGAGTATAGTACATTCGCCAATAAGGTCCCATATCCAATACAGCCCTATTAGGATACAGGCGTAGATACAATTGATTAGAATAAGCTGTATACATTATATGATGCTTGGCATAATGTTCTGCTGTATTAAATATATATTCTTGCAGGGCAATTTGTGTTGTACCAGTTTTTATATTTCAGACCCAGGCAGCCATTATTCACAATTTGCCTCCATGCAGTGCCGCCAACTTATATTTCAGGACTTTCCATATATTATTTTATATGTAGTCACCATAACTTTGACTCTTAAGGTGAACTCTAAGCTATCATATACATTAAAGAAAAAAAATATAGAAACAGGAGCACAGCCTAAAGACAATAAAAGGCACATTCAGATTTTGAAGTTGCTGCTAAAGTAATAATAACCAATATGTTGACAGCACAAACCAAGAAATCAGGCCATACCCAGCAAATACCATTCATAAAACACCTATCTAAGGCATAAAAATTGTGGATTCTGTCACATTATATGGCCATATATTGCTTAGCCTGCCACACCGTCAATTTAAATTGCTTGAGAATTTCAGTGGGTTAAAGTGCAGTCCCACTTGTCCAGGTTTTGGTGGCCTAAGCAATATATGGTCATATAGAGTACTTCAGGGCTCGACAAATCCCAAGCTCCAGGTCGCCATGGTGACAGAGAATTTTGTCCTGGCGCCTAGGTGTTTGTCAGCCTGTTCCACAAAAAAATTGCCCCCGCGTCACCATGCGGGGGTGCTGCTGCCTCTGTCTGCCCAGGAGTCTGGGCAGACAGCACAGCCACTCCAAGCCCGCCCCCGAGCTTGAGATCACTCCCACGGAGTGATCCTGTAGGCTGAAACCGCGGTTGCTGGAAAACCAGCAATCGTGTTTTCAGCTGCCACAGGCATCTTCAGGAAAGGGGGTTGTGTGTTGGACCAAACTTACACCCCCCTGCTGCCTGATCGCTCCATGAGAGCGACAGTGCAGCGTTAACCCCTTCAATGCCCTTTTAGAGGTTAATTCCCATTTTGTAAGGGACTCTGCTGTAAAAACGAGTCCCCACAAGCCCTTTGAAGATTCCTGTAGGCATGGAAGCCTACAGCAGCCATCAGAGACTCTCTGCTGCAATGGCTGGTCTATAGACCAGCAATTGAGTCCCAGCCGCCAGAGGCAGCTTCAGGGACAGGGGAGAGGGTTCTTTGGTTTCCCCATGAGTGTGGAGACCAGTCCCAACACCCCCCTGCTGCCTGATCGCTCCATGAGAGCGACAGTGCAGCGTTAACCCCTTCAATGCCACAATTGTGTATGACACATTCGTGGCATTGCAGAGGTTAACATTTGTCCCCACAAGCTTGTGGGGACTAAATATCAGTCAATGCTGTGCTCCA
The DNA here is from genome assembly GCA_009364415.1 of Spea multiplicata. Lineage (NCBI taxonomy): Eukaryota > Metazoa > Chordata > Amphibia > Anura > Pelobatidae > Spea > Spea multiplicata. Next base: position 12,527,434 of record VKOC01000003.1, on the reverse strand, counting down.
ATGGAACATCAGCATTGAAAGAGTTAAAAAATAAAATAAACAAACAAACAAGCTCTGACCTGAAAGTCCAGGGTGCTTCCAGGTCAAACGCTGTGAGTTTAGTAAGTGGGCTGATGATGATCAGGTCACTCCTGACCAACTGTTAGTTTTTAAAAAAATCCTGGCTCCTAACTTTTTTAGCTGGCGCCTAGATTCACAGATTCAAGCCCTGGAGTACTTATTGGTCTTTATTATTCTAGAAGCAACCTGGGAATCTAAATGTTTAGCATTTTATGCTTTAGGTTGTGCGCTCCCCTGTTTTTGTATATGATGCATATTTGCAGGGTCTGAAGGTGAGCAGTCCCTCCTGCCACACAGGAGCCTTATTAATGGTGTCCAGACATGGCCTTAAATTGCTTGAGAGTCTTTTTTGGGGTTAAAATGTAAAGCAGTCCCACGGATTCAGCACTTTGGTAATATATATATATATAGCTTTGACATAGTGGCAAGCTAAGCAATATATGGTCATATAGTGTGATGGGATCCCCAATGGTTATGCCTTATGTTTTTTTTTTATTATTTCTTGCTTTATTTTGTTTATCATATGCATTAAAGTACATATGATGGCTGAAATGTCAGTTTTTGAGTAGTCTCAAAATGGGACAGATTTATTTACCGGTTACGTTTGAAGTAGATTTTAAGAATCTTGATTAAATACAAATCAAGATTACTGTTTTGCATTTGCAGACTGTTTCAATTCTGGAACACCGGCTGACATTAACAGAAGATAAACTCAAAGAATGTCTGGAAAATCAACAGAAAATTGCATTGCAGATTTCGAGAGCAGAGTGAAGCTTCAATTTGGATGTATACATTTTTACATGTTCTTTCCTTTATTTGTAGAGACATATTTTGAAGTACAAATGTTTCCACATTTCAATAATAAAAGAATTCTTATTTTAAACTGTCATACTTTTATTGCTTTAGTTTTCAGTATAATTAAAAGGGAGAGGGAAGTTATTTCAGAACACAGTCAACTGCAAAAGGCCTGTTGAACTATAACTCCCATCATGTCCAGCCCAGGGGTTTGGGCTCAGGCACTTCTTTGATTCTTGTTGTTAGATACATTTTTTAAAAAAATTCCATAGAAATGCCTGTAAACATTTGTTTTTATTGTGTTACAAACAAAGGTCTTGTGTAATGTTGTGCTTATTCTTGAAGAAGTGCCACAATGGTTAAGACCTGAGGTTAACATAAAATGACATTAGATGAAGATAGGAGTGCTAGCTTGTAGGACAAGTTCTGCTTGTTGAATGAGGCCATGTAGAGGAGGGTTTTTGCAACAAAGAAAAGTGAACTTGCAGATTTACGCTTTCTCAATTACTAATCCCGCATCTTAATGTACTTTCATCTGCACTGCGTACCGATTCTTCTTGCAAGCTATAGCAAACTTACAAATAAAATATTAGAGTGGATTACATTATAAGGAATAAAGAAAGTCTTAGCAGCCTTGGATAATAAACACGAGAGCATCAATACCTGAGCTTTTATACCTGCATATGAGGCCAAGAGAGGCACAGACTGGACCTTACATTTATGGAGATATATATAAAATGTGCATAACATAGCAACCGCTGAAATGGTCCAATCAGCAGACAGGACCACTTCTAAACATTGTGCCAGGATCAGCTTTTATACATTCACCTCGGGTAGGGTGTTATACTTATTATTATTGGGAAAATGAGTCCTAATATTAGCACTGGATATACTGAATTATTATCAGTTCCAATGCTGTTTCTGGTCAATGTTTAACCACAAAACTGTTGTAAAGAAAACATTTAATTGTAGCACTATTCTCTACCAAAATGCCCTGTGGCTGCTCGGTTATTTTTGATAGCCAAGGAGAGTTTATGAAAAAAAAAATGTGTTCACTACTGACTTTTGTACAGTTTTTTTTTTAATCTTGAACATTGATCAGATTTATGGTAAGAGGAAACATTTTTTTTGGACGCTTCTATCAGATGCGAAACATCTGTTTTTGCATTTAGTATCCAAAACAGCATTAACAGACTTCCTTATTCTGTTTCTAACTAACCGTAAACAGAGCTCTGTGCTGTGCATGGCTAACAAAACAAAGAGGATCAAAGATGAGAAAAGATAAACCATGAAAAATCATTTGCCGCGGTACTTAATGGAATATTTTTTTTTATGTGTTGGTCAAAGGTCATATTGATGATCAGCCGTTCACCGTGCTTTTTAGGGGGTATGGATCCCAAAAGGTTTTGATATCCGTTGGATCCTTCCCACCTAGGTCATCTGTAGTTAAGAACAGGAGTGACACCAATCGTTTTTTTTAGGGTCTGTTTAGTGCTTCACTAATGAACCTGTGTTTTTCAGGTACCAGGTGCTGGCGTGTCTACATTGTGTATCATACATGGTATCCATTCCTTGTTTACAGCCTTGTGTTCAAATAAATAATTTACAAAGTTCACCTGCAATTGCAGTCTATGGCACATGGAGGATGAGGAACATAATACATGTTTTGTTGTGAGTGTATATTACTTATTAATTTCATTTCATGACATGGTCAAAAAGGGGCAGAGACATTAAAATGATTTCCCTCCTAAAAAATAAAATCTGGTGGATGTAGAATCTGCATTTAGTGTTAATGTGCACTAATGAATTATATTCCATGGAGGAATATACAACATAAGAGATGGCAGGCATACATACTCACCCACTTAACATTGGAATGGGAGATTAGATCTTTAATATGGGTGCTTTAATAAATATTTGTTATATTACACACTACTTGTTATGTCCTGTCTACCCATTGTACAGCCCTATGGAATTTGATGGCGCTATATAAAACAATAAATAATAATAATAATGCAAGTTTCAGGAAACTAACATTCCCTCTCAGTAACATTAAACAGTGCCTTGGTTAACCAAAAATTGCAAGCTCTCCAGTCCTAACTTGATTCATTAAAAATGTCTCTTCCGCCTGTCTTAGATCCCATAGTCTACTAAACTGATAACTCTATGGGTGTTATTTGTTTGGCATCTCAACAATTTCTAAAGATGAATAAATACAATGAAGCAGGTTCTTGGAAAAGAATTTGGAGAATTTGAATTTTAAGATAAACAGACATCTTGATTTACATCAATCCAAACAGATTGAGCTTTTTGCAACACATGTAGGGGTTAACGCCTCGTTTCAGATTTATGCTGGTGTGACACACGTTACAACCTTTAGGTGCATTTATACATGGTGTGTATATATATATATATATATATAATATATATATATACCCTGTTGGCTATGGTATTGAGCTTGACAATGTAAAAGCAGGATCCGAAAGCTTGCTGTTCCGGTTTGGGAAATGCATTATATTGACATGTGCAATCACTTGCATGCTGTATAAATATAGCATTACTTATGAAGCCGTAGAATCATAATGGGACATATACCATATAAAGGGTAATACGGATTTGTTTGATGGTGGACATGGAGCAAATACTCTAAATATTTTTCCATAAGATAAAGCTATAATAGACATATAGCTATAATATAGCTATAATAGATTGTGTATGTGTTTGAACTAATGTATAGTAATCATTGGTTCTTGCTATTCAATCATTTTGCTTGTCCTAAATGTGTATCTCTCTCGAAACATATGTTCTTAACAGTATGAATATCATTGCTCCTGCTCTCTTTTTTCCCCTGTACATGATTGTCTGTACTATGGCACAAACCTGCGCCAAGAATTCCAGTTCCTTAATTTTGAGAAGAATATTGACTGTAAAAATGAACAGTAGAGGGATGACCTGATCACTGGTAAAAGCCTGGCATTAGGGACCTGCAAACTATAAGAAGAATCATTAACTTTTCCCTGCAAGGCAGTACACCGGTAAGAACATGGAACGTAGGAGAAGTTGGATGATTGGTAACTGTAAAAGAAAACAACTGTAAGCCAGACTGTATTGCATTGATAGGAGTCTAAAGATCACTGCCTGTCAAAACACATTTAGGTAGATTTCACCTGAATGACCATTTTCTTGTCTTCTGACATTTAAGTTACATGCTGTCATGTTGGACTTTTTCAGGTAAGCACGTACAGATATTCCTTTGTTGTTTGACCCCTTAAAACAAATTATATTGTTATGGGAACAGAGTCCAAGAAAGTTTGATGGTGATATAATAAGGTGTAGATTTTTTTGTTGCATCACACAAGTCTCAAACAAATCTGAACAATACATATCCAATAGCAGCTAACATTATGTTAAAAAGAAAGTGAAAAAAAATGTATTACATATGTCTTTGTGAGGAGGAAAACTAGAAAAACACGCACCCTATTTTTTAACAGCAGGTCCCTTTCACATCAAAAAAGTGCTAGACATAGAACTGTCTTGGCCACAAGGAGGACTGGACTGAAAGTTCAAATTGTCCCTGGCACTTTAAGGCCAGTGGCCAATAAAATGATGTAAGTGAGGCCACTGGCTGGACTGACGCTCTCACACTTTTGCAGCTTACAGCCATGTATATCTAGGACAGAATCCGCTGCACAGCTGCTATAGAGGTACATAAAAGGTTCCATTTGGCCCTGACCGCTGGCACCAGACATTTGTAAGGTTTATCTGTCCAGGCCTGACATCAAAAGCGGATCTCAGGATTTTTCCTGGTTTGACCCGGAGAACTCTGGGAGGAGCACCACTTCTCCGAGGCTCGGGGTCTTGACAGGCTTTGCTCCCCGCCCATTTCCCTTTTAAATGGAGGCGGAAATGCCTCCTGACACCAGCGAAATTGCCCACTAAGTCAGCGGTAATGCCCCTGGCTTCAACGAGCCAGCCTACTGAAGTAAGCAGGACAACCCACCAACGTTTGCGGTACCGCCGACACGTGTCCCACAAGGGTAGCCGGAGCCCATTGATACTGTTCAGTGCAGTTACAGGTGGATCTTTGGTTTATCAACCTCATAATATACTTCTATGCAAGGATATCAAAATAATCAGTAAAAATGCCTGACTACTGCAACAAATTTCACAGATAACAACTTACAATTTTCTTAATATCATTATCATGAACTATACAAACAGAAATTAATTTTAAAAAATGGCTGTGTGATTGTAAATATGTCCCAATATAGGATAGAAAAGGAATAATCGGAAATGCCATAACAATCGGATCATAATCTACCATTACAACTATATAACCTGGTGGTATTTTAAGTACTTCTCACAATTTGGTGAGCATATTCATAAAACTACTCTTACCAATTGAATGATTATTAAGCAGACTGGATCCTGCCAAGTTTTATGTTAAGTCTATGGTAAGACTTGGATATCAGTTGCCAACAGGTCAATAAGAACACACTGAGGCAGATTTTCTCTGGAATCTACTAAAACACGGGGCTTGGGGAGCCAAATGTTGTAACTTATAGTGCAAAATAAATAAAGTGCCAAAGTGTAAAAGTGTAAAGTGCAATAACAATGTAAAAAACCTAAAATGCATAACATACATCCTGATATGGCCTAAAATAGTTGTCTACTTAAACAGACAATGGTAATGGTTGGTCCATACTTAGTAGTCATTTAATAAATGTGTATTTTTTCATTTTATTGTCTATCATTTTTTGAGTGGTTATACAATACGTTAAAAAAACATTTTAAAGAAAATAAGTAGCAATAAAAACAAACTATAATTTAACATGATCACTCTTAAGCAGAGTCGCTTAAGATACATTTGTAATACAAAGAGGTGAAGCCGACATCCGTCTCTACAAACTATAGTCTCCTTTGTTAACAGCAATGATTGATTCCATTGAAGTTTCTTATTTTGGTTTCGTGTATTAAAGTCACAATTCTTACTTAATATGGTAGCAAAGCCACTCCATTGTAAAAGATCAGCCTTTTTTGTAACAAAGAATTTCTGGCATTTTCAGTGTATATAGGAAAAGTCGTATGACATCATTTAGCAGTGGTGTTCATTTCATGTGTTTAGAAATAAGAGGTTCTCAAAGCCCAAACATTTGGAACACTGCAGTAAAAGGTAATGTTTAAATCTGTTCAAATTTAGATATGGTTCAGCCGTGTTTGATTTATCGACTTGGATACCTGAGGCACATGAAATAGGAAATGGCTTGTTTTATTTCCATTAAACATAAACCATGGTTATAATGTATGGATAACCCCAATATAATATATTTTAACAAGCGCAACTTCTTGCTGGCTATAAACCCGATAGGAATGTTATTACATCCTGGAGCAGATCAAAATACTGTAAAAAAGAATGATGCAAAGTTCGAAAGCTGCAGAGCTGGTAAGTTTATAACATTTGGTTCTGGACTTTGTCTTTCCAACACGCTCCGTGAACGCAACTGCCTTGAAGGATAAATAACACATTGCAATAGTAAAGGAGTAATCTGGCTAAGGTTTTGAAACAGGACCACGCAATATTTTTTACAGGTGGTTTGGGTATAAAACCAGTATGTGTATGAGCATTCTTTAATACACAGATATCTCTATAATATGCTTCCCACTCGCAGGAATAAAAGTGCCATTTACTCCAAGCACTTCTAGACTTTTCATGCAGTGTCTGATATTAAGTGCACAGCGTTACAAAACATTAACCAGATTCTATATGATATCTTTTCCCATGTTGATAAGGGCCATCGCAATGGAGCGGTATCATGAGAAAAGTTCTGGGCTGAACATGTAAATGATGTGTCAGATACTGTAAAATGTTAAGTGTTGATAAAAGCAATTTCTGTTTTTATTCACATTATATTCAATTTATCTAATAGCCTGGTAGCTGAGCAAGTCGCCATTGCCTGCTTCCTCTGACCCGATAACCACATCCTACGGATCTTTCTGCAGACGCTTCCGAAGAGCTCTTACACAGGGGCCAACGAGTCGGCAGGAAACTCATCCTATACACAATAGGGTTTTTTGTACAAAGGAAATCTCTGGCGTGGTGTTAAAAATGGTGAAACAAGTCAACTATTTCTGCAGATTACTCTACTTTTTTACCACTTTACACCAGAATTGCTCATTCTACACATGATTGCAACATATGAGATAGATGTTACAATTAACGTCATAGAGACATAAAATTTGATGGAAGATAAAAATACAATTCGGCCATCAAGCCGGCTCATTTTCTGTCTGTGAAGATTTAAAAAGGTCATTTGAAAGCTTTAGAGGTGATATGAATGTTTCTTTAATATTAATATAGACTGATTTCTTAATGTTTCTTTCCCCTTGAGATGAAAGTGCTTTAGAAGTACTCTTATCAATTAATTTAGTCATTGGGATAGACAATACAATAAAACACAATAAACTCAGTTAAAGTTGTGTGGTCTTTTGTGTTTTTACTATACTTTCAATCTAATAAGAACAATTGATATCGCCATAAAATCTGGGGTGAGGGGTTATGGTCACATTATTGCAAGGGCTATTATTATTTATTGATTCATATAATCCCATCATATTCAAACAATGCGTAAGATCTGAACCTTGTTTCATACCGTGAAGGTTTAATAATATAGATTTTTTTATAAAGTTTAAGCACTGTTTAAGTCAAAATATTTTAGGTTGTATGCAAGGTTTTTTACAAATAGAATTATGAAATCTGGAATTATAAAATGGTTTAGAGGATAAAGAGAACAGATTCTTCTTCAAAAGAGTCATAATCAAAAGACCATCTTGTAGGACTTAAATGACAAGTTAGGAAGGTTATTCTGGTCAAGACGTGCAAAGTAGAGTTGAAGCCAAGAGAGTCTGGCAACAGGGAGGGTTATAGAAGTCAATGTGAGAAATGATTAGGGTTTGTATTCGCACTTCGCTGTTATCTTGAGTAAGAAAGGAGTGAGTCAAAAAATGTCCCATAAGTGGAAGTGATGATAGGATTTATGAAGCAGAGTTTAATAAATCTCTTTATGCAATATAGTCATTAAAGACATACTATGTCTTTGTCGGAAATGGAAACAAGACAGCTCAGTTGCTCTGCTGTAGTAATTTTACTGCTGCATTAGGAAATTTCAACTGCCTAAAGCAAGAACGGAGAAGTGGTAATAAAACAAGCCTGGCTTATTCTTTTGTATTTTAAAGAGCCACATAGTGATTACATCGATTTTGGATTTTAATTACAATGCAACACCCACATTTTTGGTGTCTGGTCTCATTAACGAGGTATATTCACGTCTTACCTATTCAGAACAAAGCGATATGTAATGACTAGTCTGCATGCATGGAATGATAACAGGGAAAGAACAGCTGCTTAAATAAGCAGAGATAACTGAGCTGATCTGTGTGTTAATCTCCTTTTTACTTTTATCAGACATTCTTTCTCCCCATATCACTGATTCGAGACACTTTATGGGATATTTGGGGAGGATGCTTGTACATGTTAGATCAAAGGGTATGAACAGCCATTAATACTGCGCGCAATGCCAAAATCTTAACAATAACATTACCTTTCTTTGATCTGTTCAAAGTAGTAATCCTTTTAGCTTGCTAACTTGGTTAACTAATCATATAGTTACCTATCTGTGTATATCCCTGCACATATCTACTGCTATGAGTACAGTATTGTTTTTTTTGACATTTCTATACATAGGAATTCCTAGTGTGACTAGCCTCTCAAGTATGTATAGTACATTAGTTATTATTCTCATTCATCGTACCCATGCTGAAAGATATGCCCCCTTCTATGTGAGGAATGGCTAAACAAGGGGCACTAATAATTTAACGGGTAAGAATAATCAACACGTTGTAGAAACAGCATTTTAAGAATGTTACCCACATGGTATAAATATGGAGTATGTTTCTACACACATATTTATGGATTTATGTAGCAAAAAAGTATAAATTAATTCCTAGGGCAGGGCAGCTGGCACCTTCTGGTCCCTTGAAGTAAAACCAGGCACACCCCCTTAGCCTTATCTATGTATGAGCTCATATAGTGCATAAACAGGGTAAACCCTCTTACACGGTGGTCCCCATTTTCCTAGCAACCCCAGACCGCTATCAGATGTGGGGCTCAATAGCTTCACATAATGAAACTTTATGTGACTCTGCTGTAGTAGCATGCCATTTTTTCTTAGCCTCTGCACAACATAAGGTGAGTATTTGTGTTGGAATGAATGTCAGCGGTAGTGTATATAGTCTGTGTGTAAGTGTTTGTTAATCTATGTCTAAGTTTTGGTTTCTTGGAGTGGCCCACTCGTTTTGAAAAAATATCAATGTGTTGAAAAGTTAATTGGTTTGCTTATGCCTGGATCCATGTAAAATCATTTTATAGTAGACTAATACATTGGATTTCCTGCCTCTGAAGAGCATTCCAACCTTATTACTTGATAGCCACTGAATGCGCTCATCTAGTTTTATCAACGAAATGTCATAGCGAATGATCTTTTAAAATAAATGACATGTAATTAATGCAGATATTGTTAGAAAAGGTGCATTGGGAGATTTTATTTGCAAAAGAGTAGCTGAGATCGAGTTATTTTTGGGTGCAGTGACAGCCAAATATCTCTTCCTGCAGGCTGTCATCAGTTCAAAAATATGTTATTTTTAATATCCAATGTGTTATTCAGCATAAATTATATTTACTGAACTCGCTGGCCGTGAAGAGTCACAATTAAACCAGTTTCTGTCTCTGTAGTACACTTTACAACCATGTTTACATATAAATTAAGAGATATGATGGAAAAAGGGAGGAGAGAAAAAGGAGATATATAGAAAATGCAGCAGAGACTAAAAATACACGTGAAAGCAAATGCCTGATGTACTGCACCGCCACAAATAATACAATGAGAGGCTTAGAGGGGCTTCTGGAAGTACACCTCTTGGATTCTTTAATTCCATAAGCATAGCATCACATGTCCTTCTACTCAATCTGCCACTGACTTTAGTCCCAAGCAAACAACATGGCCTCTTTTCTATTTCTTTTACCTGAACAAAAAAACTAAGGAGTGTACCTACAGAAAAAAGGCATTAGTATTTAGCTCTGAGTCACATGCTGCTCATCTATGAACTAATGAAAAGAATATAAATTATTGTCTTTTTATTTTTACGTAGACAGATTCACACAGTACTGGAGCACAAGGTGTCTGTTACTGGGTCACCAGGGGCTCTCATTCTACAGACCATTGCACTGGACAACTGAATGAACATACCTCCCCAACATTTGAGCAGTGTGGCAAGGGGCGAGAGCCATGGTCACCTACATGCCATACCCGAATAGCCACCTTGCAATTCTAGCAATGGCAGCTGCGATTGAGGTTTGTGCAGCAACAGCACATTTCTTTATTGATTTTTTATCTGCCTGGACCAGTCAAGGAAGATCAAAGGATCACCTCCACTTACCTTATTTCATGGTGCCATTATAATGCAGGCGGCACACGTGTGGGGTCCCAGTTGGATGCTGGTCTGACCTAGTTTATGCAGACCATGGAAACATATAGATCAACTGACTAGCACATGCAAACCTTGCATTGCAGGTATAGATCAAATGACAACCACATGGAAACAGAAATCAACTGAATAACACATGCAAACCCTGCATTGCGTGTATGGAAACATAGAGATCCACGTAATATTACATGTAAAGTCTGCATTGCAAGTGTAGTTAACAGATATTAACAGAAATGTCTATAACATTGTTTAAACTAAATATCCTAACAAGATCAAGTGCTTGGTGTTGGAGTGGCTGAGTGTATGTGTGCATGTATGTATGTGTGTGCAAGTGTATGGTGTTGGAGTGTGTGCATGTTTGTGTGTGAGGTGTTTGAGTATGTGTGTATGCATGTATGTATGTAAAAGTGTAGAACTCCCCATGTAGAACTGTCATCACAGCTACCCACATCATAATATAATGCATGTCCCTCAAGCACGATATACGTACCTCCCAACATCATCATTATAATATTCCTCCCCATCATTTTTTCAATTCTCTATAATTATCACCCTATAATGCACCAAAATGATCCCCTCCATCGCTATACCCAGTATTATTTCCTCTTCATCCTCAGACACTCCCCCAGCATTGCCGATTTATAATCGTATAATCGGATTGCAGGCCTCAAGCCCGGCCCCAAGTGAAGCAGCCTACCGGGAAATTTACTAGTATGCCATTCGGGCCCTAGCTGTAATCTACTGTTAAAGTGTGTTATAAGGTGCTGAACCCAGGTTGTTTTGATATAAGCCAGTCCCATAACCTCCGTAAAGCACCCCCACTATAAGGGAATGTCTAGTACTAGTAGGCCAAGGAGGCAGGCAGGGTGAACACAGCCTGGTGGGTTTCATGCTTCATAATGCATAATGAAGTTGATAAGCTAAAAACCACAACTCCTGAAAACATCTGCTTTACTGATTACATTGAAAGATTGGAATTAACTTTCTAAAGATATAATGTTTCTTTAGATTCTCCTTGTTCATGTTTTGCCATTCATTTTTGTATCTTCCTCAATATTTCTGCTCATTCAGCTTTCAGCACAACACCCAAAGTCCATATTGCAGGTGTAGAACGGAAATAGTTCAGTTATGTATGCTGTTTGTGAAAATGGGGAAACACGTACTTCTTTGAATTTCACCATATTTTGTTTCGCTTCTTTATGTTTTACACTGGGGTAGGAAATGAGTAGTTATGTCAAAAGGCATTCTTTTGTCGCAGAACTGTGCAGCTTTGCCCCTTGTTGAAAACTACTTGGTCAAAAGCAGCCTAAGTCCAATGTGCATAAATGGTTTATAGTACTTCATAAAGATAAATTATTTCCAAAAAGTAAAAAGCATGAAAAACTACAAAATGCCTACAATAAAATAACTTGATAACCATTTCATTTTTACAGAGATTAGTTGTTTTTTTTACCAGAAATGAATGTGCAAATTATATTGAATGTTCTTGACGTGTCCATCTGACACTGAAATTTATATTTTACGGCATTTTAAAGACCAGCGTGACACACCTGCCTCCCACAAAGAGCCTGCAGTCAGCATGTCTGCTCTCAACAATGTTTACTCATTTCCAGTGTATAGTATGTTCTGAGTAAACACACTGCTCATTTCCTCTTTCTTAAAATGGAATTGTTGCACAGAATGGTTTTGAAATAAGAAGCACCTTGAAACCGGAGCTTTACTGCACTTTATTCATAAAAAAAAATCATGTGGAAAACAGTGACTCACAACAGGACCAATGATAACAGAAGTTGTGGGTAAGACAGTCGGCTCTCTTGAGCAAATTCATTCACACAGAAAGAAGCATTTGTTTTCAAGCCATGTGACAATATTTTGTTGTAACCATCCAAAGCCTGATTAATTATAGTACTGTAACAGAATAAAAACATATTCAAGACCAAAAAGTGCTCCATTTGAAAAAATGTGGTTGTATGTTACCGCATAGAAAACAGTATAACACACACCACCATATGCTTGCACACACTAACACCATACTCATACACATATACATATACACCCTCTCCAAAAACCCACACACTGACTCTAACACTATAAAAACGGTCACATACACACTACCCCCTCTCCCTCCCTGCAGGTTACACTCCATGGGAGCTGTTGTTTCGCTGCATCACTACTATACTGGGCTTACGTAAAGCATGTTATGTGATCCAGCTGGGTGCCTCAATTACCGAGCACCACTAATGCACAATACTTGGAGAACAAGGAGGTCAGGCCCCCCTGCTCAGCCTGGCCTGATACACATGTACTGGATGTACCTCCTTGATAACAGCCCTGAGGACACATTGTTACATGAAGCTTGAGCACAGTTATTTCATATATCCAGTCAGTTGTTGAAAAAGTGATTTCATATTTAGGTGACTCACGGTATATATTTTCAATATGGCTGAATCAAATAATTAGGGTTGCTTTTGATCTGTCATATTTTCCCAGAGGTGCTTTACTAAGAACCTTCACTCTATCTTAATCGTGTAAATGGGTTATTTTCATCCTCTCATATCCCGTGTTCCCCTCAGCAACTCTTTCTTATCCAAAGCCACATTCATCTGAAAAATAACTGTTAACATTCATCCTATAAGTGACTCTACATGAGCCATGCTTGAGTCATGTGTACAGCCTCACACGTTAGAACCCATGCATTAACATGACACAGTACACAATCTGTGACATCTCACACTCAATATACTGTAGGTAACACTTTGCTAAAGTAATGGTGATCTCTCAACCAGCCAGCTGGTTATATAATAACAGTTTTATTACTAATACAAAGGTTAACTTATTTTTGTTAACATTAAAATGTCCATGAGGAAGAATTTTTTGAGGTGTCCTCTTTTGTGATAAGACTACAAGAATTACAAGATGAACCAAGCTTTATTATTAAATAATAACAAAATTATCCATTTTAAAAAGAATACCCTTCTACATTACCCTTCAGAATACCAAGACATTTTGGACAATGCTATGTTTCCAATTTGTGGGAACAGTTTGGGGCCCTTTTCTATTCCAGCAGTAAAATACAAGGTCCATAAAGGCATGGTTGGATGAGTTTGGTGTGGAAGAACTCGACAGGCCCACACAGAGCTCTGACCTCAGTCCCATCGAACACCTTTGGGGTGAACTGAAACAGAGATTGCGAGCCAGGTCTTCTCGTCAGTGCCTGACCTTACGAATGATCTATTGGATGAATGGGCAAAATTCCCACAGAAGCCCTCCAAAATCTGGTGGAAAGCCTTCCCAGAAGAGTGGAAGCGGTTATAGCTGCAAAGGGGGAGGGGGCTACATATTATTGTCTATGTATTTAGACTGCAATGTCACAAACGTTACTGTTGGTGTAATATTCAGGCATCCCAATACTTTTGTATTTTGTCCAATTGCGGGCTAAACAATATACAGCCATACAAAGTGACGGAATCCCCGATATTTACCCCTTAGATAGGTGTTTTTTGAGTGGTATTTGCTGGGTATGTGCTTAATTCTTGCTTTGTTTTATCTCTGCTATATGCATATGAGAACAATAATATTTTTGTGTGGGTAAAAAAAACAGATTGCTCTTGACTGTCAAACACATCAACCAAATCAGTAAAAAAAATCTTGCCAAATGCAAGATCTCAAACATTAGTCCTTAAACAGTTAAAAGTTTTCATAGTCCCTCCTACATACACTCACTGGTCACTTTAGTAGGTACACTTGTTCAATTGCTTGTTAACACAAATAGCCAATCACATGGCAGCAACAAGCAAGACAACTTGCTGAAGTTGAAGCCAAGCATCAGAATGGGGAAGAAAGGGGATATAAGTGACTTTGAACATGGCATGGTGCCAGATGGTGCCAGGTGGTCTGGTATGAGTATTTCCAGGGCCGGCCCTGCCATGGAGCAGAGAGGCACTTTGCCACCCCGAGCGCCGTTTTTTTTTTTGAAGAGGAGGAGAGAGAGGCGCTGAGTGTTTTTTTCCTTATCAAGCGTCAGTACCCGCTCAGCATCCCTCTCTCTCCTCTGCAAGCCCTCTAGCTCGGTCTCGGTGCTGGCTTGTAATGCTGAGTGCCGGAATCATTTCCGGCGCTCAGCAGTGACGCAGCGCGCACCGCAGCAGAGTAGGGAGACTCTTGCCGCAGGACTGCTGGACGGTAAGTGAAGTATAAAGGGGGGAGATAGGGTAGATAATAGGGAGGGAGGGGGTAGATAATGAGAAGGTAGGGAGAGGAAGGGTAGATAATGAGCAGTGGCGTCGGCAGAGGGGCGCCATTTCAGGAGCTAAAGGTCCATACGAGCGACCAATTACTCCTGGAGCGGAGAGACCAGTGGTCTCTCTAGGCCGAGTTTTTAAAAGTCTATCCAAGCAACTCTATTGGTTGTCAGCAGGGGGCTCGTCTCCAATCAACCAATGAAGTGCAGATGAGTAGAGTATAATTTCATGTGTGAACTGACATCATTAACCATCACCATCAAGTTGTTATACTCCTCCCTTTTCTAACTCCAGCTATTGATATGTTTGTTAAATTATTAGCAATGACATTGAAAACTTGGACCCCACACAAATCCGTGTCCCAAGGAATTTATCAAAAGGCCTTAAAGCGCCTTTACCCCTGTACCCCTGATAAACTTTGTGTTCATATCGGTGATATGTGCATTGGGCATGCTTTTTTTAGTTTTTCGTTTGGTAGCAGGAGGCAGGGCCGGCCTTTGGGGTGTGCGACCTGTGCGACCGCACAGGGC
>VKOC01000003.1:12469364-12508125 GCA_009364415.1 Spea multiplicata | reverse complement strand
TATATATACACACACACATACATAATACAATGAAGACTCCATCGCATACTATTGTCTTCTTCCAAAAACTATAGCCCCAGTCTCCACTGCTGAGCATGCTAGACAGCAGCAGGTTCACACGCATGTGCTCTTATGATCAGATATGCACGCTTCCATATTGCATGCCTGAATTATTTAATACTTCAGGGGACTGATTTACATTCTGGAATTCGCTGTTCATCCTTAAAGGCAATTGCCACCCACTAGCAGAATTGAGTAACAGCCTTGGGTTTCACAAGGTAAAACAGTAACGTTGGGAGATGGATGTTTATAGAGCATTGTATAGCTTAGTTTGATAGGAGTTACATTTCATTAAAATGATTTACCCTGTTAAGGGGACCCGGGGTGAAGCAAGATAGTAACTCAAAACTAACACTTTGATGACCAGAGTTTAGATGGTTGACCACATCTGGCAACAACCCTGTTAAACGGCTTACCGATAATAGATACCTGATCCCAGTCTAGCACCGCATCAATCAATAGTTATATAGATTAAAACAATTAGATTACTGCTAGTGCTATCCACTCCACTTTGGAAACGCTATATATATATATATATATATATATATATATTATATATATATATATATATATATATAATATATATATATATATATATATATATATAGTAGCCTACTGATTACACACCCACTATATTACATATATATACACTTTTACTCAAGACGCCCACAGCTTGAACGATCTGGGCAGCCCTTAAAAAAATCAACTTTCCTTATAAAAAAAAATTACAAGACCCAAAAATTAAAAAAAAAAAAACCTAAACCCAAATAGAACGCGAGAATTTAAACATTCTGACTATAGGCTTCTGTAGCCATCATATTTCTATATTACATTCAAATGATTGTGATACATATACAGGGAATTATGCAACGTTCTTGATGCGTTTCAATTTGATTTTTTTTTTCATGGTTATTGTTCTTCATTTATAACTTTTGTCTCACAATTGCTTCTGAAGAATAGATAAAACTGTTGCAAAATCAGCCTCAGTGGGAATAGAGCTGCTAATCACAACAATATTAATAATTCTTATAATTATTATTACAATAACAAATACAAATAGCAGCTCTCCCTTGGATCGAAATGAAATCTCTTGAGTTTATTTCCTTATATTCCCAGCCAGGCAGCACCTCCACTACTTCATCGCTGCTCTGACAGGTCCTAGCTGCTGGGACACCTAACTTCAGGGGATCGCTGCGTTCTCTTGCCCTCTGTATTCTACATACATCCAGTTGCAAGGAGATCTATACAGAGATCCAGTAACCGCAGCAAGCACAATCTTGACTGCAGTCTGCCTTGACATGCAGGTTAAAAATCGAGTTTTACCGTAACCTTTGCCCCATTATACTCTGCAACCAAAGCAATGTTCTCAAGAATCAATATCAAATAAACCGGTCAATAATCCGAGTCCACGAAGCGTGTTCTCTGCCGGCTCGTCCCCTGCATGCAAAAAGGTGCTCAGCGCACGACACTTCTTGCATCTATACGCCTAGTGCATCTGGAACAGCATCAATTTCCAGCTACTTACTTTTGTCTTCTTCATAAGGAAAAGATGTAGCACTCCAGTCCAGGTAGCTTGGATAATATCCTTTCATCCGTCGTGGAAGCCCAGCATATTTGATCTAATCCGTGCATTGGGTTTTCCGGTAGTGATATTATCAGTGAGTCACTTTGCTTCCCTCCCCAGTAATCTCCGCGTTCGCCTGTCTTCTATCCAGCTCCTTGGATTGTGCACTCTGATCCCGAGCGCTGCTTATATAGACTTCCCTCCTCCTTCAGCTTGGAGGGACGGCCACGCCTTCCCGATGGTTAACCCTCTCCCGATGGTTATTAACCCGTTAGAACCCCTCTCATTTAGTCTATGTCAGTGTTCCATGTGATCTACAGTGGGCATTTCTGGGGGAAAACTGCAATGAACCTTAGGTTTAAGCCTATTTACTAAAATCTAGAAACAAAAAGTTCTGAATGAGGAGCGATCCCCATGGAAATCAAAACGAATTATTGTGCAGATTACTCCACAACTGGCACTTTGTATAAGAGTAATAAAATATGTAAAGTTTACATACCTGAGAAGGGTCTCTCTTTAGAAGGGCCAGTCCCTGGTAGGTTTGCTAGATATGAGTATCTATGGTCTTCCTCACCTGTTGTATCTGTCATCTTGTTATGTTATATATTAGATGTTATGTCTACAACGCTGCAGAACCTGATGGTGCTTTCTAAAATAATATTAATAATGACCCTAAATATCACAAAAAAGGTTTAAATAAAAAGGTTTCTAGCTGAAAGTGTGAATGAACTCATTTTCATGATAATCCCCCGAGGTACATCCTTGTTCTTTATGAAAAAAAGAACCTGAAAGGGTCTTTTTCAGGCCTCTTTTTTTTCTCCAGGGTCCCTCATGTTAAAAAAAATCCCACCAATCCTTCCCCCAAAGCCCCCTCTGTGTTTTTAAAGAAGTACAGCTCCCACGTTACCCTTAAACCATGTTTTTTAATAATGGTAAGGAATTGGTGTAGTGGGACTGTAAGACCTGGCGCCATTTAGAAGCTGGCTATGCTCACCGATGGCAGCCCTGACTACCAATATGCCAGTCTAGTCTAGTACTTTAAGCCTTGGGCAAGTCCATCTTGGCTCTTATGCAGCTGGACATGAAAAATGTTCTGTGTATGACCGTCTGGCTTGTCCCCAGCTTGGCTCGTGTCATGTCGCCGGCTGGCACAGCCACTATGCCTGTTACTCTACTAACTTGAATCATTTCACCTTTTGATTTCCTTTCAAAAAATATTTTATAAATGAAATTCAGCAAATCAAAATATTTTCATTCAGGGCAGTTATGAACAAACTGTTCTGGCTGGCTTTGAACTAATATGCTTTGTTTTGTTTTGTGGGAATAAGAGTGTGCAATGTCACAACAATGTTCCAATCTTACTAGAGGATTACACTTAATTGCAGGTCGTTTCCTTTGAAAGCATGGTTTAAGAGAATATTAAATTAAAAAGTGCATGGAAACACATGGAAATCACATATATTAGATTTTTTTACATGTACCTGAAATGCAAATAACTAAGATCACTTAGAATAATAATGATTTGTCTATAATAATTTACAGAGTGTATGGTCTACATAGGCAAATTCATTGTAAATGTGTATATTTTTCTTCTGTGAAACAGTATGAATCACAGGGTGTGCTCTAGGTATGAAATTAAATACGTACATCATGCATTGCTCCAATCCCTTCTGTAAGTGAGTCTTGGTGCACATATTGTGAAACAGGGTGCTTATAGTAGTAGCTTATAGTATAGTTTGTATCCCTAGGATACTTTCCCAGGATATCTTTTGATCTATACATTTGCTAGCAGATTAACTTGCATAGTGTACAGAAGAAACATTTACCCTGCAATGCAACTGTGTGTTGTAATTATGTACTAAGAAGGTCTGGCCAAGCCCTTCCTACAGAAAATGACTGTGTTGGTTCTTAAAAAGAGCAGGTAATGCAATGAGCTAAGATTGCCGTTTAGGAGATAATCTCCATATCCTTCAACAACTGAGTAAACGGCAGGTGAGTAGATCACAGTATGAAAGTGTGCGTAATATCATGTGCTTTTAAACGCTCATCAAAAGTGCACTGTGCACAATCACACAATTCACACTGAGAACATTCCACTGAAAGTAACCTTCCTAGCTCAAGTCACTGATTGAAGTACTGCAACCATTAAATATGATTGTAGGAAGAATGTCTTTAGGTTACAGTGTTTATAATATTTCATTTGTTCTCTTCATCCAAGAAAAGGAGGGTTCTGATGAACCCCATATAAGCATTTGGATGCCAAAAAATGATAAAATATAAGATGATACTTATAACTACAAAATGCATTAAAGTGCATATGGCTGCTGGAGTGTTTCTAAGGTTTTGGCATGTCTGGTGTACATGGTTAATCCAATGTATCCATTAATTACCTCTACAAAAATGCTTGAGTTTTGATTTTTTATCACCTATGTGTTTGTTTGTTTTTTTAAATGATGTTTAAATATGTACATTGTTATTCTTGCTTTTATATAACCTAACCTGACATAGTGTGTCGGGATATGATGTCATATCCCAGAGCTGAGCTCCTTAAATGCAGTCTATGCAGGCTGTGCTGAGCCGGCACAGCCTCCATACCGTAAGCAAGTATTTTCCTCTCTTATCCTCTCTAATCAAATAAACTTTAGTAGATCTATTATTTTACTCTATGAAGGTTTCATCACATTAACAACCAAATTAACTCTGTAGAAGCCTTCTCAGCTTATACAGTAATGAACTATCACTGTCCGGTTTTGCATTCGCATAACAAAAATTATGAATGAGGTAAAATGTTAGATGATTCTGGGAAGGAACTATAAACTCAGCAGTTCTAGTAATAGTATTTGTGATGCTACTTTTACAATTGTGAAAAAAAATAGGTTGCTTTGAAGAGCTCAGTGAATTCAAGCGTTGTACTGTGATAAGATGCCACCATTGCAATAACTCAGTTCTTGAAACTTCATCCCTGCTTTAAGTGATATTATTGGAAATTGGAAACGATAATGAACAGCAGCAACTCAGCAACAAAGTGGAAGAGCAGGTAAAGTCACACAGCGGGGTCACCAAGTGTTGAGCCGCATGGTGCTTAAAAGTTGCCAATGTTCTGCTGATTCCATTGCTAATGAATTCCAAATGTCTACTAGCATTTACATCAGCAAAAAAACTACGGGAGGTTCATGGAATGGCCTTCCATGGTTGAGCAGCTGCTTGCAAGCCTCACATTACCTGCCTGACTGCATTGTGCCAACTGTAAAGTTGGAGGAGAGATATTGGTAAGGGGCTATTTTACGGGGTTGGGCCAGGACTCTTACTTCCACTGAAGGGAAATCTTAATGCTTCAGCGTACCAAGAAATTTTAGACAATGCTATGCTTTCAACTTTGTAGGAACAGTTTGGGAATGTCCCTTGTTACAGCATGACTGTGTCTCAGTGCGCAAAGCAAGGTCCCTAAAGACATGGTTGGGTGAGCTTGGTGTGGAAAAACTTGACTGGCTGGCACAGAGCTCTGACCTCAACCCCACTGAACAGAGGTGGCACGGGCAGGCTGCTTTAAGGGCAGATGTGGCACCAGTAGGGTTTCAGGGGCAGAGGCCTACTATGTCAATGTCTGGTTTATTGTGCCAGCTGTAAAGCTTTGTGGACATCTTTGGCTCAGTGTATAGTGATAAGAGTTATGCTGTACCATACCTGTTAAGTATTCTTTATTTAAACTTATTTATAAGTTAATTATTTTTTTCTTCAGATTTCTAGTTTATCCAGTTGACATTCAGATTACAAATTTCTGAAATAAATATTCTTGTGAACTTTTTTGGGGGGTGTTTTTACACTTTAAAGTTGGAAGGGCGCAAATACTCTAGGTATGCCCCTGTGTGTTCATATTCAGCCTAAATATTTTCCTTTAGTTAAACAGTCAGGTCATGAACCAATTTGGAAATGGTTGAAGCGCAGACCCAGGAATTAGGACCATCTGCTTTATAGAGATAAAGGGAAGTTTCCCAGGTCACAACCACTGCCCTTTTGCCACTGAGCTCACAGAAGAGGCATTTGATAGTTTTGAAAAAGAAAATTGTTTTGGACTACCAAAAACTAATCGGAAGACCTGACGAAAACAGGTCCAGATTAAATCAGGGCTTTGCAACTGAAACTAAGAGAAACACATAAAAAAAATAGCAAAATTGAAAAATTGCTTTTACTTCACAAAGGGAGGTTGATACCGTCAAAAGCTTGTCTTTAAAATAGAATCTTAGTCTGATGATTATTATTATTTTATGTTGCAGTTTTTACGACTGCCTGCGCCAGTATATTATGATGTGTGTGTAGGGGGGGTGCCACATACAGGATCCGCCCCAGGGGCCAAATGCTCTAGGTACGCCCCTGCCTTCATCACCAGGAGTATACTCACCAACATTGCCTTCCTGGATCCTGGGATAAATGGGTGGGGTCTCAAGGGGCGGGGCCACACACTCTTAGTCACCCTGCAGCATTGAGTTCTAGGATACCGAGTACAGATACTGGGTAGCTTGGAGCTCATTTGCAAGCGTTTACGGTGTATGTGTCTTAAACATAGACAGTTAAACAGCAATGCTGCCTGTGCACAGTGTAATGCTCTGTGTATAGGCAGTATTTTATTTCCCGGGAGAGACCTGAATTTGACGAGTTAGGAGCCACAAAACGGGACTGTCCGGGGAAATGCAGAACTATTGGCAGGTATACAGGATGATGGCATAGAAAATCCTCTAAATTTGCTTGCTTAAGCTTTGCTTAACGTGGTCAAGCACTTAGTTTTTGCTTGGTGGAACCACGACCTTAATTTACATATTGGCTTAATTTACATATGTTAAATACCATAGCTCCTGCATTGTAATTAGCAGCATGAATAATTATTAAGAAAAGATCTTCAAAGGCTGTAACAGCAGTATTATGAAACAAAATATTTGCCCATCTCCATAGTACAGTTCATTTTTGAGTCATTCCAGCAATTCGATTTGGGTTGATTCAGCCAACTTTAGTGAATATGACATGTTCCAACATGGGGTGTTATGCTTTGATGTTTATAGAACCAAACCCTGCAATAATCAAAAGCAAATCTTTAATTCTAAAAATAAACAGAATCACTGCTCAAAATACTTCTCTAAATACACCACCTGTGCAGCCATTGACCCCCTTTGTCATGTCTTTGTACTCTACTTTATATTTGGAGTAACCTGCCTTGTACTGGGAGCTGCGAAACGCAACATCAAAAGCAATATTGTAGTGTTATAAGAAAAAAGCAGGATAATCCTTATTCTACATTGGTCTGTGTAAATCTGCCTGGAGGAAGGCATGTTTTGAACTATTTACCCTTAATTCCCATCTTGTGATTTCTTTTTTTTCTTCTTTAGGATCTTGCTTCAAGGTTTTACAACTTGAAAAGAATGTTTTTTTTTAACTTTAAAGATGTTTTTGTAAGGAGTTTCTTCTTAATTTTGTTTTAGTTACACAAGTGTAACACAGAAATGTTGAATTTGACTGCATATAAGAATCATTTGGCCCATCTAGAAATCCTGATGTAGGCTAAGTCCTTGGTCTTGGTGTTTATCAAACCATAAAACAATCTTTGTCTAATACATTTTCACAGTTCCTCTTCTTTATTTAAGCACCGTTATATCAGATGTCATTGACCCTGAACTACAAACATCTCAGCAGTCTGAGGGAGGGACGAGTTCTTAGTTCTTTAAATCTATGTATTATTTTTTTTTGGACAGACTGTCATACTGTGACTCCCCAACCCCCACCTCCATCTACCTGTGGCAATCAGTCATAGGGTAGCCTGAATGCTGAACATGGGAAGAACCAGTGTAAAGGCCAGCCCTACCTTGAAATCTGGCTTGGAGGTCAAAGGATCTCTACTCAGTCTGTCAGCAGAAAGGAATACTACATTTAAACTATGTTTCTACAATTACCTGGTGTGTGTATTTACTTGTCAGCATTTTAACTTGTCTCGTACATAGCTTGAAAAGCCACATCTGAGGCGTATCTTGGCCCTGACTTGGTTTGTGCCATGCCACCAGCCAGTTCATCTACCTCTAGATGTGCCACCTACTCTACTGATAGCAGCACTATTGTCTCAATTTATATATTTGCTAGAATGCAGGCACTGATAGATTGTTGCGATACAAAGCATCTTAAAAGTGTCTCTGTTGTGTTTAAACTTAAGGAATGGCAGATCGGCCAAAGTATAGTTGCATAACATAGTTGAGAGCGCTTTAAGGTTTGTCTAAGAGGAAAAGGACCTTGAATTCCAGTCATCTGTAGGTTTTTGTACACACAAAGTACCAGCAATTCTTGGCAGAACCTTAGCATAATCATTGATTTAACACATCCTGAGCTGACTTTTAACAGTTTTATTTAAGACTCCCTGGGAAATGTGCAAACACACACCCCTATACAATTCCAAATATGAAAGTGTAATAATCCTGGCTATAGGGATGGGCTGATCCAAAGGCATTCTATAGAAAACACCTGATCTAAACCTTTGTACACTAAATTAGCACTACGCATAACACACAAACAAGGGGGCTGTAAAATTATCTCACAATTATCAAAACGCATCTTTTCATTCCAGTGATGGGGTCCATATGTTTTTGTTTTTTTAAGCTAAAACAAGTGGCTCAATTAACCACAGTTAAGGAAAACTTTCCGCTGCTATTTTGTCTCTTGAAGGAGAAAATTGGCAACATTTTAAATTAATTAAATCTTATTTAGCAAATAGATACAATTTAAAATCTATTATACTAAATGAAGGGAAATAACATCACTTCTCTCCATTAGATATAGATAATTGATCTCTACTTCAGTCTTAACTCAACATATATATAGTCCCTTGTTAGTGTAAATTCTGGCATAAGTGTTGCTGTTTGCGATATGGTTTGCATATCAAAATGTTGATCTATTTTATGTTACCATAAGAGTTGCAAGCAAGCATCTGCAATCTGTTCTAGTGTATTCGAAGAGCCAGAATCAAAGCTCTGGGGACTGCAAATCCCCATTCAAGGCACTAGGAAACATTAATGAAACAAAGCCAAATACTTTGAAAGCTCTACTAATGACATGATAACCTGGAGTGAATGAACTTTGCATTTTTTTGAATGATCAGTACATGAACATAGTATTTGTTCTCAATGAACAGACTAGAAAATAAAATAGTGCTTTCTATAAGAGTTTCTCACAGTGGCCATGGCATTTAGACTATAATTTAAAATGTTCTGTTAATAATTACACAGTTAATGGAGCAGAAAAAAATACCCAAATCTATCAACTTCACCTCATTTGTCAAAGAAGACAAACACATTCAGTAAACACAATTTACATATAAGCATTATGAGGGAAATATGTAAAATCAATACATTGTTTACTCCCATATCCCATCTGCTTATTCTATTTTTAATTAAAAAATCGTATTTTTTTATTTTTTAAGTATGAGTCAGATATTTTCCTGTAACTAATAGAAATGGGCGAGCCTAACCATTTTGTCATGGATCCAAAAACCTAGGCAATACTAATGGAGTCTCACCTGAATAGAAGAAGTCCTTACGCAAATCTGTACAGATGTATACAAAATACTGATGGCTAGAAGGCAGGTCAACTTGGCCAGTTGTAACTGACCTTTATCCCAAATTAAACTCTTGGTTTTTCTATAAAAGTATTTTCACTCCTTGGACCCAAGGGAAGGGTGAGTGAAATCTATTCATACAACTTGGTCCATTTACAAGTTCTTTTGTAACAGAACAGTTTCTACTCAGACAAAAGGGGTGAGACATGCAGTAGTCCCGAGCAGATATATGAAACCCAAGTGCAAGAAACCCCAGTGGAAGATATTGGAACTGAGGCCTTCTGTATGTGAACTGTTGGATATATAGGTTACTTGATGGTCACTGTATTACTTCTTCAAGGATAAAATCAATGGAAATTCATACTTTGAACTGACATGTGAAAGCAGCAACAGTCTTTGTTGATTTGGCTCAACGTCCTAAAAGGAACATTTACTTTCACAAGCCTTGTCACAGACGCTGATCTCCAGATTCAGAAATTCTGCCTACCACAAGGTACTGCGCATGCATTAGCTTTTTGGTAGATGCAGCCAGGCAAGTAGGAAAATACATTCCAATCCTTTAAGATATCAATGTATCATTTGTATATTACATTACATTTTAATTCATTCATTGAAACCCTTTATTTGAAATGGGCTCAAATGGACAAAAAAATGTGTTTGGGGACTAGACAAGAGGACAGAGTTCCATTAATAACGGAACTGCTGGCACTTGCAGCCTAATGATGTGTTTTAGAAGAAAGTATGAGAACAGTAATAAATGGCCAAACTCATTATTTTATTTGGTTCCTGAAACAGACACATAAATCAGGAGCCTTCATCTGAGTTCAATGAGCCATGCTTTTAACCCCCCTCCCAGACCATTTTCTTAAACCTTTTTAGTGGTGAATAGTGTGAGGCCTGTAATAATTGTATGTACCTGACTTGTTCGATAATGATTTAAGTTTATCTCAGGATTACTTCTGTTTATGTCAGAGGCATGTTTTGAGTTATAAAGTGAAAACAGAACTGAACTGCTCCTCACATACACTTCTTAGTAATCTGGATTTAATAAGGTTCTATAGGTTTCATGTGAATGGCAGGTAAGACGTGCTAAGCTTTGATATACTTCAGTTCTTTCTAGATTTTAATCTTCTGTGAGTCAAGACTATTCCAGCCTGACTAATATTCCCTAGAGATGCTGTAAAAATAAATGCAGATGGTACAGCATCATTGTCTGTAATTCCCATGATTGCAGTAACTCTGCCAACATCTTTCCTATTTAGCAACCCAACAGACTTAACAGGGGGATAAAGTATTAGTATCGTGTGTCATTATGTTCAGTGAATGTGCACACACATGAAGTACAAGAACCTTCTCTGTAAAACGGATATGATGGTGTTCCAAAGTACAGAATCAGGTCAACATAATGTAAGAAAGAGAAACATCATATGTTTCTGCTAGGAAATGTGTGTGATTCAACAATCTCTTCTCTATAGAGCTGAGCTGATGAACCAGTCTTGCAACCTTCTAGTGATTAAGAAAAACGGTTTATGCTTGTTTACTCAAGTTATCTATAAAGTTAAGTGTATGAATTAGCTACTTGCTTAATTTGTCATAAAGCAAGCAGTAAATCCCTTATTCGCTGCTCTTGAACATCCCTTTCCAGTTGGAAATTTGTCTGTTTGATCACATTCATATCACATCTGTATACGGTTGTGGATGTTTTGTTGAAGCCAGGATGAACTCAAGGTTTTCCATTAGCCTACTGACACCCCTGGTGGGAGGCTGGGAAAGCTAGCTAAAATTCTAACTGGTTATGATGATATCATATAATTTTCTCTCCAGATTAAAAGCCAATGCCTGGTTTAGTCCTTCTTAAAGAAACATCAATACTATAATATATACAAACAGTATATATATATATATATATGAGGTTTGTACATATTTTTGACCTTGGTAATCTAGCAATGGCTGAGGATCACTCCATACATACAAGCATTATAAAGCCTTGATAACACTATACTTTTATGAAATCAATGAGTACTTGTTGCTTTGTGAGTAATATATGACTTAAAATGCATTTCAATTTGGTTTCTCTGGAACAGGTGCAATTTCCATTTTTACTGAACTACGGATTTTCCTTCCCAGTTAATAACCAAAATAAAACATAAAAACTATATGAAATTCTCTCCCTACCTGACAGTTGTTCATGGACACTAGAAGTAAATGAAAACAAGTTCATATTGCACACATGGTTAAATTGGATAATTTAAAATCAGAATATGAAAGCACATATATATATTTACATGGAGATTCCTGAAGCCTTGGAAAGTAACAGAAGCCCTGCAGCCTTTTTTAAAGTGAGAATTGTGCAGATACAGCACACTATCTTGTTTCAAAAAAGCTATTATTTTCCACATTGTTTATTACAGGTCTTGCTTTTTTATTTTTTTAAGTGAAGGTTTGTATTGTTTTACTGTATCAAGATATCATATCATACATTCATAGCCTCTGGGGTGGGGGAGGGTGGTAAAAAGAAACATCAAAGAAATCTTTGAAGAAGAAATTCACAGTTGAATGTTTAGTAAGTACTTTTAGTAAGAGGGTCAGTGTCTCTTTAGGAATCGAATTCCTCTTTCCATCTTTCCTCCGAGAAGATGTCTCTCAATTCTAGGAGCCTGGAGTATTTGGTGGGTATCTGCAAGTCATAGTGTTCAACAGGCATAAAAGTTCACTAAAGGAAGAGATAGAGACAGGAAAGGGCTGGCACCTTTTGGCCCGGGCCCCATCGCCCCCTTGTGCTCACCCTCCACAGTAACTCATATATAATCACTGGCATATACACATTCGCACTCATGCTCACACATATTTACATATTCACGCTAACACACATATATATTCATCCTCACATACACACTTACACATACACATTTATACTTACACATACACACTCCCCCTTAAACACATTGCCCCCTTGTGCTCGCCCTCCACAGTAACTCTTATATAAGCACTGGCACATACACATTCGCATTCATGCTCTCACACACACTTACACATTCAGGGCTAACACACAAACATACATTCACATTCTTTCTCATGTGCTTATTCACTTTCAAGCTAACACACACTTACACATACACATTCATGCTCACACATATTTACACATTCACGCTCACACACATATACATTCATCCTCACATACACACTTACACATACACATTTATACTTACACATACACATTCATGCTAATACACACTCCCCCTTAAACACACACGTATCCATTCATGTTGGCACACATACACACACTTATACATACACTTTCACTCTAATATACATACTCACTCACTCCGACCCGCTCTCCTTCCCTCTCTCACCCCTTACCTGTAGTTGCAGCTTTCTTTCTCGCTGCTTGCACAGTTCACAAGCAGCCTAGCTTTTACCGGAGGTCACGTAAAATTGTGTGTCCCTGCTGCATTTCTGGCTCTGCAGACAGTCCTAAAGTCCTCACAAAGAGCCTGTCCAGGTCAGCCTCCCTGGCCCCTGGTTGAAGAGAGAGTTTGTAGTAGAGTTGTGGTTTCAACTCGTTCACTTTGCTGTATATAATGAAAAGCTAACACAAACAGGTTCCTCCAGCCAGAAGGTTTCAGTTGGTCCTGTATAATGAATAATTTATTTGATGAGGAGACTTTGAAGAAATCTCATTGATTTAACTATGCATTAATAAAGGCTAACAGCAGGTTATTGGGAATGGACCTTCAGTCCCAACACAATCTTGTAGACCTGTCATTTGGTCACATCTCTAACCACAGCCCTTAAAACCAAAGTGTCTCTCTTTGTGTCCCTCTTTGGCCAGGTGGAATGTTTAGCGGTATGCGTACTCAATATATACATACACAGCAAGTTTGTTAAAAAGTATTAAAATGGTTAACATGGACAAATGCACATTACAGTAGTCCAGGGATACCACAGGAACAGAAGGAACTTCATCTGTTAATGGATTTATATGCATTAGAAACATTGATCATGGGAATCTAGTTTGGAGCTCTAAGAATGATAGCTACCAGAACTGCATAGAAAAAAAGGTGACTTTTTGTTAGAGTGCTTTTTAAGCCCTAATAAACAACTCATTGTTACTAAATGCTTTTTATTGTTGTTCTGGACCTAGCCTGAATTAACTCAGGAAAGGAATGTGGCTGCAGCCCAAAACAGAAAGCATAAATATATTTGCAGGACTCTGCCAGGTATTTGGACGTTGATTAACTCTCTAACATCCAATGTCAATGTAGACCACTGCATACTTAACATACAGAGGGCTGAAAATACGGGATATAGTGACCTAAACATTTTTTTTATTTGCTGACTACACACACATAAATGTACATTCACTTCATGAAAATCAACAATGACAAACCTATAGGCAAACCTATAGGCACACACACACAGACAATTTGGAATGTGCTTTGCTGGCACACATGCTTAATTTAATACGTAAAACTTGCATAATATGGCGTGTCCGAAAATAACCATCTACATATCAATCTATATGGCATATAAATATACTTATTATTATTTAATATTATTATTTAATAGTATTTATAGAGTGTCACACATTGTACTTGCTTGACCCACTTCTCTTGCTTAGGGTATGGTGCCCAGTTGACATATTGTTCAGTTGTCCATGTTACTTGACGCTAGAATCATGCCCTGACATACTCTCCCTAGGATATCAACATGTGATGCTAGGCTCCTAGTGAACCAGCAACCAAACAATAGCAAAAACGATTTTTGTTTCCATTTAATAACATAGGTAGTGGAGAGATTTCTCTAACTGGAACAAACTCTTTGTTTCCTATTGACAGTAATTCTCATGTGTTCTAAAATAGGCGTGTTTTTATGTTGTTATTAAACCCAAGGTGTCAAATTAAGTTTGATTATTAAACCTTTATCTATAGTGTTTTTTTATAGTCAATACCTTACTGTGACTAAATGCCCTTGAGAGGCTATAAATGAATGATTACATTCGCAGATGTTTTATTTGTATTTTTTTAAGGTGTCTGGCAGCTTAAAATCGAAATTTGTCTGCAGAAATCACACTTACGCTTACACCCTTGGTCTTTTTTTTTTTTAAACTTTTTTGTTTCTTGTCATTGTAGTTAAAATACATGTAGCACATGGCAGCTGATACACAAATGTTTCCATACAAAATAATTGAAACAAGCTGCCAGCATCAATATCTGAAAAGCTTGTATTCACACATACACTCACACACACAGACACCAACACAATATAACATGCCGAGGTAAACCTGCACAAAGAAAGAGAGGATCAAATGTCACCTTGGTGCCCTTTATATCTGACTAGTCATCTCTAAAATGATGAATGATTTGCAGAATAGAAATGATCAGCAAAGACTAAGGGATTTCGATATGTATAGCTTGGAGGAGATAAAGGAAATGAATGTGATAGAAACAGGAGAACAGTTAGAACAAGATGTCATAATCTACAACTAGTGGATCCGAGTCTTAGATTTAATGTAAGAGAGTTTAACTTTACGGAGAGGCTGGAAGATAAATGGAACAGCCTTCCAACAGAAGTGGTAGAGGTTAATACAGTGAGCAAATTAAAAAATTCATGGGACAGGCATATAGGTATCCTGAATGTAAGAAAATACCAAGCACTGATTAAGGTTTGCGTCTTTACACCAGGTAATATGAGCAGACTATTTTTTTTCCTTATTGGAGGCCGTACGTATATACATGCTCTATGTACAAATGAGGACAGTTGTTGGTAGTCTTGCTAGTTTAGCATTGCAAACTTAGAAATAACTAATTCTAGTTAATTCTAGTTCTAATTAAGAAGTATTTTTAAACTCAGAATGTCTGATATATGTATTTGGCCAAACAAGAAAAACCTTACAATAAGAAGACTAAGGCTTGATGAATGATGATGTAGAGCAGCATGATGGAACAATCAGTGTTTCTAAAACATGTGTATATAAGTTTGTAATTATTCGTAACAGAGGTAGACAGACCACACATATCAAAGGCAAGGTCATACCAGAAGTGATCTTGACCTCTTAGGCCAGGGCCGGCCCTACAATAGGGCAGACTGGGGCAATTGCCCCAGGCGGCACTTTAGAAGGGGCGGCACTTTGCCGCCCCGAGCGGTTTTTTTTTTTGAAACGGAAGAGAGAGAGAGGGGCGCCGAGTGGTTTTCGTTTACCCGCTCGGCGCCCTCTCTCCTCTCTCTCCCTCTGCGGCTGAGTCTCCCTTTCGGGTCTTCGGTTTGCCGGCTTGTAATTGCTGAGCGCCGAAAGTGCGTCAATTTCGGCTGCGTTCAGAATACCAAGCCGGCACGGAGGCAGCAGCAGGGCAGCACTCGCTGCAGACTCTTAAAGGTAAGTACCGGGGGGGGGGACGTCTGGGAGTTTACAAATGCCCCCCCCCCCGCCGGCACGCGGCTCGGGGGGGCCGCATTTTAAACTTCGCCCCAGGCGGCGTTACGCCTTCGGCCGGCCCTGTCTTAGGCGATCAGGCTTTCGGGTTTCCTGCTCCCCAATGGGCCGGCTATACAGTCTGCATTAGAAGACGCTGTGACGGCGACGAGGAGATGGGGCAGCGCAGAAGGTAGATATGTGCTGTATACCAGAACATCAGTCATAATGAGAAAGATAAACTATGCTGTTGTCAAAATGAACAATTCTAATTGGGTGAAATAACAATATTTTAAATATTTTATAAATGCCCAGAAGAGGAGAGCACATAAAATGAAAATGCATAAATAAATAAAAAAAAGATACATACCTACATCCTAACGTTGGTACATACATTTATATTAGATTTATAAGATAATGTGAAATTCTTTCTCAGTTTAACAGTTATTTTTACTGTCAAGCTGGATTTGGGATTGGAGTCAAAACAAACTTTAGATTCTGCTCACCCTAGAATAAATATGTTAAATCAATTGTTCAAAAAAGGAAGTTCTAGAACATCCGTATTTTCCTTGGAAGCCTGCATATGGCTGTGTTTTCTGATAGCATGAGCTTTAACATTGCTAGGGGCCAATATGCATATATCAGTCTTTACCATCTGACCCAGTAGTGAGTGTTTTTAATCATCAATTCCATTCTAATAATTGCTTAATCTGAAAGAAAAACTTAACCTTTTTGTGTTACTTTATAGGACAGCAAAACCCAATTATACATTAATTAAACAATTGGGGCATCTGAATGATGCATGTTTGTTTAGGGATTAACCTTGTTTATCCTTTATAGATCTAATCTGGAGTGTCTATTAAAATATTTTCTGTGTCCTGGTTCTGCCAGTGTAAGTGGCATTGCCACATCTGCCCCTTAACGTCTTTAGATGATGTGGGTAAAGCAAAATATGATATCCAAAGATGGATTTTTAACCAGGCCGGTATCAGTTTACTTGTGATGAGTTTACTTTGCATGAGTGAACATTTGTCAGATTGTTGGTTTTCTGTTCCTTCCAATGCATATACCAGTGTATGTCCCTAATTACAAGGGACAGTCCTACTTTGAACCCAAAATCTCTTTGAGTGTACTCAATGCCTTATTGAAACACTTAGGTAGCTATCAATAAGTCATAAAGTTACATGAAAAAATTGCAGTAAAGCACAGCCCCCTAGTAACACCATTTAAACCATTATGATGGGTAGTGAGCTCTGTATAGGAAATAGTTAAGTAATGGTTATGGAGGCTCTTTTTCATTGTTAGCCTTATCTTACTTATTTATTGTGTCATTTCACCTTTTGTAAAAATATATTTATTGACTTATTTAGCTCCTTGATGTCCTTACGCATGCTAAAACACATAAACGGGACATATAGTACAGTGCTAAAGGTTTTGGAAGGTGAGAAAAAATGCTGCAAATGAAGAATGCTTTCAAAAATTAACATGTTAATAAAATAAAAGTTTTGAATGAGAACATGTTTGAATATTGTATCCTAAAATTCTTATGTGTATATCTAGAAATTGTGAATATCCTTTCACTCTTCATAGCAGAATATTTGGTATAACTACCACAATTCACCCTCACTTCACAACAACCCTTAATAAAAATGGACAGGACACTTTATGTCTTTATGGATAAGGCTGTTAGTAACCTTAAGTTAATATCTTATCCAGTATATTAAGGAAAGTATTTCCTGCAGCACAATTTAAGTTTTATATATTATACTATATATATATAATATATATATGATTTTAAACATGGTTGCATCACATCAGATCTCTGACATCTACAAACTCCATTTACTTCCAGTTTGACATTATGTTGTTATCTAACCTTAACATTTTTTCTCAGGTATGATTTCCCTCAAGAGATCCTCTGAGACCATTTTCCCATTTTCCCTGGTACCTTCTCCAGTAGGTATGAAGGGACTGCAGAGTAAATCCTATTACAACTACCCTATACCACTTCCAAACAATGGCCTTTGTGAGTGCTTTAATTGGACATTTAAGCAAATGATCCACAGCAACACAGTTCATTGGTTTTGTTTGCCTATCATGTAGTGACCCAAGAGTCCATGAGTCCAAGAGTCCTTTAAACCTGACTCCATTTCATATTGCAGTTTGGTAAATAATAGAATTGCTCAGTCTTAATCACATACACTCACACACTGACTAATGGAAATCCATGAAGGCATTGTACAAGCGGGGCTTCATTAGCATTGCCATAAAGATTTGGCTATGTGTGGTCTTTGAACATGGAAAGCCATTCAAAGTTTCAGG
Organism: Spea multiplicata; assembly: GCA_009364415.1. Taxonomy (NCBI): domain Eukaryota; kingdom Metazoa; phylum Chordata; class Amphibia; order Anura; family Pelobatidae; genus Spea; species Spea multiplicata. The sequence goes on along the minus strand of VKOC01000003.1, from coordinate 12,490,179 downwards.
ATTGACAAGGATTGTAAGTTTATTGGAGCAAAATGAAACAAAACCAAGTTTTTATCAATATACATTTCTGCATTCAGCACGGCTCTTTCTTTCTTTCTTTCTCAAAGGTTTTCTTGCATCAAATGTTTTTGTTTGTTCACAGATTCCTTTGCTGGATATATGTCAAATCCTGGATTTAAGATAGTTTATTTGTAATTGAAGTTTAATTAATGTTGTTTGGGGTCTTGCTCCAGCTGCCTCACAAGGAGCAGATTCATTGCTTTCCCTTTCTGTCTCCATCTGTGCAGACATATTTTATGTGCAATTTGTCTCAATGCTATGTCAGCTCTCTTCTGTTTGTGGGAGGTAGCCACTGAGTGAACTTAGTCTAATGCCAACACTCACGCATAGACAACCAAAACATAAAACCCCAAAACTCACAAACAGTCAATGCTTTAGGATAATGTTTTCAACTGTAGTCTTTCAAAACTAGCACCAATCTGATTTCAGTGCCCTTTGTGACATCTACCCACGGTTTTGGTTTTATTTGATGACTGCATATCTTGCATGTTTTACAGGTATCCTGTTGTGTGACCCACTTTCACGTTAGCTGTAAAATGTGCTTCAACGCCTTTCTTTGTGTATTTTGGCTTCAAAAAACTGCTAATCGGGAAATTAGAGAGAACACTGAATGTCACCGGTATTCCTACAAGAATATATGGTGGATTGTTTCCTTGCTTTGATAGATGTTATAGATGAGGGTAGATCAAATTTAAATTTAGCCTTAGGTTTCTTGTGTAACACTTTAAAATATGGCTTCCAGTCATGAGTGGTTATTCCTGGTTTGCAAGTTAGATCCTTTGATGTGTTAATCAGAGAAATGGGCTTAAAGTGAAGAAGGAGATTGCTCTAAAAGAATGACAAATGGAACCCTTGATATCTTTCACTAGATAAAGTTTTTGCTAGACACCAGTCTGCCTGTGAGAGAGGACTGTCATAACTTTGTGTAGCCTAATTTGGAATCAGATTCTTATGAACTATTTTCAGATCTTTAGACACATAAATACAACATTATATGATATATATATATATATATATATATATATATATATATATATATATATATATATATAGAATAAAAATGCTGTATTTTTAAAAATGCTTATTTGCTGTATTTTATACAAAATACTTAACTGCAATCATTTTCCAACAGATCAGCTGGATGTGAGACCATAAAACCTCAACGTGCGGCAGAGGGGATATGTTTTCTTTACTAATTTTAGCATATTCCAATTCATTGAATTCATTGATTTTCCTAAAGCTTGCAATTGTTTTGATGAAATCCCATAGAAGATGACACATGTGACTACAGGTGATAGAACTAGCACAACAGTTCCTGTCCTGGTGTTATCTTCACCAAAGCCTTACAAAGGCTCTCTTAAAAAAATGTACAACAACAAAGACATCTTTATAAAGTCTTGCCTTCTAGATAAAGCATTGCTTATCCTGATTTGTGTTTTCGCCCTTTTCATTACAGAAAAGTAGCCGAACATCACGTAACCAATTAGGCCGAATTTCATATTCTAGGAAACCCTTTTCCACTGACGATATTTCGGACTCATCCATGAAAACAAACTTCCTGGTAGTTCTCCGATATCAACGTTCAAAGCACAGCCACATGTATCACAGCACCACGGCAGTTCTGTTATTAACCGTATTTGCAGTTACAGTGCGAGGCATGTGATCACACTTTGATGAAGCTGTTCCTTTGTCTTTATTGAATATTCTGTACTTAAGAGCTTCAAGCCTGAGTTATAAATCCATTCATTAGGCTATCTTTGCTTGTTACCCTTTGAAGGTCTCAAAGGACAAATTGACTTTTTTGATTCTGTTTGTTCACAGTTACTGTGCTTAATACCCTACATTTGTCTTTGAAATAGTTGTAATGCTTAGTGGCATCATTGTTTTTCAGATGTTTTAGTTTCTTGCTCTCCTTCTCAGGCATGTAACATTTGACTGATGTTGCACGCTATGAGTGAATATAAGGTTTTATTAGGTAATCCACACTACCAATGTATGCAGTTAAAACATTACCTAACATACATAATAGTTTCGGACTGACATTCTAAGGCTTGTTTCGCAAAGTTTGAAAGCCATATGTAAGCCTTTTGTTTTGCACCTGTGTGTATAGAGCCATTAGTAAAACAGATCTAAGTTCCACCAAAGGTGGCCTTTACCTTTATATGTTGCCCCTATAATTTCCTTTATTTTAACTTGCAAAGATTCCAACCCTGAACATATAATATTACAACACCTGGACTTAAATTGAATCCATGACTTAAAAAGAAACTGCTTCGGTCACTGAACTGATCTGATTTATTTCTTTAATCAGGATAGGTTTCCTGTATTAACCAATTCTGATTTTCTTTTTCAAATAACATACAAGCCTATTTTGTTGTTGTGTTTCGATCGTTTTAATTATAAGGTCAGGCAACAGGAGTGTGAATACGAGATTTCTGTTATCCCAATGGCTTTTTGTGTTATCAAAATGAATGTGTACTTTAAATTGTATATTAGAAATTCATGTATATTATAGTTTATTTGCTGTCATTATTTAAGGTAAAAATAGCCTTTTTTAAAAAAAAAACTAGGCATATGTGTACTGGCATCTGGGGTTCCTAAAAGCTGGGTGTAAACGGTTTGTTTAAGTTGAGCAACACTTTGGCCACTATACATTAAAACTGAGCCTATACATGTTCAAGTGGGCGCTGGCTTTTGTTGTTATGTCACATAATGTGCTAATGCCAGTGTCAAATGCAACATTGTTAGGGATATACTGCCATGAGCTAAAAGAGCACTGTTTGTTTTTAGTGTCTAAAGATGTATTATTTGTTCAAATCCATTGTGGTTTTAGAATATCCAGAAATAAGCTTTAGATGACATTTTTGTCTCAATGTCTGTCTGGGTTGTTGGTTCACTAGCGTAAGGGGAATATGGCTCACATTTCAGTTCCAGAGTGCTGTAGCTGGTATTAGTTTGATAATCTCATGGGAATTATTTTCTCTGTAATGGCAAGTGAGTAAAAATTACATATCCAAGCAGAGTCAAGCTATCTAGTGTTACCTGTTTTTGGCTGAGCTTGACTCATTTTCATTTGCATTAGATTACGTGTATAATGTGTATATATACACTATATGGACAAAAGTATTAGGACAGAATTATTGAATTCAGGTGTTTCAATCAGACTCATCGCCACAGGTGTATAAAATCAAGCACCTAGCTATTCAGATGGAATTAACAAGAGTTTAGTGAATTCAAGTGTTCAGTGACTTTAGTATGTGAAATTTCATCCACGCAAGATATTCCACGGTCAACTGTAAGTGTTATTATTGATGGAAATGGAAGAGTTTAGGAACAGAAGAGGAAGACCAGAAAGAGGAAGACCACTTAAAGCCACAGAGCGGGGTCACCAAGTGCTGAGGCCCGTGTTGCATAAAAGTCGCCAACGTGCTTCTGATTCCATAGCTGAAGAGTTATTATTATGTTTAATTTATATAGCACCAACAATTTACACAGTGCTTCTTACAATACATAGATTTAAGAGGTATGACAACACAAGAATTGACAGACTAAGACAACCGACACATTAGGTGTAGAGGGCCCTGCTCGCAAGCTTACAATCTTGAGGTATCCAAACTGGCATTAATATCAGCACCAAAACTGTACAATGGGAGCTTCATGGAATGGGTTTCCATAGTCGAGCAGCTGCATGTAGGCTTCACATCACCAAGTACAATGCCAAGATTGTAAGCTAATTTGAGCAGGGCCCTCCTTATCTGTTGTCTCTGTAAGTCAGTTGGTTATGTTACATACTACTTGTTATGTCCTGTCTACCCATTGTACAGCACTATGGAATTTGATGGGGCTATATAAAACAATAAATCATAATAATAAAGTGTTGCCTCGAGTGGTATAAAGCATGCTGCCACTGGGCTCTCATGTTCTGTGGAGTGACGAATCGTGCTTCTCTGTTTGTAAGTCTGATGAGCGAGTCAAGGTTACCTGCCTAACTGTATTGTGCCAACTAATGTTTGGTGAAGAAGGGATAATGTTATGGGGCTGGCCCTCAACCCGATCCAACACCTTTGGGATGAACTGGAACAGAGATTGTGAGCTATCCTTCTTGTTCGACATCAGTGCCCGGCTTCACATATACTCTGCTGGATGAATGGGCGAAAATTCCAACAGAAACACTTCAAACGCCTTCCCAGAAGAGTGGAAGTTGTTATTGCTACAAAGGAGGGACAAATGCAATGTCGTGGAGGTCACCACCGTGTTTGTTTAATGGTCAGGTGTCCCAGTACATATATATATATATATATCTTAATTAGCATATACTGTACATATATACTCAGTAGATACACTACTTAACATTTTGGGTCTCATGCACATTGAACTGATATCTATTCAGTCTATAACTGAGTGCTCCATAGATTCAGTTATACTTGTTTAAGGAAGTTTTTACCAATTTTCTCATTCAACATGCCAGTAGAGTCAGCAGTGCATTAGGTTACAGTGCATCTGCCACCTGCCTAGGGTCATGGAAAAGGGAAATCTTCACCTGGCCTTCACCTCCTTAGCAACACTGACAGATTTATAGCACCTTTTGAAATCTTCCAAGGTGACATTTCGAAAAGCTTTATGGTTTATTTGTTGTCTCCTAAAAGCTTACAAGAGAATTTGCAAACTGAATTAACCAATAACTGCAGGTACTTGGTATAAAAAAATAGCAAAAAACAACTATTTTTATTTAAGGACACTTAAACAGCGAGTTAAAGGGACACTCCAGCCATCATATGCACTTTAATGATAGCTGAGGGGTTATTTTAAAGTTACATGGGATCCTTGTTTCTGCAGAAAACATTCATATTAATTTTCCCTTTTCCCCACTTGGTATTTTCTGAGCAGGAGATGTGGTTAGCCAAACACATCTGCATGTTATATACTTACCTTTAGTCAGCTTCAGCACTAGCTCTGTGAAAGTCGTAGGGGTCTAAGAAGGCACTGTGTGCTTGTACAGAAAGCTCTCCCATTGAGTGTTAAGCTAAATAGTTTGCCATACTTTTTCTTGAAAAAAGGGTGTGACCGCATTAAGAATTGATGAAAGAGAGACACTTCTGCTCTCACGGAACTCGCCAATACAAATTGCACTTTACAATGCATCGCCACTTAAAACACGCTTCGTTTTTGTCAGCACAGTCCTGCATATTAAAAATAACCAACACATTGAATTGAATTCCCATAAGGCTCAGCCAGACATACTACTTCCAGTATGGCTGCAGATGCTAGCTGTGAACTATAATTCCCATGATTCTCAGACAGCCAGGTGTCAACCATAAAGCTGGCTGAGCATCTTTGGAAGAATAGTGCACAGCAGCAGAGTTTTTTTTGAAGTAAAAAAGGCTAATGTTAGCCTCCCTCCCAGGACCCTTACACACTGCCCATAAACACACATATACACATACACTGCCCTTACACGCACACATATACATGTACACTGCCCTTTCACACACATATACATGTACACTGCCCTTACACATGCATATACATGTATACTGCCCTTACACACACATATACATTGGCCTTACACACACATATATACACATACACTGCCCTTATACACCAGCTAACAAATACCTATACCGCTTTTACACACACCGGCCCATACACACACACAAGCTTACAAACACATACATACACATACACTGCCTCTTTCTCTTTCTCCCCATCTCTTACCTCTTCCACCATCCTTCTGCCTCCATCCTGTATCCCGCATCCTGTGGTGGGAGCGCGAGGTCTATCACTTACTCCCTAATGTTGAGCCAACTAGAGGGAGATTGAGATCTGCCAGCTAGTCTGCAGGCTGCAGCTGCTGATCGGGTGAGTACAGATCTCGCCTCACCCTTCTACTGCCCCTGCCTAAATCAGGACAGTTGGGGGGCATGAAGTGGTCAAATTGGTATAAACACTATAGCAACCAGTGGACTATTAATTCTGATTGCTCCACTTTATGCTGTGCATCAGAATTGTTCTTTCCACATAACACTCTTGTATCAACTTGTAAATTTAATTTGAAATAATATTTTATTCATCTACATGCATAGTTTTCATATGTGTGGTCCGGAAATAACTGCTATGTCTAGTTACAGATTATGTCAGTACATCAGTGACATCTGCTCCAATAGCACTGCAGTAGCCAATATAAACAATAAATGTATTTGCTTTAACACTACAAGCGTTAATGTCAAATATTAATTCAGATAATGTCACCTTTAACATGGTTCTTCCTTCCACATATTTTATTTACTTAATTCTTACATATATGGATAATAATAAGGTTATATTGAAAGTTATATTATTGGCAACATTCATCGGGTTTCAATAGTAACAGCATCAGATTTAGTTTTGCTTGTATGATTACGAACAGTAATTGCATGTAAACAGCAATGCTATAAAAGCCACAATATGTCCTAATTGTACAATATCTTAATCCTTCCTAGATACAGACTATGGGAATTTGTCTCTAACACTGTATTAACACTGAAGAGTATTGATTATATCTGGTAGGGCATGTTTATTGGACATGTATATATATATATATATATATATTGGCAGCAGGGGCTAATATTAAAATATATCAGCAGCAGGGCCTAATATTATATATATATTATTATTATATATATATATATATATAATATATTGTCAGCAGGGTCTAATATTAATATATATTTGGCAGCAGAGTCTAATATTAATATATATCCGCAGCAGGGTCTAAAAAAAAAAAGTAAGAAAACATAATTTAAAAAACAAAGTAAAAGTCTAAAAACATGCCCAAACACTTTGTACCTCTGTCACTAAAACTATCAAATTTAAAAAACAACCCATTGCTGCACACAGTATGAAAGTCTTAAAACAACAAAAAATGTAAGTAAGGTATTTGTTCCTTCAGAATATAATCTACTTCCACAATCTCCTCATTGCCAAAAAGGTGAGTTCTCCTTACTTGGATATTGACATTGTTGGCCACCCCCCTCCTCTGCAAACCCTTCACTGATATTGACAGCGACATAGCTCTCTCCTGGCACACTTTTTAAAGTGAGTGCTTTTCTGCCACTGATTGCCTGGTTAGAGCAGCCAATGGGAGGCAAAAAATGTCAGACCATGGAGGAGGAGAAAAGCTGCAAGGTTGCAGATTCTACATAATACGAGTGCATTTATTTTTTCCTTCTGGAAGAATGCATATTAATATACTCACAGAGTAGTAAACTACACTGCTTCCCATATATATATATATATATATATATATATATATATATATATATATGCTGTTTAGTTTCAAATACACTGCTGTTAAGTACACATAACAAATTACTCTGCGCAAGCAGCCAGAGGGAAAACTGCAGGAGCAGTAAAAGGTAAGCGGGGGCAGGAGATGAGATGTATGTCTTTATGTGTGTGTTTGAGCAAGGATGTGCACTTTTGTATGTGTGAGCATGGATGTGTGATTGTATGTATGTGAGCATAGATGTGTAATTGTGTGTATGTGAGCATAGATGTGTAATTGTGTGTATGTGAGCATGGATGTGTAATTGTGTGTGGGGCAAGGGGCAATGATGGCACAGACTAGCTGTTGAAGTTGGGGGCCTGGGGCATTTTTGCTTCAGGGCCCTGTGGTATCTAGTTACGAACCAGCTGGTTGGTTATGAGATTTTGAGAAATGTGGACAGCAGAAGTACTTTTAACAATGTAAATCTTTTATTATTTTCACACATAAAGAATGCATTTTAATGTTCTTACGAAGCATTTTTCATTGGGAGGCTATATGGGACATTATACTGTCCCTTTAATGTTATTGTCTGTTTTATATTTTGTTAGTGTAATTAATATTTTCTCTCTCCTACTACAAAACCACTACTGAATTGTCTGGTGCATTATAAATAAAATGTAATGTAAAAAACAATGTTGTAAACTAAACATGAAAAAGCTAACTTATGGTTAAATAAATATGTAGTTAAAATACCAAAGAAAGGTAATTTCATTATGCCAGGAAACAACCTTTTCACTAATGGGTTAATATGCATGGCTCTCAAGGATGTGGTTGTGCACCAAGACATTGTTACTCTACGGTGCCTTATTTCAAACAGATAAATGGATTTTGTACAATAACAAAGTAAAACATCACTAATGTAAAACACCTTTCACAGCAAATTAAAATGTCTCCTATGTGTCACTTGTGTATTTATGTCTTCATTTTAAAGCAGAATTATTACGAAATGGTTAGATCAGCCACTTCTTAATTCCTTTTTCAATAAATGAGACTTAAAGGAGGTTAACCACCTGCAGACGTTGATAAATTTAAGTTCTTTATATATTGTTACTAAACTCTAAAACTTTATTACTTCAACCTCCTTTAAAATGATATTAGACATATCAAATTTATGTTTGCACAGTTACTTGTTGCCATATTACTACACTAAATGACTTTAATGTGCCATGCTTCACAATGCTGGTCATCAATTACATACTTAAATTGAAGGAACCGCATGCACGACTTAAAGCACGCCCAGTCTTGCATGGCAACTGTCTATCACACTTTATTCACAGCAAACCCCCTTAAAAAATGAAGATGTGGGGCTCCTGACGCATGTCCTGCTCCTGGAAAGGCTCACACAGTGCACCTTACCGCTGTTCCTCGTGCTTTTGCTCTTCCTCATGCTTTGCTCTCTCTTGGTCTGAGTGAAGAGAAGGACTGATGATGTGATATGGTATTCTATTGGAGCAGTCTATGTTAGAATTACCTTGTTAGATTAGATAAAATGGATAGAATTAGAAGGTGAAGGAGAGAATGGTTAAAGTGCCATATTGAAAAGACCAAGCTTGGACAGTCAGCAATGCATCCTCAGCATTGCCCTTGGTCCTTTCTGTGGCTGCTGTCCTTAGTTAATTCACAAAACTTTATTGAGTCACATTTTTCGTTGAGCTGGAAGTCAAGTTGGGGATTATATATTATTTTAGGTACTTTATTTTGTATATTTGTCGAAGAATGGTATAGCAATGTGTGTTTATTGTATTCCGGTGCGTAGTTCAGTGATCAGTGTATGTGTGAAGCTAAAAATAAAATGAACAAAAAAAACAAACAAACAATCATTATGTAAAAAAGTAAAAATATTGAACAACAATCTAAAAGGGTCATTTGACAGCATACATGTATAATAAAACCAAAGAGTTACGAGTACTTGTTGTACTCTTAATAAGCTTTGAAGTAAATCTAGTTTCCTACTGTTTAGTGTCATGACAGAGTAAAGTCTTTGATATTCAGAAGAGTTGCGAAAGTATATTTTATCCAAAGAAAACATGACATTTCCTTAGGCAGAGTTTTTTTTCTTTAAAGCAATACAGTTGCTCAACTGAATTGGCAAATCTCTAGAAATCAGTTTATCCAGCAAGGAAAGAAAACCTACCAGGCAAGTTACTTTAAGAAAGCAAATCATCTAGGATTTGGATAATTGACACATTAACAGCTCTTAAATGAACCTGTCAAATTCATGAAAGAATCCTGTCGGACTCCTTTCCATATCCTCAACCTCTCAATACACTCAGTCTTAGGACCTTTATTTGAATATTGTAGCAAACCATCCAAATATGCCTAAACTTTTCACAGTTTTCTCAAACTCTTGCCAAAATGCTTTCATCAGTAGGCCTCAACACATTTTTTCATACTTTGCACCAACCTTTCAAGCCTTCTCTGATTAATTTTTGTCTTGCCTACACTTCCCAATAGGTACTTGAAAGTTCCAGGAGCAACAAATTATTTTTCTTCCAAAACACAGCCAATGAGACCTAAAATAAGATATCTACATGGACCACTAAGCATAACTTATGGAGGGAACCCTGAATTCTATGTTAAGCCGCTGGTCATGTGCCTCTTCCCCCTGGAGGGCCTAAAAAGCTTTGTAGAAAGCCCTGAGGTGCATTTGCTAAGGAAGCAAATGTGTGTGCAATACATTTGAATACAATACTTTAAGACATTGTCGTCCATTTATGAGGCAATGCTCATGAGATTGTGATGATTACATTTGTTTGCATTTTTGTATTATGTCATGTTCTACAAATACTCATACACGTAGCATGCAGGAAGGAAGCAAACTTTGAAGTGATTTTTCTTTGTGAGTAAATCTGAGTGTCTCACATGTGGAAAAGAATATTCTCTTAAACTTGGCAGCCAAACAATAGCTTCATTAGAGCTATGTAAAATAATTGCACAGCTTTTGCTTTTCTTGCTAGACTGTATATATTATTTCCTTAAATGGGAAAGGTGAGGTTACATAGGAAAGTCTCACTGGCAAATATGTGCAGGTTTTGTTAAAATAACTAATGATAGCAAGGACCAGACTGGGGTTGACTATGCAGCCCTGGCACTTTATGGCCAGTGGCCGCCTACTGAGATAGGTGGGTACCTGAATTGCCCGGGTATGTGTCACATTTTAATACTCGTGCGGAGATTGGGTAACTTTTGAAGGTTCTGTAAGCAATAGGGTGCTGTCAGCCAGCTGCCTACCAGGCATTTGCCAAAAGTGCCAAATGACCACTCTGGGGCAGATAATAATAATACCAAAAAAACAATGTATAATACTTAAACAATGTATTATGAAGAGTAAGCCCTTCTTGGAGGACAAGCTTATCACAGTGTTTACCCATATGATAAAGTTCTATTTAATATGATTCAGCTATATATTAAACAATAAATAATAAAGTGATTTTTTTCTTTTCACATGCAGATGCCTAGTTTAATTAGTAAACCTTTATGGTGAGAAAAAATTAACGAGATTTTCATAAAACCTCTTTTTTCTCTTGTTTCAAACGGGTTAAGTGAGTTAATGCTGAATCTATGGAAGTGAATTAAGTAAGTTTAAGACCATTGAAAGTTAAGTATCCAACATATCAATATTAAGTATCGGAGTCTGAGCTAAGTAGGGATAATTCCCTAAAGCAGCAACTTCTATAGCATAGAACACTGCAAAGTTTTGAAACAAGGCTCTGAAACAGTGTGGACAGTTTAAAGGGTTGCACTTTGCACATAGTGCCGTGTAATGTATGTTTTTTTACATTGTTTTAACACTCTTGATGTGCAATGTACATAATAGGATTTTGAAAGGAAATATTTTTTAGCTGTCTGGGTGAGTTCTCAAATGAGCTGAATGGGCACTAATGCAGTTTGTAACATGAAAGACAACTTATTGAAAAAAAAAATCATGTTTCCACTACAAATTGGGTGGTATTGGTTCAACCTGTAAAAACGTTCAGTAATAAGTTCTAAAGCACCTTATGGCAGCCTATTGGGGATATATTTATTTAAAATTTCCCAGTTATTGTACACATAAGAGAGACAAAACTTGCCGGGTCCCCTGTTAGGCTTTTATAACTTGACAAACTGAGATTTAGGGTCCATGAAATGTTCCTTTAGGTTCAGCCTTGTTATCCAAATCAATGGGGATTCAACTGAGACAACATGAAGAAACGCAGTGAGCCTTGCCAGTTAGTAAAGAGACTGCTTAGATTCTGGACAAATATAAGGGCAGCATGTTCAATATGGTTATTATCACAGTGTTTTTATGTGTGTGTCCAATATTATTGTAAAAAAATACAGCTTTGCAGTGCCACACATTTTGCATTTCATAAGTTTCATAAACTTGGACAACTGTGAAAAAAACTGAGAGTTTACCTTTATTTTCAAGGCCACCATCGGAATTTCCAAATATCTATTTCTGTACAAATTTAAGCTACTGGGCATATTCACCACACCTGTTTTACCTTTCAAGCCTCCCAACATCCATTTAGACCTCTGCAACTGCCTGTTGTCCTCTTTCCTGCTCATGGTAATTTTCAACTCACAATGCCTTTATATTTGTTTCCTCCATGTTCTGTAAATTAATCTACTAATTCTCCCCACTTATCTATTTATTTTCTTGTTCATTTCACTTCTTAGTTACTTTTGGTTCTCTTCTTTCTCAGTCGCAAAGTCCACTTTAATAATTGCTTTCTAAGATGTTTATTTCAGCCCACTTTTATATCTTAGCTATCTCTTGGTATTTTAAATCCCATGTAATCATATCACATAATATAAGTTGCTCCTCACACTTTCTTTTAGGGTCTTGCTATTTCAGAGCCCTTCCCCTCAATGACCAAATCACTCCTTGACCATTTAAACCTCCACCCTAGCAAGCACCCTGTTTTGTGTTCTCTCCAGGCATGTGAAAATATAGTGACGACTAGCATACCTGAGAACTTGTGGGCTCTTACGGTGTGTGGGCTCTGATGTCAGTGGGCGGTCACCCCGGTGTCAGTGGACAGTTCCGCTGGCGTCAGTTGGCATTCCCCCTTATAAACAGACATTCCTGATACACACTTGTACATAGTCATTCATGCTCAGATACACTTATACATAAGCCCTACATACTCTTATACATACACATCCATGCTGACATACACTTATACTTAGACATCCATGCTCATATACACTTGCTAAAGTTCATTCATGCTCACATACATACCCCCTGTCTCCCGCCCGCACCCATTTAACTCTCACCTCTCCTGCAACTTTCTGTCCACCTGCTGGCACACTGTGCAACATAACGTAATCCGATATTTTTCCGGTCTCCCCGTGCCGCTTCTAAATAGTTGATAAAGGTTGGAGGGGCGCTTTATAAACTATTTCGAACCAGTACAAGGAGACAGAAGCGATTGGTCGCAGGGGTTGCCCTGGACCCCTTAGTTACCAAAAGTTGTTGTGATTTTAAGTGTAAATCTGGACTACCCAGCAAAAATTGGGAGTTGGGAGGAATAATAATATATTAAATTCACAAGTGAAATACAAGCTCTCTGCGTGAATGCTTATGATATAATTAAAAAAGCTGTGACTGCTACTCAGTTTCTATAAATAATAACATATATTTTAGCTGATCAAAGCAAGTGTGTAAACATTTAAGCAGTTTTGCAAATGTTTATGACCCATTGCTAGGAACACATCTGTAGAACTTTGATCTGTCATAATTATCATAGGTCTAAGCTATTCATTCACAAGGCCAGTATTCCACTTCGGCCACACAATCCAATTGCCCTGACCAGGGTGACTTTGGCTTCCCTCCTCCCTCAGCTGTCCACAGAAAGTGCTGACTATTTCATATGCAAATACACCTGAAGGTTAGTGTCACCTTTCAAAATCTCTCTCAGACACCTGCTACAACATACATGATTTCAGCACAGGACTACAGATAAACAGTATCTAAACATAAAAAATGATTTTAGGGAATTTAAGTACTTATATTCCTGATTATTTCAATATGATATAAATCTAGACACAATCCCATTACGTAAACGTAATTTCTGCCATAGTATTATCTTGTATTGTCTTTGGAGGTTAAGGCTATGGGTTCATAGGGCCTTATGTCATTTACTATAGTGTAGTGCTGTAAGTAACTTAAACCAAGAGCCATGCAAAAGATCTTTGCAATTTGAGACACTTCACCTCTTGTTGGATGGACAGTGATTTTGGAATAACTCTCTGCTAGGTCAATATAGAGTAATATAAAGTTTACTCCAAATACGTTAATGTGCTGTTTGATTGCATATAGTGTGCCCTGGTCTGTTTTATTCAGATTTATTCCCACTTTAATGTGGCTGCAATGCGTTTGGGCTTGTTACATTAGAAAATCTGAACTTTAAATGCCTTCTACATTCAGGACTATATTGGGAATGAAAATAAACTCTTATGGCCAGTGGCAACTAAATGATATGCTGGATAATAGCATGCGGCCACATGCTAGAGGTGAGGCGCAGTCAGGAACCTGCCTGATGGCTAGTTGGGGAGTGTCTACCCTACTCATATTGGCAAAAAACCTGTTGATGTAAACATGTATCCCCTGAAGGAAGTTGCTCGACTTTTCAATCCAACTAATATTACATCTAAAGAAAAAAAATCAAGGTAAATTATCTGAAAATAATAGTACAGTATACAGTACTCATTATTCATTAGTCAATAATTGCTAATTGTTTAGTGTTCTGGAAAGGCACTGCCAAATTTATACATGATGAAGTGGATTCAATTTTCATTTCCTTTCATATCATTATTCAATATAACAATCTTGTTTATAGTATATTATTAGAGTTCCTCATAATTATAATATTTGATTTCAAAGATGCATTTAAAATGCAGCCATTAAATCTAGACTATGACTGCTAACAAATATACCTATAGGGACACATAGGAAATTAAAGAGATCTTGACACTAAGCGCTTCTAAGATAATATAACATTGGTGATACTTTTCAGATCAACAGCAATTACATCTTAACTGAACATTACAACTGTGCACACCATGTTAAAAAACAACAGCCAGTGTCCTCCAACTCTACAAAGCCCTGGGGGAGCATATGCCCCCCTGTGAACAACCATGGCATTGGTTTATTACAGTCATAATTATGAGCCCTTTCACCATTGCCATTTTTTTACGTAGGTTCTACAGTAAAATATGTACGATGTCAAGAAGTTTTAACAATGTAAGCATAAAGCATACAAATCACACTCAATATTTTTATTATGTGTTTATGACCTCACTGGTCTTTACCAGAGTCATATTATTAAGCCCTGATCAAGGTTAAAACAGAGAACAAAATTTTTAATTAGCCATTACGATATCTTTTTAAATTTTTTATATTTCTCATTCAACTGGTACAGAAATATTGTAGTGAAATGTGATCTTGGGATTCTTTGTATGTGAAACTCTATAAGGATGTAAGGTCAGAGGAGAAGTGATGCAGGAAATTTACTGTCTGACGGTATTTGTGACTTGAGTAATTTGTTTAGTAATACAAGATATGACCCAATTATTACTTAGGTCAAAAAAGCCAAACTGTAAGTCAAGAAATACACTAATAACCCCTAGGCATTTTAAGAAGTGATTGTACCTTCCTTTCTGCATAGTTGTTTGTAATACTTATTCATAGTAGTTGAGTAGAAAAGATTGGCAAAGCACATTATAAGGTAGTAAGACTTGGTATGTCACATATATTCTATAATCACATGGAACAAACTGCCCTTTATTATTCTTACTCAGCCTTCTTCACGTGTTTTGAATTATATAAAAAGCAATCAAGTATACACCAGTAAAGTATATATAATATTGCAATTGTGGACCTAAGTTTTCTTTTCGGGACAATGGGGGAAAAAACATTGGGGGGGGGATAACGTGTAATGAAGGAATAAAAACTACACTCAAAAAGTAAGCAACCCAATACTTACCAGTTTGTATTAAAGAAAGGCTTAGTTTATTGTGATAAAACTTTATAGGTGATCTGTATCTTATGACTCCCAGATATTAGGGGCACCTTAAATTAATGGGGACACATGTAGTAGTACCACATTCTTTGTATAGGACATTTTAAGAGGGTGGGCTTTACTAAGACTTTTTATGTAACTTCATTAATTATGGATATTATGCTGTTGAGTGTTATGCAAACCTAATCATACACAACCATTTTTGTTGTTTATATTTATTGTTGTGCAGAACGTGGACACATACACACAAGATGAACAGAGAGATGTACAGTATGTGTATGTGAGTACAACGGGAGTGTGCCTAAGTATAATGTTCAATATCTGCAATTAGTGGATAAGCCGTGACATACCCCCAACGTTTCAGTTATCCTAACTGGGAAACCTTTGCTGGAGGTGTGGCTTGGGCAGGGCGAGAGGGCACTTTGGGGACTTTTTCATGGAAAATGATTATTATTTATTTTATATGGCCCCATCATATTCCACAGCACTGTACAATGGGTTTATAGCCTTCCCACATGACCATAGATGTTTCCCCCAGAATGAGACATTTGTCAACATAGGTGAGCATTTAGGAAATGAACATATTTAGAGCATTAGCAAAGCATTGGAAGAGAGTGTGCACCCGTTCCTCATGGTTAGTAATCATAAAAAACCAAAAGAAAACTGAACTGTTCAGCTAAATTATATTTTTGCTTGTGCTGTATCAAGATGAAAGTACTGTAACTCTATGAAAAACATCATCAGTCACTAATGTTTTTATTTGCTGGTAGATGTTGCTGGCACATCAAACTCTTCTTCAATGCTATACTCCACAATGACACGTGCATATTACAGGCAGTGCATTTTATACATTGCATATTATCATATTACATGTATTATGAGCAGAACTGAAAAGTAGATGGGCAGCCTAGATGGGTAGAATAACTTTTATCTCCTGTCAAGTGTTTCTATGAAAAGTTTAATTCAGAGATAGGCTTGCAAGTAGTAGTGATGATTATGATCCACATTCAACCTGTGGGGTCTTATTGTTTATAAATGAGGTGTTCTACAATTGAAGTATGGGGTGTTTAACATAAATAAAAAAATGTATATTTATTGTAACAAGGTGCAGGGTGTTGTTGCGGATGGCGTATACATTCCCCTCGATTTTGCAGGGTTTTGTATGATATATAGCCCCAGGGGGAGTATGTGTTGTGCCAGATTATAATACGTTTCTATATGCTCCACCCCATACAAAACCCTGCAAAATCGAAGGGGTATGTATACGCCATCCGCAAAAACACCCTGCACCTTGTTACAATATATATAGTATTTATATACTAATATACAGGTATACATGCAGATACAACAGGAGTTACAGTAACAAAGAGAAGCAGTTACACAACAAATATACCCTTTCTATGTTCATCTTACAAAATCTATCAGTTGCCTGCTTTGGTGGATTTATCTTAGACGATAAGCTCTGCAGGGCAATGTCATCCATTTTGTAATTTTTTGGACCTATTATCTGTTGTACCCCCATAATAAGGTCTGTACAACTATTGTACGTCCAATATGACTGCATTTCTAAAGTTCTATGTCCTAACATGAGTTGTCAAGTTATATAGTACATAGCCAATGTTTCAATGATACTGTTGGTTTTCACTTCCCCTATTGAATTCATTCTACACTTGAGCTCTATAAATAAAATGTAA
This sequence comes from Spea multiplicata, assembly GCA_009364415.1. Classification (NCBI taxonomy): domain Eukaryota; kingdom Metazoa; phylum Chordata; class Amphibia; order Anura; family Pelobatidae; genus Spea; species Spea multiplicata. The sequence goes on along the minus strand of VKOC01000003.1, from coordinate 12,473,113 downwards.
TGTAATGTAAAAATGTAAAATTCTATATAAAAGCAAACACATACATACATAAAAAAAAATTATTTCATCAACACTAAATTGTTGGCAACTGTCTAATGAAAAGGCAAGGCGGTACTGTCAAACACATATTTAGAAAGACTTTCATTTTGGGTTTACGTTGAAATCATAAAGCCTTCACAAACATACTTAAAATGATCAGTATGGTGGTAAAAAAAAAAGATTGTAAATGAATTAGACGTGATCATATCTCTCACTGTCGCCTTTGGTTCATAAATGGTCTGTTTAATGTAAGGTTATTTTATTGCGGACTGGCCTAAGGAACAATTGCGTTTACTAGAAAATCAATAATGCTGCCTGAAACGGAATTTACATATGGGAACTACAAAATTATAAATATAGAATAAAAATATTTTCAATTAAAAATTAAAGCCTTTTCAAGCTTAAAAAGTACAAGCATAAAAGTAAACTGCGCGAGTTTTAGCTGTTTCCATATATAGAAGATATCAATGGACTTTTTGAAGTTGAGTTAAAAGGCTTATTGTGGTGTATGAAAATAAAAACACCTGCTAGAATATCATATGTCAAAGTGTATATTACTTAAAAATATCAAGCAAGTATAGAAATTATTTCTCCCATATCTTCAGTAAGTACTTCAAAGAGTCCAATCCACCTAGAAACTGTCAATATAATTATCGGACTTTTTTGCATTCCTAGTGGCAAGTGTGAAATGAAGGGAATCCCCTAGCGTGAGTTGCAGATAAAAGGCTGTATTGTGTGTTCAGCAATTAAAAAGTTACACACTGTTGCAACTGATAAAAAATAGATTTTGCAATGTTTTTCTTTGAGCTGTGATAAAATTACCTTTTTTGACAAACATAAAGGGGACATTACATGTTGTGTTGCAAAGATACCTTTTGTTGTTTCATATTAGCATCAAGATCATTAATATTATTTTTATTATTGAGTTCGTTGTCAACAAGTCAACAAATTCCAAAACACTAGCTATAGTACACAACTATAAGACACACTTACAGTCTAAACATCTTTACTAAGGCCTGTAAGACCTCCAGAACTATTTTTAGGAATGCAAAGAAGCCTAAAAAAGTGGTACACTTATATGTAAACAAAATAGAAAGACTAGCAGGCAAGTAGTAGAACTGGTCTGATGTTGCCTAAAATGTAGGGGTCTAGTAGATTTTACTCCCGGCTGATAAACCTTAGCGACCTTTCTAATATACTTGTATGCAGCCTTAGAATTACTTTCTGACATTGTCCACAACTGGCCCAGGGCCCTAACCAGCCATCTAGTTTGGCTATGTGGTAGGCTCAGCCATTTATGTACAAATATGTTTCTGTTTATATGTGTGTGTACGTAGAACATTGACTATTAACTGATCCTCAGAGCCAGCCGTATTTAAATAATGTATTTACCATTTGAAAAGCAATACATTAACAGCTTTAGATTTTTTGTTGTTTTTGTTTTCTTACCAGGCTTGTATTAACCTTCGAGGCATGTCCTCATCTGTCTGGATTTCCCATGAAGGACACCTAATCAAACTACTATTTTGCTTGCAGCAATATACTAGAAGTAATTTACCATCCTTTATCTCTAAGAGAGACCCCACCCTCAGTTATACTTGTTTTCTTTACTTCTCCCTTTCTTCTTTCTTGTCTCTTTTTTTCTGAATAGTTTTTGGATATCTCCTGATCTTTCTCGTCTGAGCTGCAGACTTTCTGTAACCGGTCTGAGCAACACATAATGAATAGTAAAAGAATTAACTACAGTCAGTAAAATGATTTAGAAATTCTCTTGTGTGAAATTATAGGTGTAGGTGTGTACAACTAGCTAGGCTGACTGAATAAAACTAAAACACTTCCTTTCCATATTAAATAGTTTTTTTTTTTTACAAACATTTCTCGCATCCACCCATTCCTCACCCAAGAATCCACAAAAACTCTGCTTCGTTCACTTCCCGTCTTGATTACTGCAACACTCCACATTCCACTGCTGCATTCCACTGTCTTCCCCACTCTGTAAAACCTTCCACTGGCGCGCTGCATAAATTGTTGGCACTATATAAATAAGAGATAATAATAATAATAATAATAAATGCTATTTAATTCATGCATGAGTCTAACCTAAATACACACACACTCACACACATATATATATACATACATTTATGTATATATATAAATGTGTATCTCTATCTATCTATCTATCTATCTATCTATCTATCTATCTATCTATCTATCCATCTATTTATCTATCCATCTATCTATCTGTATATATATACACACACACGCACACACACACACTGTGTAGATAACATTGTGAACACAACAATGAACATCACAGCCTCAATAGCACTCCTCTTTGTGTATGAGGTGGGATCTGGTGGGGGCTGGGGGAGCTGCCCAGGATAAGGTCTAGGACAGTGACTTCTTAGATGTATCACTGCCAATGGACATCAACCCCTTTCGTTATGGGAACAGATGGAGCGATTGGGCTCTGCTGTACTCTACTGCTCAATGTACTGAATGGGGTCTGGGTGGTGGTTGTGAGCACTGCCCTGGATCAGACCTAAGGCAGTGACACCAATACCCTACTGTTCGGGTGTATAATTGACCAAGGTCCCAGTAATATAGCAGCTGAAAACAGTTTTGACACTCCACACACTCATTATGCATCTAGTCTTGTCCAAAACATATTTCTAGAAATTCCAAAGAAAAAATGCAGTTATCAATAAATTATAGAGTCTTTGTTATTATTGCTACTCTGATGGCTATATGTGAAAGTGCAAGAAAAACGCACAACATTATAGTATTTTTAATATTATTAAGTAAAGTTGAGGCATTTTTATTATCAGTGACAAAGTTTAAAGACTATCCTTTGTATTCCAATTTAATGGAATACATTTCATATGTCAAAGAATATTCAAATTCACAATGTTGTGAAAGAGACATATTGGTTTTTTTGTGTAAATCATTAAAATGCTGTAGTTATGCTAAACCATTGTTTTTGCCATAGTGTAGATATGTTGGAGCTCTAACACTTTGACGTGTAAACATGTAGGAGGTTACAATAACAGAGCCATGTATTTAAAGGCAAGATTCCCAGACCTCACTCCTGAGAGTTTAAGCCATTAGATGTTGTAGAACTGATTCGCCAAATTTGCAAATGAAATAAATGGTACTCTTGGGCCACTTATTGGTTTGATTGAGACATTTGATCTATAACCTTATTTTTTTAGTTGATGAAGCAATAGTTACTATCTTTGACTGAAAACAGAAGAGATACTTGTTATAGTTCTGCTTGCCAATTCCCACACATGTCAAGCAGTACCACTTCATCTTGATTCACTAGTTTGTTACTCACTAGGAACAAAGACTCTAGAAATATATTGGGCTCTGTCATTTATTGACCAGACACCCCCATATTCTATTCTGCTATACTACCAAAATAAAACATTACTTACAGCTTTCAAGATAGCAGTCAAGTGTTTTCTGTCCTAGAAAAATAGCATAAGGCAAACAGCACAAATCAACTGGATAAGGACACACTAACCTACTTTTTTGTCAGGAGCTCTCATAAAAAATACACTGTCCAAGCTGATAAATTAACATGGTGCCTGCATTCAGACTATACATTATGATAAGACATCCCAATGATTTGAAGGCCTGGGGCTCCTTCAGCTATGTAAAAACAAAACAAAACCAAAAAAACCATCATTCTATATATATATATA
>VKOC01000003.1:12410518-12469264 GCA_009364415.1 Spea multiplicata | reverse complement strand
GTATAAGGCATATCAGTGGTCACAGTGGCATATGTGGGGGTAGCGTGGCATGTCTGGGAGGCAGCGTGGCAAGCTCAAATGTGCATAAATGGGGGAGGCTGGTTGGGAAATAAAAGAGAAGAAATGCATTTTATCAAAGTTTTTTTATTCTGCTGTTTGTATTTAACATCATTTGTTTATTAAATTATTTTGAATAAATGAAAAATTTACATTCATTTTTTTTATCCGATTAATCAATTAAGTGAAAAACTAATCGGCCAACTAATCGATTATGAAAATAGCAGAATACACTCTACAAAATAGTTTTAATAATAGTGGGCTAGGCAGCTTTCTATATTTTTGATTATTCTTGGATGCCATCTCAAAGTAGATGTATGAATAATCAAATTTTATGTCACATATTCTCCCTTGTCTTTAAAATGTATTGAAGGTCAGTGCTTGAACGTGTAATTTATGGTAATTGTTTTTAATGCAGGAAGGCCTTACCTGTGGGCACGGTTAGACAGAAAGCCAACAAAGCAAGCTGAAAAAAGGTTTAAACGACATATTCATTCAAAAGAATGTTCAAAAGGTCAGTTTATGTTGGTGCTAAAATGTTTATTCTCATTGTCAAGGAATAATCAAGCTCAACCATTAAATTGTATCCTTTTTATGGGCAAAAACATTTTTTGAGTAGTATTTTGCAACTTTGGATTTCTTTTTTGTTAAATGCTGTTCCTCTTTTCTGAGGTGCATATGTATCGTGATTCATCGCTTTGGGTTTTTTCTTTTAGATTTTGCTTGGAATGTTGATGAGGACTTCAAGGCCACCCCGGAGTTTTGGATACCAGCAAAAGATGTCAGACATTGCAATGGGAAACCATGCCCTGATGAAAATGGTCACATTCCAGGTGCTTGGTTGTGTGATTACACATTTACTTCATTTATTTGCAGCCTTTCATACCAATGGCAGCATAACATGTTTCTGAACGCGCTATTATATTTACAGGTTGGGTACCAGTAGAAAACACCAATAAACAATACTGCTGGCATTCGTGTGTTGTAAATTATGAAGCAGGAATAGCAGTTGTGTTAAAACCACATGCAGAGGAACCTGGATGTCTGGAAATTTGTCTTGAGCATTTGACTGATCTTCTGGAGAAAACACTGGAACTCATAGGAACTAATATTAATGGGAATCCATATTGTAAGTGTTACAATTTCTTCACTTCACTTGATAGACCTTAAGATATTTAATCATATAGGGGTATTTTTAGCATGTTTGAAGGGAAAGCCAGATTTTTCTTCATTGATTTCACTTTATTTTTGTTCTAGTTCACTTTTGGGAAGAGATAGGACAGACTCTTTCCCTTTCTCGGACCTCTGTTAAGCTTCTAAGATTCCACTGATCTGCCATTCCCCTAGAGGATTCCCCACACTTTTCAGATCCCATGAACAAAAAGGCAAAGGGTGCTGCCACGGGGGCAGACATTTTGTCTGACGCAACAATGGAATCTGTATGGCAGCCAGACTGACTGCTTTGTCAGTAGTTTCCAGAAGACCCCTATGGCTGAAATCCTGGGCAGCGGATAATGCGTCAAAACATTGCTTATGTAGTATACCCCTATGAAGGTAAAGAATTGTTCGGGAAAGGATTTAGAAAGCTTCTGAAGAAAATTACTGGAGGCAAGAATGTTTTACCCAAAAAAAAGACCTCTTCCTCATTTTCGTCCTAATGCATCCAAGGCACTCAGGACCCAAGAGTCCAGGTCATCGAACAGATTTTGGGGACCTTAAGAGGGAGAGCAACCCGACCTCTCAGAACCAGGAGGGAGTCGCTGATGGCAAAGCATGACGCCAGATTAATTGATGTAGGAGGCAGCAGGGCTTCCTTCAGGAATGGGTCAAGGTCACCTCAGACTGCTGGACTTTGGAGATCTTTTCCAGAGGTTACAGTCTGGAGTTTTCCAGGACTCCTCCAGTAAGGTTTTGTTTCTAGACTACAAATGATGATACAGCAACTCTTACTTCAGCTAGTACTCATTCCAGTGCTGCAGGGCCAGGAAGGAGAAGATGTCTACTCCCCAGCCTTTGTGGTTCCAAGATCTTCAGAAGGTTTGCAGTTAGTGATAAATCTGATTCATAAATCACTTAATTGTTTACAGGAGATTCAAGATGGAATCCATGAAATCCACAGATCCGCTCTCACTGAGATTTCATGGTTACCCTTGACCGTAAAGACACCTACCTGCACGTACCTATTTAAAAAGAAAATCCCAGATGGTGGGTGGCTGTACCTTCTTTTACAGACTCCTTCATCTCCAGCTCTTCCTTTCGGCCTTGCCTCAGCTCTGAGCGTATTTACCAAGACTGTGGCAGAGGCTTCGGCTTTTCTCCAGAAAAGGAGATCCAGAAATTAACCAGACTTACCCTTGCTGTTTTGAGCTATCACTCATAGCTAAGACCTGGTGAAGATCAGAAAAGATAAGTGCCTGGTAATACTGATAGCTCCAGATTGGCCCAAGAGGATCTACCCAGAGCTGATAAGTTGGTCGGTGACAGAATCTATAGCCATGGAAGTCACACCAGATCTTCTACAACCGATCCGTCATCCAAATCCAGCACATCTGAAGTTGACAGCCTGGCTTTTGAAAGGGAGAGATTTATTAAACTTGGTCTTTCTAAAGAAGTCATCAAAACTATGATGCAGAGTAGGAAGAAGGTTACCTACGTACATTAAGGCAAAGTTTGGAAGAGGTTCGCCGGTTAGTGTTCTCTAAAGCAGATTCTGGAATTTTTACAGCTGGGCCTTTAGGACGGTCTCTCTCCTGTTTGCCTGCCTGAAGGTTCATGTGACTGTCTTGAGCACCTTTTTATACCTCTTAATCCATGGATTAAACACAACTTGCTGGTGGTCTCTAGAATTCAAACTTTTAGAAGACATCTGGTTCCTTTCTGGGATTTGAATTTGGATCTTATCTGTCTTGTAAAGGCTCCATTTCAAAAATTAGAAGAAATTCCCCTGAAGCTACTCCCCCCGCAAGATGGTCTTACTAGCAGTTTTTATGTCAGCTGGGAGAATCAATGAGATCCAGGCCATCAGCTTTAAGACCTTACCTTATTTTTTTGAAGACAGACTGGTTTTGCTTACCCCTATGGAATTGTTCTTTCACATTGTTGTATAGCATGCCTGATGAAGGGACCTGAGAGGTCTTGAAAGCTTGCAATCTGTATTTACTCAGCCAATAAAGGTATCATTCAAACTCCACTTGTCTCCTACACATTTATGCTCACACATTACAACTTACACACACTTATACATAGATATCCGTGCTTACACACACACATATGTAGACATTCACGATAACATACACACTTATGCGTGCACATTCATGCTCACATACATATACCTACCAGGCCGCTTACCTCTCCTCTCTCCTGCAGCTTTCTTTCTGGCTTCTCGCACACTGTGCGAGTAGCCTTGGTTTCACCGCGGGGTCATGTGACGGTCTTCTCCGGTTCAAAATTGTTTAGAAAAGACCCACCGTCGGAAGGGCCCTTTCTTTGAGCAATCATTCTTTAATTCTTTAAGTGTTTTTTAAGATCTCATTAACTTTTTAATAGCTAGGATTCCTTTGATAGTTTTTGGAAAGTGCATTTAGGGTTTCAGTTTGGAATACTTATGGTACTTACAAACAGTAGAGCAGTTTCAATAGGTGAAACATTAGTTTATATCAATTGTGTTTATTTTGTATAGGCATCGGCACCAAGAAGAATCCAATCCACTTTTTGGTTCCTCATGGAGTGTTTCGAGTCCAAGATCTGCAATCAGTGACTTATAGCAGCCTTGTTTCCTGGTTTAGTAGTTTCCATGGAAAAGTTGAAGGAATTGTCTGGCACTGCAATAATGGATCATTAATAAAGGTATCAGATGCTTTGCTGTGCAGTTGGTTGCTTATATGCATAGACAAAACTGTAAAACTCTGGGATATCGGTTTTACTTTTGCTTTGACGTGTTTTTTTTGTAATGTAATATCTTTTTTTTCTGATTTATTTTAGCTCCACCGCCATCATCTGGGATTGAGTTGGCCCCTACCAGACCCAAATCTGAATACCAAACCAGTTGTCGTCAACATTGATTTGTGTAAATACAAATGTGAATTTGCATCAAACTCTTTATTGAATCAGCTTTCAAAGAAACACACTAAGCGGTTTGAGAGACTCAAAGACATTACATTGGAATGAACAGAAAAATGTGTAGGGGTTAACATTCCATAATCAAACCATTCAATGCACTTTTTTTTTAAATGACTTTCAGATTTTCTGGTCGAACTAGTGCTCAACTTGTCAGTACTTTTTCAAACAATGGAAATACAGACATGAAAAGGGTCTATTTATTATAGATATATTGCTTCTGTTGTAGTTTACATGCAATAAAATGTACCAGACAGTGTGCTCAATATTGGTCTACTTTGAAGTGTTTTTACTAGGTAAAAGGGGCTCAAAAGAAGCACATAATAACAGGTGGTCAGGTGTACATTATGTAGATTATAGCCCTTTCCAACACAAGCTTTACTAAATTGGAAAGATTCTTTCAAAAGGCCTTATAAGGAGCACAAATATATTTGTACATTGTGGTGATGTCACTCATAAGCTGCTTCTTTACTAGATTTACTAAATTAATTTTGGCTAAATTACCTTTTGTAATTCTCAATAAGTAGAATCTGTCTGCTAACCTTGGTGGCACATACGTGAGATGTAACATAGCATAACGGGTGGGCAATCCTCATGATGAGTCAGTAGGAGCTGCTAACACCTTCCGACCAAACAACAGGTCTTTAGCAGCTAGCTTGGACAATCAATTGTGTAGAGTCTTTCAGGTTGCAGCTCTACAAATCTCTTCTGGTGAAGCCAGACATCTCTCTGCCCAGGAAGCTTCCATTGCTCTGGTGGAGTTAGCCTTAATCCCCACATGTGGTGACTGTCATGTAGATAAATAGGCATTCCTAATCGCTTGAGTTATTTAGCACACGATAATTTGTTTAGAAGTGTAGCGGCCTCTGGCAGCTCCGGAATGACAGATGAAGAGGCTAGGAGACCCACGCCAAGACTCTGTTCTGGAAAGGTAGATGGAGATGCATCTCTAGAGATGTAAGTTATGCAGCGACATTTCTTGCTGATTACTGGGAAAGAAGGTCAGAAGTATAATATCCTGGGGCGTGGCTAGCAGCCAAACAAGATGGCCGCCTAAGCCTAGAGCTCTGCAGGAATCTATCCAACAAGGTCCCCAGGACCCTGAAACCAACAATATTACGCTCCAAACAATCTTTAATAACGCCCTTCAGAGGCCTGCCAACACACAGATTCTTTTTCGACAGGGCACATAGAGCGTTGAAACCCAGAGGCAACGCTAACGGCCCACCGAGAGACATCATCTGCCGCCTCTAGGACTACCCTTTGAAGGAAAACATATTGAAGGCCTGCAGGCAACTGGTGAGTCTTACCTGGGACGGTAACCCCATCTCTATTTTCCCAGACCTCTCTCCGACCACGCTGTAGACTCGACGCAATCTGAAACCCCTTACCGCAGCTCTCCGGGAGGCCTCTATACCATATAAATGGGATTTTCCCTTCGCCCTAATTGCCCGTCGGGATGGCGACACCTTCACGATACGCCAGACATCATATGTTCCTTGATTCCTACAAGATCTCGGCCTACCACACTTACATATCCCGGATTGGGAAGCTACTTTTCCGACCCTCGCTCCGCTCCGAGATCCCACTAAAGATTGGTCTCCTAGACCGCGTTGCACCAAACGACAGAAGTTGCCAAACTCCTAGGTGCCTCCTCCACCTTTGACCGAAGGCTCCTACCATACCCCTGCTCTTCGTTCCTTGACTCTTCTGTATCTCCACACCATTTTATCGTCTCCGGCTTTGTGCCTTCCTAGGCGCAACTTTCCTTATTTTTTCTAGGTGACTGTTTTTTTTCTTCATTAATGACTCTCCATCAGTACCTCTCACCTTATTGTGCGTCCTCTTGATTTCAGGTATGATTGCCTCGGGACATGTTCTCCCACCTTACATGTATATGTGCACCGGAGGAGAGTTTTCTGATAGTTGCTAAGCTGTCAATGCACCCACTCACACGATATATTGTGCCTTGCGATGTTTATTTTGTTATTGTTTTTGTTTACTGCTTTTCTGACATGTTTTGGATTCCGATGTGCATCACCTTGGCTCTAAACTGCTGCAGCGCTCAAGCTGCCTAACCCTGGTGATCCTGTATGAACAGAGCCCACGCGCCAGCGGTGTGCCTCTGTGACATCTTCCCGTGTTCCACACATGTACGCTCGGCATCATTTGCCCCGAGAGGCCACGCTCCAGCGGTGTGCCTTTGTGACATCTTCCCGTGTTCCACACATGTAGGCTCGGCATCATTTGCCCCGCACACCTGCACCCTTCCCAGATCTCTCCTTCCACAATTGCACACATACACTGTGGCCTTAGGGGACTACACTACCTCACCACGCGGACTCCTCTCCCCGTATAGCCCTACACTCTCACTTGTGATAATTGGCGGTCTCTGTGACGTCATCTGCTTTCCGCCCTGCCAGGGGTTACGCTATTCGGTCATCACCTTCACACACTCCCATGCACACAGCTATTACTTATCCTTAGTGGTTTTCTTCTTTTTTTTTCATTTACGAAGAGGATGCTCCTGCACCTCATTACATTCCTTTCTTTACTCTCTTTGTTCTTACATACTCACACTGCCTCTCACATGCTATCCCCCACCAGAGCCTACTCGCCTTGCCCTCAGGGACAGGGTCCTAGGGTTTTGACCACTGGCATGGTCACCTGGCTCATGATTCGATGTGACTACATCGGGCACATGTTCGCCCTACTTTGTTTTTTTCTGGATGTTAGTTTGTTTTTGTTTAATTCCATGGACGTACTAGTACCTTGCTCAATGCTACTATTCTCATATACGTTGGGTATATATGTCTGACACCCTTCTTAAATGCACCTCCCTCAATGTGAGGGGATTAAACAAACCACAGCAGAGATCTAGATTGCTTCATGTTTTGCACTTCTTCCGTACCAAGATTGCCTTCTTGCAAGAGACACATTTTATATGCTCTAAGAAACTTAACCTGCAGGATCGATATTTTGAGTCAGCATTCTTTTCCAGCTCCCCCCAATCCAAAACTAAAGGCATGGCTATACTGCTACACAAATCTCTTCCCTTTCGACTTGTTGATGTTTGGAGGGATGAGGAGGGTAGCGGTTTAATGATTAAGGTGATTAAGGGTTTTCTGGGAGTACATAAAATTTCGCTAGCCACTGTCTATGCTCCTAACAAAGACCAGGTCCCTTTCTGAGTCAAATTCCTTTCTAAACTAGCGGACTTTCGGGAGGGCTTAACCATATATGAGGTGATCTTAATATGGTCCTGGATCCTAGGCTCAACTGCTCCGCGGGGACTTCCCATATCCCATTTGTTAAAATCAAGCGGGTCAAGCGTATGCTTCTCCTAAATCAGTTGGTTGATGCGTGGCGAGTTCTTCACCCTTCTACGCTGGATTACACTCCCCCCCCTCCCACAATAGATATACCCGTATTGATGCCCTATTCCTTTCCCACCACCACCTCTCCTATCTTCATTCAGCTGCTATTGGGTCTCAGACCCTCAGCGATCATGCCCCGGTACACCTTACATTATGCTTACCCCCCGTACTATAAGAAATTCTTCACGGTGCTAGGCCCGCGTATGGTCACCCTTTTTAATTCGCTCGCTACTGGAGGTCTCCTTGACCCTCACTCCAATGTGGCTCATATCGCAGTCATACCAAAACCTGGCAAAGACGCCGAACTGTGTGGCATCTATCGCCCAATTTTGCTAATTAACTTAAGGTGCTTGCGAAAATTTTGGCCCTCAGACTTTCTTCCGTTATTCCTGATTTGATACATAGTGATCGGTTGGGATTTGTCTCCGGGAGAGAGGCTAGGGACAATACGATCAAGGTGCTAGATTTATTGGCACAAGCTCAGTATAGGCAGACCCCCTTCCTCCTGGTCTCATTCGACGCGGAGAAGGCCTTTGACAGGGTCTCGTGGGCCTTCCTGTTTCAGGTCCTGGAGAGGCTGGAGCTGGGTCCCCGCTTCATACATCAGGTGAGGGCCCTCTATACCCTACCCTCGGCATGTGTTAAGGTCAACCGTGTTGTCTCTGAAAGCTTTTTGCTGGCCAACGGCACGAGACAGGGCTGCCCCCTATCTCCCTTATAATTTATATTAATGATGGAACCCCTAGCTAATGCCCTTCGATCGAGTCGGGATGTCTCTAGCCTCTCAGTGGCGGGGATTGAACACAAGCTTTCTATCTACGCAGATGATATTCTCTGTATGCTCTCTGACCCACTGACGTCCCTCTCACATGTCACGGCCGAGCTTCAGCGGTTCCATACGGTCTCCCAGTATAAGATCAATATCCAAAAGTCCGAAATGCTGGGGTCCCATGTACCTTCATCCCTGAAAGCTACTATCCAATCGCTATTCCCCTTTCACTGGGTCAATAAGTATTTGACTTACCTCGGCGTTCACATACTAGCGGACCTATCTACCCTGGTTAAGGTTAACTTCGTCCCACTCTTGTCTTCTGTCATTACTGACTTATGACGCTGGTCTTTCCCACATATATCCTGGTTTGGTAGGGTGGGTGTTCTGAAGATGAACATCCTCCCAAGATTTTTGTATTTGATTCAGACCCTTCCCGTATACCTCCCTAGACCCTATCTTAGGGCGTGGCGTAGGGTTTTCACCAAATTTGTGTGGTCTGGACACCCCCCAGACTATCCTTTACCTACCTAATTCGCCCAAAAGACCAAGGCGGCTTGGGCCTCCCGGACGTCGAGTGGGTACTGGATAGCCTCACATGCACGCAGGGCAGTGGAGTGGACGTATATAAACTGCAGTTTTACTGCAGTTATTTTTTTAAGGCACTACAAATGCAATAAAGCTGCAGTACATTGAAGTACAACTGTAGGTTTGCAATATAAAAAAAGTGCAGTAAATGTGCAGTAATTTTTTGTAAGGGAGAAGATGGACCCCTGCAGCTGCCCTCTCTCCCTTGATGGCACTGATTTTGCAGAATCCCCATGCATAGCTGTCATATGCATTAAGGTATGCAAATTGTCAGGATGGAAGATTTGTATTAAAAATATGCGCAAGAGTATTCTTAATTAGGTGAAATCAATTAAGAATGTGAATATCAGGGAAATATCACTCTACTGAGCAATTCAGAGCAACACTTCATATATTTGCCGATTACTTGATATGAAGGCCACATTTAGGTTTTTCTGTGTATGGGTGTAGTCATTTATTACCAGTTGAACTACCGGTATATTCCAAGTAGCTACAATGGTTCTAAATTTAATGTTTCTTCTAAATTTAATCTGTAGTTTATCAAACAATTCACCAAGACATGTTTTTCAACTTCAAACTTTATTTAAATAAATATACAAAATATCCACACAGTCTACAAAAATATAAAAAAAAGATTCCTATTAACTTATTTAAACCTTTATTTACGAATTACAAAACCACTGCTAGACTGAACAAAACATGTCTTTCTCTAACAGAAACAATAAAAGCATTAAAGGAATAAAACAATGCTCTGTTGCTATATTCCTAATGCTTGCAGTACATGTTTTTTTATATATTAATTGCTGAACCAGGAAGCAAAGAGAAAAAACACTTAAGTGCACGTACATGTCCAGGAAAAAGAAGCAAATTGCTTCTGAGATTACTGAAAGGAAAATCTTTGGCATGACTACCCCACTAATTGATTATTGATTGAAACATTTTGGTCACCCTGGTGGCATTTGAAACTAATAAAAAGTGCTATGTTAAATGAAACTCTATGGACCACATACGTCATATCGGGTTTAAGATTTTTAAAATGATGTAACAAAAGTTTCAATATACAGTTTGTGTAATACTATTGTACCATGATGGAATTCTGCAACTTAAGTCAAGGAACAATAGTTTTACGGTAGTTTGAACTTTAGTCTGTATTAGACAAACCGCTGCATATACTGGCAAAATATTTGACAAAAGCCTAGAGTCCCCAAGGCTTATCAGTTCACTGTCGAATGTTGGTTCTTCATATTATCACCAAGCTACATATGTATCAATGTAATACATATTAGTACTGATTGTTATCTAGTAGCAACCAAGCTTATAATCAAAACAAAACAGCCAATACTTTAAGACTGAGCTGCATTTAAAAATGTAAATAAAATACATTTTTAAACATTTGCATTGCTGTAAAGTTTGTATAAAATGCTTAAAGAAGTAAAACGTAAAAGAAAGCATTTTACAGAATCATTAAGAATCCAGTTTGCATTTTGGTGAAAGTATTTTGAAAATGCTCAACATTCAAATCAGAATTAGTTTTTTGGGATATCTACATGAACCCCAAACTGCTTTGCAAGTGCATTTAATCTTTCTTCGAGAATAATGTTTTTTTTAACTTCCTCGTTATAGTTATATTTCAGATCTTCAATTTCTTCAAAAAAGGTTGGATCAAAATTTTCCAATTCTATTTTCAACCTCCTGATTTCTTCCTGATAAATAAAAAAACCAAAATAACAATTTAAGACACATCATCCTAAATAACAGCATCTACAATCCTGCCAAGCCCTGCAGCTAAGAAAAACACTCAGGTCCACTTGGCTCATTACCTCTTCTCCTTTTTTGGGTATGTGCCCTAGAACCTGAGCATGTGCAGGAAATTGTGAATTCTTACCTAGGAGTCACCTAGGTGAGATAGTCTTCTACCATCTGAGGTAGGACAGGAAGAGGACTATAAGAGAGAGACCTCCCCTCCCACACACCCAGCGTAAGAACTAAAGCCCTACATATCTGGTGACAAAGAATTCACGATTCCCATGTCATCGTTAGCAGCACAGGTGAGATGTAACAAAGGGATGGGATCAGGAAACAACTGCTTTCAGGACTCATCTGCCAAAGGCTGCATCCACAGAGGAGAAAAACGTCAAGTCTGTAAACTACCAGAGGGATTAATGACACGAATGCCAAGAAAAAGTTAGTTTACTCATGGCTTACCAATACATGTACATAGGTTTTTTTAACCCACAAAAATGTGAGTTTATTTTGTGCACTCAACTGCAAAAAATTGGTCTTAAAAGTTAAAGTGCAGATCATATTAAATTATAAGATATATTCAAACACATTTCATATTCAACCTACTTTTAACTGTTGTTTCTCTAAATCTGATGTTTTAACATATGTTTGTAGAGTAACAATTTCCTCCATCAACTTGTCAGTTTTTTTTCTCCTATCAAGTGATTCATCATATCCTGAAACAAAATATTGTAAAGAGAAATAATGGTAATTGTATATTGCATTACACTATGGGTAAGAATCACAAAAAATGTTTTCCAGGTATATTTTAATTGACTGTAACCTACAAGACTGGTGTAAAGTGTAGTAACGACCTAAACCAATAATGAAGTGGTAGCTGTTGATATAAAGTAGCTATTCGTAAGGCAGATATGGTGCTAATAAGTACAGAGAGGTTTGGGGCACAGAAATGGCACAGGCAGGCTGTTTGAGAAGAAAGGTGTTATTGTGGGACACGTGGCTTGTAAAGCCAGGGGTCTGATCCCTAGGTACTGATTGAGCCTTTTCGTCCCTGGCATTTTAATAATATTGTGGTATTCTGTTATCATTAAGGAACAATTTAATATAATTTTAAAAGTACATATTTATCACTATTTGGATGGCGAACTCAGATATATAAGAGGTGGGTCGTGTGGGCACAAGAGCTCAACAACACGATAAAAAATATGGGGCTGGTGTCCAAATATTTTCATCCACTTTTGTACGCGCAATATATTTTTCTTTGTAATCTTTAATCTGCATTTTCTTTTTAAACAAAGTATTCTTTCTTTGCATTCCTTGTCAAAATAGAGGATACCCCATTTATTGAAATATCCACCTTTTTATGGACAGGCAGGTCTGTGTTTTAAATATGACTCCAAAAATCAACTACGTGCATGGGCTTGCAGTAAGAAGTAAATAGTCTGTTGTGGATATTGGAAAATGAAAATATATGTGCGTGTAAGATAACAATGGAATATTAAAAAAATAAAACAAATTATATATAGCCTTCAAAGTTAGATTCAACTATGGTCATAAAATAGTTGTACCATCCCCCCTCCACATTCTGATCTGCTTTGCGACCATTAATACCTGGGATTGCTTACCACTTCTCTAGATCAAAGATCTATGTGCTCAGGTAAAAAAAAAATAGAAAACAGTACTTACCAGATGCACTTATTTCTGGAGAAGATAAACCAATTTGTTGTCGACACAATTCTAACTGGTGAACCAATTCAGCCTTTTCATTCTCCAGACGATTATTGGCTAATCTGTAAGAAACACAAAATAAATTATAATGCAGAATGAATTAACCTCCATTTAATTCATATAATATGAATTACTGACTGTTGTACTATTAATGGTTAGTGAAGCTCCTCTTACACTTCTTATTCAATTTATTTGTTCTGTATGCTTCATAAAACTTTAAACACAATAAACAGTAAACCAACAATAGCAACGCCAATATTGTATGCCAATTTAATCTCATGCAGATCTATTGCCATCGCATTTAGATTATTTTGCACATTAGTTTCATGTCAGCATTTTGTATATAAGATCAGAATATTACCTGAGTATCTGAAAATCCCTGGTGAGCCCTGGCTCAGTCTTGGCATCTTCAGGAAAATGTTTCAGCAGCTCGATCTTTACAGATATATAAAGTTAAGACTATTAGACACAAACAATATGTAAACTGTATTCACAAAGCCCAGAGTTTAATTTCAACCACAATCATTATCGTTCAGAAGCAGAGCTGTACAATGAAAGGTTGTAGTTTAGCATTTTTTGCTGAAACATAATCACTGTTATTTGCAGTGTAACTAAAGGTACTTTTTATTATGGGTTTTCTTTCACATAATTTATACATGAATCATAAATCTATGGTTTCATACCTCATCTTTGAGCTGTTGTATACTTTTTTTGTTTTTTTGTTCACGCTCAGTTGCTTCTTTCAATAGTTTTTTCTGGTCACCAATCTCCTCATTTTTCTTTTTAAGTTCTACTTCCAGTTCCTTCATCTTGTTTTCATGCATCCTGCATTTAAAGAAAAGTAGTTTACTGGATTGATAAGTTTAAAGGGGAATGCCCAACATATATTTATCACAAAACCTTTAGTGATTGTCGTTTGGTTGTAATGAATAGTATTATTTATTGTTTTATATAGCGCCTTCAAATTCCATAGCCCTGTATATATGCCTAATATATATGCCTGGAAAAAGGCACTGATTGCATCACAAGTGATGCAGTGTGCAATATAATTGGGTATATATACACTCACTGGCCACTTTATTAGGTACACTTGTTCAATTGCTTGTTAACACAAATAGCTAATCAGCCAATCACATGGCAGCAACTCAATGCATTTAGGCATGTAGACATGATCAAGACAACCTTCTGAAGTTCAAGCCGAGCATCAGAATGGGAAATAAAGGGGATTTAAGTGACTTTGAACATGACATGGTTGTTGGTGCCACACAGGCTGGTCTGAGTATTTTAGAAACTGCTGATCGACTGGTTCGAGACGACAGAAAGTCAACAGTAACTCAAGACCATCAGACGGCACCGTATACATTTGGAGAGATGACCATGAAAACATATTTGTCAATATAAGTACACCAGAGTGTAAGGTACAACGGAGTATATATGTTGTCAGAACATGTCTAAATTGTGTATAAAAATAAACTGTAAACAGAACAAATCAAAACAAAAGACGTGTGCCGTATCATCGCCTAATAATTAAGAAAAAGCGAAAGAAAAATAAAAAAAAGGGGGTAAATCGCGAGTGTAATGTATGTGTACCGAGTGACTTACTCGGAGAGCCAGAAACTGATGAGACCAGAAAGCATATACATGTGGGGGGCAGCACGGGTCAATCATTACTACCCACTACCTCATTCAACCTCATTACCCACTAATGAGGGTAAGCACGCAGAGGTGATAAGTTCAGACCATCAAAACCATCTCCTGTCATTAATGTGAGCTTTTCCTCTGGATGACCATATCAAGTCCTCCATGTGGGCGACAAATTGCATTCTGCGGAGCCAGGCCTAAATTGGTGGGGTACATGGTTTCCTCCAAAATTAGGGAATAACCGCCTTCTCCGCACTGAGTATGTGGTATGTAACCGAATTCTTATATTTGTGTGGCGGATTGGCACTGTGATGTAGGATAGCCGCTTCTGGGTCGATCACTTTCCAAAAGGGTCGAATCAGGGGGCATTCCCACCAAATATGAAGGAACGTACCGGGCCCCACCATGCATCTCCAGCATAAATCAGGATCATCAGGCATGAAGCGGTGTAAATCGTGTGGAACACGATACCATCTAATAAGCAATTTGTACGATGTCTCCTGTATTTTACTAGCTATGGTCCCCTTATGTATAGATTGAATAATTCGGTCCCAGTCGTCATCAATGGAAATAGTAGGCAGATCTGCTTCCCACGTCGAGAAAGTATGGTTTCGGGACTGCGTGTAGGGAAATCAATAATACATACATTTTAGACAAAAGATGATCAGGTTCTTTCGCAGCGGAACACA
The DNA here is from genome assembly GCA_009364415.1 of Spea multiplicata. Taxonomy (NCBI): domain Eukaryota; kingdom Metazoa; phylum Chordata; class Amphibia; order Anura; family Pelobatidae; genus Spea; species Spea multiplicata. The sequence continues at coordinate 12,454,556 of VKOC01000003.1, read as the reverse complement.
GTAATTCAAACCCAGTCAAGGGTCTGCGGTACCCGTCATGGCGTGGGAGAGTGGGGATAAAGTGTGCTAACTGGGCGTAAAAATAAAAGGAGGTCATGGGTTAGAGGTACATCTCTATGTACCAAGTCCCTTAGCGGTTTGATAGCCTCAGGGGTTAAGACATGAAACAATCTTAAGATAACGGAGGGCAGAGGGGACAGCTTCCTAGCCCTGGACAATATGCAGCCTGGTTGAAAAGCAGGGTTACCCACTAAAGGGAGGAGAGGGGAGGGGGACGAGGTCTGGCGACCCTGAGTCATATATTTCTTAAAAACTTTTAGTGTCGGTGTTATAGGAGGATGTCCGAGTGGTGGGAAGCGTCTGGGTGTGTCAGAGCCATGGATAGGAGTGGATGGGATTGGATAGGCAAGCCCCCTCTAGTGCCACCCACTGTTTAGGGGTATAGATAGACTACTCCACCACCCTGCGCAGAATGGTAGTAGAGCTCCAGGTCTGGGGCGCCCAGCCCCCCTCTATTCTTGGGGCAGGTAAGATGCGAGAACGCGAGGCGGGACTTGCCCGATGCCCAAATGTACGTGGTGAGAACCCGCTGGCATCTCCTAAAGTAAATACGGGGGGAGAAAAATGGGGAGGATCTGAAAGAAATAAAGAAATCTTGGCAAGATGTTCATTTTAATGACTTAGATCTTACCAAACCAAGATATGTGGGGATATGCCCACCTACACAGGTCAGCGGAGACCTGGTGGAGTAGTGGTAAAAAATTAAGGGCATACAGGAAGGGTAGATCTCCTGGGATCTTCAGACCCAAGTACTTGATGAAGGAATCACACCAGCGGAACGGGAAACGGGAGCAGAGAGATTGTTTAGTCTGAGCTGGTAAGTTAACCCCAAGGATCTCGGACTTCTCCATGTTTATTTTGTAGTTAGAAAGTGATTGAAAGGTGTCTAGCTCCTGGACGAGCCGTGGTAAAGAGTGTAATGGGTCGGAGAGGAGGCACAACATATCATCGGCACATAATGCAAGTTTGAGATCCTTATGAGCGATGGGTATCCCTGTAATAGCAGGGTTATGTCGAATAGCATTGGCCAGGGGTTCCATCCCCAAAATGAACAAAAGTGGTGACAGGGGGCAACCCTGAGGCGTACCATTTGACAGGGTGACCGGCTGAGAAAGACAACCATTGACCGAAATCCTGGCTGTTGGGTTTAAAATATAAAGCCTCAATCCATCCTCGAAACGACGGGCCTAGACCCAGACATCGAAGCACCCGGAGCAGGTAAGGCCAGGCCACCCTGTCAAAGGCGTTTTCAGTGAAGCCTGTGAAGACAAAGGCTAAAGGAATGGAGTGTTGCTGGGCATGAGAAAGGATGTTAATTAACCTTATTGTGTTGTCTCTTGCCTCCTGCCCCGGGACGAAGCCCACCTGGTCCAGGTGAATGAGTGAGGGAATGTGTGGTTTAAGACGGGTGGCAAGGATTTTTGCTAACAATTTGACATCTGTATTAAGAAGAGATATGGGGCGATAGCTCCCACAGTTTTCACTATCCTTGCCAGGTTTTGGTATCACTAAAGGTTTTGTGAGGCCATTGTGAGGTGACCAGATGAGGGCCTAGGATAGTGACAAATTTTTGGTAGTATGCTTTAGTGAACCAATCTGGCATTTGCCGTTAGGTAGGGACTTAATTGCCTCCTCAACTTCGGCCAGACTAATGGGGGCCTCTAGAAGTGAGGATTTCTCTAATGAAAAGCGAGAGGGCAAGTGTTTATCAAGGTAGTCAAGGTGTATAAAGAAGTGTAATACTTATGGAAACAGAACACTATGTCGGGAGTGAAATAATGCAATTTGCCTTTGAGGTCTCGGATTTTAGGGATGAAGGTTAGCGTCCTCTTTGCTCTCAAAGCCCTGGCCAGCAGTTTGCCCGCTTTATCCCTAAATTCATAAAAGCAGCTCCGTGTCAATAAGTAATGTCTCTTAGTATGTCTATTCATGAGGGTAGCCAACCTGTCTCTAAGTGCAGCTAGTTGAGGTGGGATGTGTGGGGCCAGAGAGAGTTTGTGTGATCTCTCTAGATCCGCTATTTGGGTCGTGAGATGTAGGATTTCACCTAGTTGAAGCCTCTTAATGTTTGCACCCATTTTAATGAGGTGGCCCCGAACTACCGGCTTATGGGCCTCCCAGACTGTTGAGAATGGAATCTATGGTGAAATATTGTCAGTGAAATAGTGTCTGAGTTCCTTGCTCAGGATCTGTACGTGGCAGGGTGTCGACAGTAAGGACTCATTGAGTCTACAGGACCAAGGTTTAGGTAGATTACAAAATGAAAGGTGTATATGTACAGGAGGGTGATCTCCAATAATCATGGGACCAATGTTGGATGAGCGCAACATGGGTAGATGGTGGTGAGATAGGAATATTGAGTCAATTCTAGTATAGTGCAGAGAAGAGAAAAATGTATAGTCTTTTACCGACGAGTGTTGTGTCCACCACGCATCAGCCAATTGTAAGTTATGAAGAGCTTGTTTAACTCTAGCTATTCGAGAGTAGGGAATATGGGAGGAACCGGAGGAGCTGTCTATCCTAGGATCCAGTACCATATTGAAGTCCCCTCCCAAGACAGTGATCCCCTCCTGGAAGTCTGCAAGCTTACGGAGGGCAGAGACAAGAAAATTGGTTTGATCTCTATTAAGCTGAAACCCTACCTGCGTGTTATACGTCAATTAATCCTAGAGCTGCGCAATCTTACCCTGCACAGCTCTACCGCGCACCCTCGGATGCCGGGTGATGACGTCCACTCCGGCCACAGCATCACCACAAAAAAAAAAGCGCAAAATAAAACGCTGGAAGATAAAGAGGACCCATACCAGATGTCCCAAAAGGTAGGCAGTCTCTGGATGGGCCTCTCAAACACTGGCAATATATATAAAATGTCTGTGTCTCTGTGTGTGTGTCTGAGTTTATTTTATTATTTAAACCTTTTTACTCAAATGTCCTTGTTGAAATGAGGGTGTGTGTTATAGGCCGATATATACGGTATATTAACACTCTCGAAAATCACCAAAAACATGCTATTTAGTCAGGGATGCCCAAATTTTGACCCACAACTGTATGTAATCCCCCCCCAAAAAAATTATAATTTAACTACTTGTATATTGCTATGAACGTAATCTACAGAGGCTGTGCATTAAATATTCATATCCAACAACATGGATAATGTAATTATTAGAATTCTGACAATATTCGTTCCACTTATTTCAGTATTTACTGCTGCAGAAGATACTAACTTGGACATACTTGCTTACAACTGATTTCCATGCTCTTCCGTCTGGTCCTCTGTTTTCTGCCAAATTTAGTCTACTCTCGGTTTCTTCTAGGTTCATTTTTAACTTCTCGTTCATAACCTCCAAACTTCTCTTAGCAATCCTTAGCTTTTCTGATGTTTCTGTCTCCTGCATTAGTAACAGATGTTAAGGGGAAAAATAAGTATTACTTGTCTGATCCCTCATCACATGCATGTCGAATGCAAATCAGGACTTGCATGTCTTATTTGCATAAGTACCAAATATAGGTAAGAAACAAACAAAAAAACATGTTTCTTTACCAAGTACACAGTGTTTTATATATTTGTCACAACAGCTTCTTAAGACTTCAAACAATTATTCAAATATATTATATTCTATATGTATGTATATATACATATCTTGCTGACTGTATGAATCATGCACAATGTTTTGAAATGGTTCAAATTACACTCATTTTTACCATTTTAAGTTCTTTTCGAAGTTTCTCATTTTCAGCAACAACTTTCTCTGTACCTCTCGTCTTTGCTTCATATCTCATGCTTAACTTTTCACCCATATGCAGCTGGAGCTTTTCTACTTCAGACTATATTTACAATAGAGAAATTTAATGAAATCATTAGTGATTTTAAGCATCAATATAGCATTTACCAGAGCAGTACTGCATTTAACTTTTAATCACACTGGGTCAGGGGATAAAATATGCATCAAGTTTCTTAAAGAGATCCGACAGCTGGGGAGGGTCGGGGCACTTTGTCTCTAAAGCTGCCTATGGCAGCTGCGACGCAACTGATGGTAAACCGTCAATTAAAGTTAAGCCCCGGTGGTCACTCCTGTAGGAGCGATCAGAGGATTTTGGGGCATCTTTCTTGCTGTTGCTGGTTTATGTGGACCTCCAAGCAGACAGCACCAGCCCCCCTACGATTGCCATGATGTGCGGGCATTTCTTAACAAAGATGTAGCACGTTATTGGTTCTTGAGGGACATTTTCTGATGATGTACCTAGTACATCTTCCATCATGAAGGCATTAAATGAGAGAGAAGATACATTCTTGTTCACTATTATTAGGATATTGAGGATAATCCATAAAGAGTATAAAATAGATCAATACGCACAAATTGCGAAATCGAGAAATCACTGATAAACACTGAACCAACATCATCTACTTAAAGGAACAGTCTAGTCTAAAAAAATGTATTGTCAATGCATGTTCTAGTTCTATTACATACATAAGTTACTGGAGTTAAAAAATTAGACTTTTGTCCCCCCTGGTTGGCTCTACTGAAGCCATAAAACATTAGAATGTACACTTTTTGCACACAAGTCCTTTAACAACTACATTTGGGCAGGGCAGAGTACAGCTACAACAGAGACAAAATACACAGTTGCATGAATCAGGGAAGATCCATTTAAAAGGTAATCATTCTTTGAGCACGGGACTTTGCAGTAATGGAAGCAAAATGCTTTTTGTCTCTTGATATGATCTTACAAATGAGTTCCTGACAAACACTTATTTCCATGTACGCAGTTACATAAATAGCAATGTCAATTCTAGTTTTTAGAAATTAGTGATCTGCTCTAATAGATTTGTCAAAACCTTGGATATTCAGCAATGAAGAATATTTAGGTCAAGTTTTAATAAGAACTTTGATTCAGCTAAATAACCAAAGGTCCCATTAACATGCAATCTTTGTTTACACCACATACACAAGAATGGTAAAGGGAAAATACCTTTAGCCTTTCATTTTCCTTTTCAAGGTTTGAGAGTTTTTCATTTGACACAACTCCTGGGGCTTTTTTAAGCTCATCGTTCTCTCTCTGAACTCTCTCTACCACTCTTTTCATCAAAGCTATAGTCTTTTCCAGTTCTGGAATAGTCTTTCCACTCTTGCCAGACTGAAAAAAATGCATTAACAAAAAGAAAAAAAAATTGATTTGGTATTTTATATTAATTTATTCACCTTGTTATGACTTCCAAAGGCTTTGTACATATGCTTTGGCTACCCTTATTCTTTTATTTTACTTTCTGTTATTCCTTGATATTTAATATAGAAAGACAAGGGAAGAAAGCAATAAAGAAATAACACAAAGGTACCTTTGCAAGAATATTTGTGTTAACATTGAAAAAAATATTGCAAAAACATTAAAAAGGAAAAAAGATTAAAAATATAATTAACATGGAAAAATAAAAACACAACAAACATAAAAATGTGTTTTGTCCTATAACATTTTCCTTTCAACTTAGTTTTCCCCAAATAAGTACTCACCCCACGGACATTGCCCAGTTTGCGTTCAACTTCAAGCTTATCTTTCTTGAGGGCATCACACATTTCCTTTAAATTATCTATTTGGTCCTACAATTTAGATTATTAATAAGCAATTAGTGAACCCATGTAATTAAAAAATAATCATAAACAACATTTTTTTTTACTGGTGTGTCAGATTGAAACATTAAAGTCATGACTGCACTGGCTGCGAAAACACTTAACCATTTGTTTCACGAATAAACAGTGCTGTGAAAAATGTGCCCCCTGCCGATTTTTGTCACATTTAAATGTTTTAGATCATCCAAATAAGACAAATGACAAATTGAGTAAACACAAAATACAGCTTTTAATCAAAACCTATGTCACCCATGTGAAAACCATCACCCCCCCCCCAACCTAATAACGGTTGGGCCACCCTTGACGGCAACAATGAGTCTTTATCATCACAGCAGATGAATGATGGCCCACTCTTCTTACCCACATTGTTTTAGTTCAGCCACATTGGAGGGTTTTTTTTGAGCATGAACCTATTTAACGTCATGCCACAGCATCTCAATCGCATTCAAGTCAGGACTTAGCCATGACTGTTTTGTTTGAGCCGTTCAGAGGAGGTTTATGTGCTTTGGATTATTGTCCTGGTGCATTACCAAACTGTGCTTGAGCAAGGTCATGAATTGATGGCCATTTATTCTCCTTCAGGATTTTTTGAAAGAGAGCAGAATTTGTGGTTTCATCAATTATGACAAGTTGCCCAAGTCCAAGCAGCTGAGGAACCTCAGACCATCACCCTGTTTAATTGTTTGTATGATATTCTTATTGTAGAATGCTGGCCAGATGTAACGGGACCCATGTCTTCAAAAATATTATCACAAAAAGTCTTAAGGGTCATCAAGATGTTTTTTGGCAAATGTGAGACAAGTTCTTTTTGGTCAGTAGCGGTTTTCTCCTTGCAACTCTCCCATTGATGCCATTTTTGTACAGACTCTATATTATTTTGAACCGTGAGCACCTTAACTGAGGCAAGAGAGGGCTGCCGTTCTTTACATGTTAGTATGCCACTCCTTGGAAGGTTCACCTGCAAGTCTTCGTTGTGGTTTGCTTGAGTCCCAGAGCTGTAGAAATAGTTTTTTAACCATTTCGACTTACAGACGTCAATGATGTCAATTTCTTTAGATCGCAGCATCACGTGCTGCCTTTTGAGGCTTCTTAGCCTACTTCAATTTGCAAGAAAGGTTAAATTTAATTGATGTTCAGAATCAACAGGGCTGACAATAATTGGTTGATTTAGTACCTAAGGGGCACTTACTTTCACAAAGAAACAGGTAGGGATAGCATTTTTTTACTTTTATACATGAAATCATCATTTAAAAGCTGCATTGTTTACTCATGTTATCTGTATAACATGAAATATTAAAATTAGCTTGATGATCTGAAACTGTGTGTGTGACAACAATAGAAGAAATCAGGAAGTGGGAAATACTTTTCTGCTATAGAAATTTATGAACGCTTTACATATATATTTGAAAAAAAACAAACCCAAAAACATATAAAATAATACTTTTATATTCCAATACTCATTTTTTTTAATTTACACTACTGGACTAACATGGCTTTCTCAATCTACACATATATATATATATAGGTCTAAGTTTATATTTACCGGATACAAGAGATTTGATTAATAAATTGAATAGGATGCAGTTACCTGAGGGAGAGGTGTTACTTGAGACATATACAAACTTGATATGAACATTATCCATGATCTCAGTATGGCAACAATCAGAAATGCTTTGGCAAAATCTACCGTTATTATTTCTGCTGTTCGAGAGCACCTGGGTGAGTAAACCATGTGAACTGTAGTGCTATGATATTGGAACATGCACACACACAAATGAGATTATATATATATATATATATATATGTGTGTGTGTAATGCTCTATTACCTTCAATCGAGGTACATCTTTTTTAGCCTGCTCCAGCTGGAACTGCAGCTCAATATTTTCAGATGATATTCTCAAGATTTCTTTTTGAAGTTCCATCTCTTTGGTGGACAGATCATCCGATCCTATGCCTGAAGTCTTCAAGAACAAGAAGAAAAATGCTTACACAACCAAAGTTCACATAAAATATTAGGAATAAAGCAGGACTGAAACTGTCTATGACAAAGAGCTTACAAGAAAAAAAAAATATATATATATATATATATACACGCATACATATAAAACTAAGTAATGAACTACATTTCCTAGACAGCCAGGGATAATGTAAAGGTTGGTGCGGGTGAAGTAATGCTGTCAAACCTGGAAAGCAGGATTGTGGTCTGTGCCAAATTCTATTTTACAACTGCTGTTTGTCTGTAATTCTTCTTCTTCAGCTGGTCTACAATCAAACTTGCTTGTGTCCCCATCACCGATGCTAGCAGCACACACAATGTGGGAATCTAAATTACTTTCACTGCTGTGAGAAGTATTCAGATTGATTAACACTTGCTTCTGTGTTTCTTCATGTGCAAGTTGATTTCCACCTTTGTGACTGCTCAACGCAATGGCATTGGTATTTTCGTTACTAGTATTTCTTGTATCATGCTCATCTGTAGCTTGTGTGCTTACACTAAGTGATGCATCACCAAGGCCTGGTGTGGCAGTTGTGCTAACAGAAAATGAAACATCTCCTGTTTTGGGGGTTCCTCCTTTACTTGCAGGTGCCAACACATCATACGGCACTGGTGTGGCTTCTCTGCTTGCAGGACTTGATGCATTGCTTACCGTCGAAGATCCATCTTTGTTTTTAGTAGCTGTGGAATGGTTTGGGATGGTTGAATTCTTTGTGGTAGCAATAAGCAATTCTTCCTCTGTCCTTAGAGTTGATCCACCATTTGGAACACTTGACGCATCTTTGTCATGTTTAAAGGTATTTTCCATAATACTCTTTTGAATTACTGGACTCTGTTCCCTACTAGAATGGTATAAACATTCCTCACATGGTTTGTCATCTGGATCAGAAAGGATTATTCGACTTCCCTTTGTTCTTCTTAATATATTTCTCTTTTTATTAGGAAACACATCATTCCTGTACTTAGAAGATGCGCCTTCAATGGAGTTAGTATTCCTGTCTCCTGCTATACTCTTACATGAGAAGTAGCCGTGTTGCAAATAAAAGAAAAAGAAATAAGGCAATATGGAACCAAAACATTACAGTTTTAATTTAAAAAAAAATAAAAATAAAATGTGGAATATGTTAACCAAAAATATAATTTGAGTATGTGTCTATCACTCTGCAAAGTGGACATTAAATATGTCAATAAACCAACAAAAAACATTACTATTTTTTTCAGAGAAACAAAAAAACATACATTCAATGTTATTATCAAATAAAGAGGCCATACATTGTGTAAATATGCAATTGAGTTTATAAAAATAGTATCAATTACATTTTAAGTACGCTGATTATTTTAAATAAAAAATCTAAACTAAATCTATTAGTGAATATACATTAAGAACTAAACTGACTAATTGTCACAAATATTTGTTTTCTTTTAGGGAAATTTCACATTTTCTCTAACCAAATAATTAGAAAACAAATGACTAGTAATGGTAGTAATGGTAGTAACTTTAATATATTAATTTAGTTATGTGAAAAAAAAGTATTTAAGGTTCAGTATAGTGAGCCATAAAGTGAATGATTTGAGAAATCTAGACATCAACAATAAAGAAACTCAACCTTGAACAAAGCAATCAAGGTAACATGCATTCCAAAACTAAAGTTTACATTAGTATGTATGATACACTTACAGCTGATACCGGACAACTTATTAGGAAAAGAAAAATTGTACAGTACTTACTGATGGTCTGGAGAGGTTCTCCCTTGAAAGTTGTTTCTCTAACGCCTGGACCTTTTCTTGCAGGTATCTATTTTTCATATGCAAGTCTTCAACCACTGAATCTCGTGGTAATGCTTGCTTTGTCCTGTTTAAACAAAAATAAAAGTAAAAAGAAAACAAACAAAAAAACCCATTACACATACATGGATTTAAAAAAACAAAACAGCCCAAGGATCAGGGTGTGTAGAAGGTCAAATCCACATCTCTATTGAAAGTAAGGGACAAATAGCGGCTCAGGAAAGTTTAAGTGAAGCAGTCACGTGTAACCGAGACAAACAAATGCCAAGTAACTAAAAACTCCAAGACAACTAAGTTTCCACTTGCTGGGTGTGTAGCTTCATGTGAAATATAAGCCAAGAATCAGAGGCAAGCGTAGAGCTGGAACCAGGCAGACCAGCAACAGCAAAAACGCGCCCCTACAAGCCCTTTGATCACTCCTACATCACTCCATTCGTGAAATGAGCAGCTTTCTCTAAAATGACTTTGAAGGGAAAACTGTCAGTACTGCTTTCCTTGTAAATAAGACCTCATATGCATGTAATTCATATAAACTGTTGTAAAGTAGAAGTGTTTGAATATATATGATTTGACTTGCATGATAACAAAACATGGAGAACTTTTTTGAAGGAACCTGGCACCACCTAATACACATGCCTGGTCCTAAAAGTAAGTAATTGAATGCATATTCTTTAGGTATTATTTAACAAAGTTACTTACAAGGAGAAACAAGACATATCTCTTACTGTATAAGCTGAACACTGAAAACTATCAGCGACCTTCTAGAATCCTTTTCACTTCTCCAAAACTTACTTCATGAGAGAAATGTCATTTTCCAATTCATAATTCTTTTTCCGTAGTTCTTGCATTTCTCTTTCTGACTCTGAAGTCCTCGCCCCCACAACTTGATCCACAGTTACGCCACGTGATTTCAGTCTCTTCTGCAGTAACGTTTTTTCATGGTCAGCTCTGTAAAATATAAATTATAGTATCAACAAGCAATGGCAATCTGAATAAATTAGTCACACTATTATTGCATTTATGTAAAGAAAAAAATACAAACATAAATCAGCAGCTCTAGACAGTCACCAGGTACTACAAAGTTAAAAGTTAAAAAGGAGCCAAAGAATAGTAGTTTAAATACTTAAGGCTGAATGGTGAGCTAAGCTGCCCATGGTGGTAAAATATGCTCTTAAAGCAAATACATGACTGTTTCCCTAATCTTATACTTTACAGCTCTATATATTAAATAATGTACCAACTGGCACCCCATTTGGACCATTTGTGCCCCCTGACTATGATTCCTGTAGATGCAACGGTCCCTATCTTATTTTCAGAACAGCCTAATGTGTATCACTTGTATTCTCTTACCGAGTCAATATATATTGTATTCTCTTACTAAATCAAGTGATATATATATATTATACATACAAGCTCAGTATATGATATACAAGTACATTTAAATAAATTATTGTGTATTGTATTTGTTTTATTGGGTGTAAGGGTTTTCAGAGTATGCTGGGGAGACATCACAGTTTCTAATACCAGCATGTTATAAGGGATCTGTTTTGTTTTTTTTAACCAGCATTCTGGCTAGCTAGTAGAGAGTGTATTTTTACTTTATTTTCTAAAGATGCAGAAGCTGATGGCTGATCTGCAGCAGTCCCTTTAATTTAGAGGAAGCCAGAGTGTTTAACCATAAACAAAATGCTTTCCGCTTATCACAGGTCTAACATGTACAGTTAAATATGAAAAAGTCTTCCTCTGCGGTAAGAGAACATGATCCCAAAGAGTGCACCATATAGCACCACTGCGTATGCAATATATGGTCGGCACCAAAAGTGTTAAATTCTGTCTACTCCATGTCATTATTGGACTTACTTTGCATATAAATCTTTTAATGTTGTGAGCTGTTTTGTTAAAGATTCAATTTCATTGTCTTTGTCTTTCAGTTTATTTCTCATTCCTTCTATTTTGCTTTGCCATTTCTTGCCTTCATCCCACCTAATTATCTCTTCTTTAGCAGCCTGTAGGGAAACACAAATGTAGCTTTAGTTTATTACAATATTGACGTAAAGGAAACAGGCTACATAAGTTAATTAAGAATAACGCTTCACAGAAGAAATCACACAAGGCCAGATTCATCCTATCAAAAAAAATAAAGAAATGTATATAATACATGGGTACAAGAAACAAAGGTAAAGACTTATTCTTATTGCCTGCAGCCAATCTTGAGCTACTGGGGAGAAGGTCATCAAAATAACTTTGCACTTGTTTCCCACCCAAATAATGGCTTGATCACAGACTAACCAGTAGTAAAAAAAAATGTTATGTTAAACCATGATTCCCCTTTTCCAACAAATTATACATCAGTTTGTTCAGGAGAAGTAGGGCCTTCTATTACAATCCTCCCATTCTGTAAGTGCCACACCTGAACAATGACCCAATGTATGTTCAGCAACATTATATCATACCCCACATATTTTGGTTTTTATCCATGCTTTAAATATTACCCCATATTACATATGTATTAATACTATTGTTTAAGGGGTTTAGAGATTGTAATTTGTTTTACTTATAGTTGAATTGCTAAAGGGCACATCTTGGAAAATAAATATTTTTATTTTATTATTTCACATTTTTTTGTTTTTATGTTTTTGCACTGTTCTGAGTCCAATACGGCTCTATGCCAGGGAAGTCATGGTGACAATCCCAATCAATTAATTTTTTTATTTCATTTATATTTCATGTTTTCCCTTCAAAGTTTTTAATTTTATGAAAGGGTAAGAAACTATTATCTCCTCCTGATCTGTGATCAGCAAGCAAGGCTCCATAGCCCTGCATTGCTGATTGCAATAATTACGATCAGTTAGCAGGGGGAGCAATGGGAGTCCTGCAGGGTCTAGAAAGAGGCTCTCCTGTACTTCCAGTGGGTGTCAGCAGTGCCTTTCATTCCTTGAATGATGGTGAACCGGCACTTGCCATCAGTCAGCAGGTACCAGTGATACTGGCTTCTGTCGACAGGGGAGACTCCAGGCTGTCGATAGATGGGAGACATGCCTGCCACTGCACTGTCCCTATATGTCCTAATGGGCTTCTTGCCACAGGACTCACTGGCGTACAGGTATGTCTTATGGGGTCTGAAAGGGTTTAAAAAAACCCATGGACCCAGTTTACAAGAGGTCATTCATACACTCTTATATCACCCTCTGATGCTCTTATTTAAGATCCTAACCTTGTCTTAGCATTTTCCTTCTTTGAAATATAATTTTTCTCTTCCTTTTTGCTTATGTATTTACTGCAAATGTTTCAATTCCTGCACATATTTTTACGATTAAAACAATTTCCCTACAAGCCTGATTAACTGTGCAGGATATGTATTGCTGTGTATTGCTGTGTCTAAAATAAGGCTCATGAGCCTTTGCCTACCTTATCATCTCGGGATGGTTTTCGCTCTGCTTCTTCTGTTTTCTTTGACACACCTGCTTCAAGTGCCTTTATTTTTTTCTGAAGTTCTTCTATTACATTCTGCTTACTCTCCAATTCAGCCTTATTCTGTAAAAACCACAGAGAAAATGGATTTTGCATTTTGCCGATTCCCTTGAATATATTACTTATTATTCAGCATCTTTTTTTACTTTAAACTACAAGATAAGCAAAAATATTTCATACATTTCTTTCTAAAGTAAATCTATGTGGGTTTACAGTCTGCTTTCTCTCAACAGGCTAATATGTAGCTACTGAAAGGAAATAGAAAGGAAATAGGATATTGATGTAGAAATTCCACCTGAGCAAACTTGTGACTTTAGGGGGGAGTTGGTATATAAAGTAACCAATCAGTATTCCTCATTTAAACACTGTTCCGTACCCAGAGATAATGTACCATACATAAGCTACGTCACTGATCCTTTGACTGTTTTCCATGTCTTATTATATTTCAAACTTGGCGATAAACATATCCCTAAAATTATCATCTGCTCTAATGTTTGCCTATTATTTACAGACATAACATAATCCTAATACACAATCTGTATTTGCTCGATTATAAACAGGGTCGTCTTATAAGACAACCACCCAAAATTTGAATATTTAGAGAGAAAAAAGAAAAAGCCTGAATATAAGACTACCCTATAGAAAAAGAAAAAAACTATGATTGAGAAAATGCATTTCTTGTTTTTATTTCCTTTTATTTGCCAACCTGCCCCCATTTTATGGATATCTCCCCCATGGCTTGCCACGCTGCCTCCCTGATATGCCACTTTGACCCCCTGATATGCCTTATACCCCTCCATTTGCCAATCTGCCCCCCTGATACATCTTATACTCCCCAGATTTACTGATGCATCCCTAGACTTCAGTCTCCCTGGTGTCAAGTGGGGGCAGCTGGTGGACGTCCGACAACCTCCACTACTACCCGACACTTCCACCAGGGCTTCTATGACTGAGCACTGGAAGATCACATCATGTCAGTGCTCCGTCATAGAAGCCCCAATGGAAGTGTCAGTTGGCAGCGGAGGTTGTCTGCGCACATCGTGCAGATGCTCACCAGCTGCCGGAGAGGGTCTCCTGCAGCGCTGGAGGTCTGATTATGAGACGACCTTGAATATAAGACAAGCATTTGCTCTGAAAAAAAAAACTTGTCTTATAATTAAGCAAATACAATAATATTCCACCAATCATGAGCCAATTAAGAAGTGCTTTGAAACTGCTAAACTGAGTTACTAGCTCTAAAGTTGCCGAATCTCTTAGTCTGGAGACTTCCAAACACTGATCCCAGTACAAGAACAAAGATTTGGCAATCCATATTACATTACATTTATTTATATAGCCCCAGCAGATTCCCAGCGCTTTACAATCAGAGTCGGTACTAAAAAAGCCACAGACAATAACAAACTGGTACAAAAGCAGAAGAGGGCCCTGCTCTTGCGAGTTTACAATATAGTCAGTTGAGAGGGAAGGGAAACCGTAGGAGAGGATTGCTTGGAAGAAGATGAGCTGGCTGACTCAGGATACGCTCTTAATGTTGTTGGTTGTTCAGATGGTTTAGACAGAATGCTGGCTGACAGTGTTATGATATAAAAAGAAAAAAGGAACACCTCCACAAATGGGTGAATGGTAAAAAAGATATGAATACCCTACAGGTCTTGCTGCTGCCCGAAAATAACACTCCTCACAAGTGTTTACAGGAACAATATATCAGATACCGGGGCGCATAGACATGTGGGAAAAAATAAAATAAAACAATATAGTGTAATAAATTCTCAACACAAAAAAATAAATAGTGATAATGGTTGCACTCACAAACGTGTTCAGATCAATCGCTCATCGCGTTTCGCCGACTCTAGTGTCGGCTTCCTCAGGAGAATTTGAAAGTCAATGTCATTGACTTTTCAAATTCTCCTGAGGAAGCCGACACTAGAGTCGGCAAAACGCGTTGAGAGACTTTAACACTTATTATTGATCCCCGGATTTCCTATATACGGACTCATTGGTTATTCTATACCACCGTGAAGGACATCCTATCATTGCTTTTACGCATAACACCTCGGTTATGCATATCCGCTTGCAAGTTTTTTAATTTTATTTATTAATAAATATATCAACTTTTATTGCACTATTTTTGGTTTCCGTTTCCTACCACAGAATTTTCAAGGCTATACAGATTCCATATTATCGATGAGCGATTGATCTGAGCACGTTTGTGAGTGCAACCATTATCACTATTTATTTTTTTGTGTTGAGAATTTATTACACTATATTGTTTTATTTTATTTTTTCCCACATGTCTATGCGCCCCGGTATCTGATATATTGACAGTGTTATGATGAAAGGTTGACTGGTTCTAAAAAAAACTTGTTTTTTTTTTTCTCTCTCAAAAAAAGACACTGACCTGTAAGCTGTTTGTCAGACGTTTTATCCTCTTTTTCAACTCTTCATTCTCCTTATCTACTTCATCTTTGTCCTTCTGCAGCTTGTTAAGGGCTTTCTGTTTTCCTCGCAGCTCATGGTTTAGATTGTCAAGGTCTTCCATAAGGCTATTTTCACGATTTTTGCTACTTTTCAGAGCCTCTTTCAGTTTCAGCTGTTGCTCATTTAAATCTTCAACCTGTGCCTATCATGATATTAAGAATTAATTGTAATCTCAAGAAATTGAATAACAATCTTCATGAAATTAAAAATAAAGAATAAGAGAGAGAGAGAGAGGATGAGTGGTAAAAACAGCGATTATATTTCATCCCAGTTAACCTCATCAACCTATCTGCATCATGCATTTCTCTTGTTTCTTTCACTGCAGTCTGCTGAAGGTTTGATTCAATTACCTGTGCTAGATTTATCTATAAAACAAAATCCAGTGCAATATATATACCACTTGCCTACATAAAACTAATACATACAAGCATCCCATGTAGGTTGTGACAGTTTTGATTAAGGGCTGTTTAACTGCACTGTAAGCTCCAGTAATACTGTAAGTTTTTTCCAGTTAAAAAATGCATATTAAAGTACACTCTATAGTATTAAGTTGGGTGGGAAGAGGCAACTTCATATTAAATATGCATTACTCTTTGGTCGAACTATATAGGGCATTAGACATAGTGATGTATTTAGCGCCTTAAACCGGACTAGGGCAGCGAACCCAGTCTTCTGTAGTCGGACGTCATATCCCAACGTGGTGTACTTTAAAGTCGTGCTGAGCCTGCACAGTCTCCATAGTGTAAAGGGTTGGTTGGGATGATCAAAGATCTCCCTTGTAACTGGTCAATTGTGCAGTGGGACACTGGCCTGGGGAGAAGTTAAAGTATACAAAGAAAGCATCCCTTCACATGATCTTCAGCGCTTCCAAAACTGACTGCAGAGTGCATTAGAACATTAAAATAGGCTGGAGGGATCAAATTATAGGATTTCCACATAATACCATAATCAAGTACCTTTAAATCTTTGGTATGTCGGTCGACAATCTGCTGGACATTCAAGTTTTCTTCCTTTTGTGCGGCAGCAGCAAGAATCTGCTGTTCAGCATGAGCAGTCATTTCGGACCGAAGCACTAACAAAGCTTTGCTTAATGCCTAAAACAGAGAACAGAATTAACTACCAATAGCCAATCATCAGCCAATTCATGCAATTCCCAGGGTGATGTTCTATTGGATGCAAGGTCTATGAAATTAATTATGCTTCAAGTAGTGTTTCCACAGTGAGGCCAAAACAAGTATCTTATAAATACAGGCAATTCACGTTACCGAACTGGGAGGGTATATCCATATGGGAAGCCAAGTGTCTCTGTGTATACATAGATGAAGCAATAGAATGTATGTATTTAGGGATCACTATCCTTGTGCGTCAGTACATAAAAGCGTAATAATTACAAAATACCTTTTGCTGCTTTTCCTTTAAAGTCAGCTGACTTTTCAGACGTTCTACAAGATTCTTCATAGTTACAGTTGGAGCTCTGGTATTTGCTTCCTTTTGAGCCTCAAGTTCTGTGTTAAGATACTGAACCTCCTTCTCCATCTGAAACAAACGGGATCTCAGCTCTTCAGATTCGCTCTTCATCTTCTTCACTTCCAAAATATAATGCTCTTCAAGTCTGAAGATCGAGATCGGCACACATGAATACTATTTCTCTCTTTCTTATTTAGCTACACTGTGTGTATATATTGTTTTTGAGTGTTTCTATTGAAAACATTTTAGAAAAGCATGTTTGCAGTTTGTTTTGTAGTCTGATTCGAAAAACCCTTAAAAACCTAGGCTACTTCCCTAGACTAAGACATTTCCTATTTTCCTTTTTACGTAAAGTGCTATATGAAAATCAAGAAATTGAAAGTGCTTTATTTTCACATCTTTCACTTTGAAGGGACACCTGAGGAGTTATTTACTGCATGTTAAATGTTAAATAAAGAGTGCCCTCACGATTACTTTATTAGACTCATTTGGATTATTTCCTGCAGTCATAATAATATTCTGATTTTTTTTTTCCAAACTTTACATTTTTTCTTTACATCTGGATGATGATATAATATTTCAGTCACTGCAGAGTGTGCTAAGCATATATTAATAATAAAGTTACCTGACTTTGTTGGCTTCAAGTTCATTCACCTTCTCTACCGTGATCTGTTTCTGCCAGTCCAGTTCTGCTGTTGCTTTCTTAAGTTTGCTTGAAAGCGAAGCCAATGATTTGTCTTGTTCCATAACAGTCTGTTCCATTTCAGCCAGTCGCATTAAGTTTGTTCCTGATGAAACTTGTAAAGATGGTTTCTTCATTAACTCCTATGAAATGAAGAACAACTGTTAAAAATATATATATATATATAAATTATACTATGAACAATCTGTAACAAAACGTATTTGACTTCAAGTGATTCTGCAGTTTTGATAATTATATTATCAAACTTCAACCTACCTAGGCCTTTAAGTGTATTATATTATGGAGAGACAGTAACCAAAATCCACCTATACGATGATCTGTATTGCAGCTATGAAGCAAGTTACAAAAAATTAAAACCCTAGCAGCCTTTAAGAGGATATCAGATGTATGCTAGTAAATATTATGGATATTAATAACAGCGGGTATTGAAATCTTAACACAATTTATGGAATATTGATCCAATGTACATGATTCATGTGATGTTTTTTGGAGACCGGTTCACTGTATGGTAACTAACAACAGTTTTTTTTTTTAATATTGCAGGGGAATGCTAGTGGATATTAATAAAATGTAGTAACCAAACTACATTTCATAAATTTTATTCTTGGATATGCTGGCATACAGCCAGTCCACTTTTATTAGCTTTTATTTTCAGTAGAACTTGATTTTCCAAATAAACCAGGGAATCAATCAATAGCGAGGAACACAAACCAGAGCAGCATCTCTGAACTTGTTAAGTGATGAGTCTGAATGGAGATTCAGTTTCTGATGCAACAGCTTAATGTCTTCTGCGTGCTTTTTTACAATATCTTCTTGTTCCTTTTAAAAAAGACAAATAAATGTGTTATACGAAGATTGTTGAGCGTTAACTGTATATATTCAGATTGTGATAGTTTAATGTAATACCTCTCGCGCTTTGGTTAGCAGGTGCTGGTATTTTTTAAGCACTTCTTCTTTCTGATTCAATCTCGCTTGCATGCTTGCAATGGTTTGATGAGCAACTTTCAAGGCTTGCCGTTGTTCCAACGCTTCATCTCTTTGATTAAGACCAGACAGAAGCTTATCATGTTCTGCTGCTGCAGGCAATCGAAGCCGGAGCTCATTGATCACCTTGTCTCGACTTAAAACATTTTGTTCGGTTGTCCTCAGTAGTGCTTCTTTGTCTTTAAGCTTCTAAAAAATAAAGAATTGCAAGATTAAAGGTGTGTGATGCAGAATCGTTTAAACAGTTAAAAACCATTCATACTGAATATTCAATATCGAACACAATTTTGGTAGGAATAAGTGAAATCTAAATCATGTGTACACAAAGAACACAGAAATGTACACAGGGCAACCGTTTGATAATGTTCTAGTTACTGTGAACTGTGTATACTTACTTCTTCCAGTGTTCTACAGACTGATTTTGTGTTCATGATGGTCCTCATGTGCTCTTTTATTTTCTCTAGGGCTATCTCAAGTTGTTGAGGAAGAGGTAGGTTGGAATCAGGCACTGCTCCTGTTGCCTCTTCAAACTAAAAAAAAAAAATAATAATTAAAAAAAAATTGTTACCTGGTGTGACCCCACAGACCCCAAGGGATCATTAGGAAACAATGCAAGTACCCGTCGAGCGGTGTTGAGAACTTCATTCTGCTGATGCTCATATACAGCCAGCTGACGTTCCAGTTCTACTTCTCTCTGATCCCAGGCCATCTGTCTTTCTTCATGAAACTAAAACACACACACACATCAGATGTAAATCTACCATAGGTGGATCAAATTCCAAGCATCTATGGTTGCTAAAACAAGAGTTTGTGCAAATCCACCCATTTTACTCTTAAATTGAAGCCAGCTACTCTTGGGTTGAGGCTGTAACAGTCCACCGGACGAACTGCGGACAAACACATCACAAACCAGCTGGGCAGAAAATGCACTGCTTGGGAGGGTTTCGGTGCTCTGTTATTTGTGTCCAGGTGCTGGGAAACCTTTGCAAGTGCACTTGAATGTATAAAATGCTGATAAATTAAACAGCATGCAGAGGTGTTGCGTAGATTTTTTGATGCCTTACACCCTGGAACGTCTTTAGTACAAAATAGTGAAACATTATGTTTACCATCACTATTATTTTATCAACACAGGAGTAGTACCAGTGAATCACAGTTCGGAAAATATAAAACCAGTTATCTAATAAAGGGAAATATATTCAAAAAGAAAATTAACTCACAAACTTGAAAGTCATGATGGAATACACAGAGACTGCATAGAATGGGACAAACAAAACACAGTGTTGATCGTGGTTAAAAATGGTACCTTAAATACTGGTTTGTCAGAACCTACATCTTTCCATAACTGTGTGGCATAAGCAACATGTATACCAAGAAAAACAAAATTTTCGATAAAAATATCAATAAAGACAGTAAACCGTTTACTTTGCCTTGTTGAACGACTTCCTCTTCCAAGGTTCTTATTGTGTGTTCTTGTTCAGAGATAATGTTGTTTAAATGGTTCATCTCTTCTTTCTTTCGGTTAAGTTCCCGTGCCAGTCGCAGGTCCTGCAGACGAAGTTCTTCCATTTTCTTGTGCCACTCTGTAACCTGTGGAATTAAACACGGGTTAAACATTGTTCAAACTGTAAGAATCAAGAACTACTAAAAACAAAATATCGTATCTTGTCTGTTGGCAGGTGATGGGCTGCAGTTGATAATATCATAATCCTTGCAACTGTATATCCTAATAAAATAGTAGGTTTTTCCCAACACTGGCAATGACTTTTCAGCTACAGTGACATATTAATGTTACCAGTTTTTTCAGAATGACAATCGGATTGTTTTACCTTTTGAGCTCCTCGTGCATCTTTGAGAGTACTAAAAAGTTCCTGCAAGCTCTTTAGTTTCAGTTCTAACTCCAGAGCATGGGTTTCTGCCTCTCTGCGTTCTTGCTGAACAAGCGTCATTTCATGAATTGTCTTCTGTTTGTCATTCTGCAGCTGCAACATTGTTTTAGAAAACTTTTCTTGCTGAGCTATTGGGAGGGCGCCGCTAAACTGCCGCCTTAAAGACTGGATAGTTTGCCGAAGGTGCTTGGCTCGATTTCTTCCTTCCTGGCGGGCATAATACAGCGCTTGTTCTTTATCATCGAGTTTCTGCTCCAAGCGCAGGTTGTAGGCTTCCATTTTTTGCAGTTTAGTCGTCGTGGCTTCCAGCTTGCCTACGGCTGTGGCCTCGCTGATTTGAAGAGCTACAATTTGTTGGTGTAATTTAGCAATTAATGCTTTTTCATCTGTTTGATCCTTTTGAAGAAAAGTTGAAAAATAAATAGCTGCTACAAAGGAAAACATTCTAATAAAATTAGAATTAGACTTAGTAGCAATACAGAACAAATGGAGCTAGAATAACATTTAATAAACATGATTATATATATATACATACATACATATACACATACGCTGTACATTGCATTCTTACATTCAAGGTCTTAAATATCATTATATATATATATATATATATATATATATATATACACACACACACACACGGAAAAGCAGCCCTGTGCAGATTTATACAATATTGACATAATGAATTCACCAAGGTGGAAGTTTGCAGGTGACTTTGCAAAAGGATTACGTTTTATCTCACCAACTTCATGTCAATTTAGACACATTTCTCCTGCAAGAGCCGAGCTGGCTCTGCAAAATGCATAGCTCTGCTGATGATCTGGAGACACTCACCAGGTAAGACGTACAGTTAAGTCACGGATTTTACACTACAACTCTCCTGCATTATATCATCCTAAATGATCGGAGTAAGGAGGATGACTGGAAAAATATGTAATACATATTGCATGGACTTTAAATCATCTTACTGTGTATGCATTTGGTATTAACTGTGGAAAATAAGACTGATTATTTTTCTCCTTCTGCCTGACACCAGGAAGCGTACCTCATGCACATCAAAGGGACCTCAATATGCATTTACATGTAAATAGGAGTTTTTTTTTTTTTTTTAAACCTTTATTATGTAGACCTTTTCATGAGTTTTACAGTGTCCTCCAGTTCAAATCGCAGCTTAATTATGTATTTAAGGAAAACAGAATTTGAATTCTGAGGCATCTTGATTTACTACAAAAATGTTTCATGAAAGTAGTCGCTTGAAAGAGAAACTACGAAAAAATTCTCACCTGATAATCCAGAACTTGTTTTCGCAGTGACTCCACTTCCTTTTCCCTAGACTGCTGACGAGTCATTAATGTTGAAACTTGCATTTTGGCTATATCAGTAAGGCTGCGTAATCTAAAGTAAAAAAAAAATATATATTTATATAGATTTAAAAAATCTGTACATTAGAACTGATCCATGGTGCATATTAATTCTACTGTGGCACTGGCCTAACTTTTCACAAAAGGTTGGTGACTAAACAATGGTAGACCTTCTTAAGCCTTCTGGAAGAAAATGGAAGCTTAAAAAGTATTATTATGGTTTATTTTCAGGGTGCTTATCTGTCAAAATATGACTAGGAATCACAAGCTGTATTAGGTACTTATAGCACCTGAATGGGTTACTAAAGAACACAAGGAAAATCTGTTGCAGGGTTTATTTAGAACAATTGTGTTCTCCAGAAATCTTCTATTATAACATGTTTTCTTTTAAAGAAACTGTTGCTTACTTGGAGACTTCAACCTTTAGTTCTGCTTCACTTTTTTCCAAGTCCATTATTCTTCTCCGATCTGCTTCAGAAACTGCCTTACTCACGCTATTCGCAAGATCATCTCTTAAAGCCTGTTCTACTTTCTGCGCCTCAAGGTTGATCTTGGTGAGCTGCGAGAAAAAGAAAAGTACGTATCATATAAACTAAATTTAGCTGTCGCTATTAGTCATCAAAAATGTAAGAAAAGCCAAGCATCTGAAAGGAGACATGGTAAATACTGACTGGCCCAGACCCATAAGACAGCACCTGATGATTAATAGCCATGCATTGGAAATATTGGTCAAATGTTGGCTTGACAATTTGACATACTTTTCATATGTACAGTAAACACAATAACAGAAGGAAATACCACTTATTACTAGTCGTCCCCCAAAAAATAATAATTATTGGTCATAGTTAAAACCCAATCACACATACACAATATTACTCACAACATTAACTCACAACATTAACTATGAAATATAGATAAGGAAAAAAATACAAAACACACTAGCATGCATAACAGGAAATCTCTCATGCATTGATATTAAAAAGTAAACCTGTTTATCAAGGAAATCATAACAAAACTTATTGATCATGGTTAAAGAAAATGGACATCCTCAAAATGCAGGGGCCTTTGCTCATCAGTAAGATACATCCAAACAAAAATACCACCAATGCAAACTTTTGTATCATTCAAGACAACAGTCAATTTAATTTAAAATGTTCTTTGTAAAGCAGCAATATCATAATACTGGTTTTATTGTCAAACATACCTCAGCAAACTTTGCCTCTAGCTCAAAGTTCCGTTCTTCTACTTGCGCTAGTGTGGTCCTTAGATGTTCATACATTTTCTGGGAATGTTCAGCTTTTTGCCTTTCGTTTAACTCCTTCATTTCCAACATTGTTATCTTCTTGGAGATGGAAATTATTTCATTGCTTGTGACTGCTTTTGTGGCTTTATCCATCGCAGAATTACCTCCTTAAAATTGAAATAAATACATTTATAGATGCATTAAAAAATGGTAATAGGCAGGGGGGCTGGCTCATGGAAAAGGAGGTCAATTGCCGCCTGGGCAAAACAATTTTGGATTGGCCCGGCTGCCGGGGGATACGTTAAATGCAGTGTGATCATTTTTACTTACCCAGCGTACTTATATTATCCCATGCTTGCTCAAGAGTATAAAGCTTTTCTTTTGCTATTTCAAGCTCTTTGGTATACACACCAATCTGGGACTTCAGAGATGCATTTTCTTGCTGTGTAGGAAACAGTGCAAAAGTTGAAGTCATACGCCTATGCTGTTTTGAAGGCAAAGAGTGGTCACACCACATATTGACTTGATTTCAATTTTCCTTCCGTTCACTTACTTTGCATTTTGTTAAATGATTAAAAAAAAACTATTAACACGTATTTTTGAAAGCATTCCTACTTTACCGTGTTTTGTCACATCTATCAAAAAAAATTATACATATATATATTATATATATATATATATATATATTATATACACACATATTGTCAGTACATACTTGTAGGTGCTCCAGGTCACTGGTTCTCTGGACAAGCATATTATCCTTCTGAAGCATGTCCCTGTACTTGGCAGTTAACTCATTATATTGTTTATTAGCCATTTCCAACGCCGATGAAGACACGCTCTCATTCAAAGCTTTTTGAAGAGCTGCAATTTTAAAGGCAGCAATTTCCTGTTGCAAAAATATAACAAAGTAAAACAATAATGATAATAAAATAATTACTGTATCAATAGCATTGCCACAATGTTAACAAGTCATTTCTGCATTGCAGTATAAAAGAACAAAAAAAAATGCTAAATCATAACCTTATATCTCTGTAAATAGCCAATTTTCTCCCCTACTGCAGCCTCCATCTCAGATACTTCATCTTTCAGTTTAAGGTTTTCTTTACGCAGATGTTGCTCCATTTCGAGTAAGGTGGTGTATCTTCTGGTCAGTGACTTCTCATTTACTCTGAGAACAGTCATTTTTCTGGCGCTCTCTGCAAGAAGACTTTTCATTTCATCTGGATCCACCTTCAGAGCGTCTAATAAGTTCTACAAATACAAAATAAAAAAGGAGATTTTTTACAAAGAGCTGTAAGAGATTATTTACTGAAGCAACATGGGTTAACACATACCAAAATATTGGTGATATAGTTTGTCACCCGAGAGACATTAGAGAGCAAGACAGGTAGCAGGTCTGTGTGTCGAGCATACATGTGAAATCTGCTTTTCTGAGAGGATATGTATACAGAACATAATGATATAATAAAAAAGATAAATCATTGGAAGCCTTGTGAACCCCAACAGAGAAACCTAAAAATGATTAAAGAAACATTGAATGGCTTGAAAGGAAGTAGTAGTATGTATGAGTGTATGAGTGTGTCATACCATATACTCAGCAATTTGCACCGCATCCTGCTCCTTCTGACTTTCTAGTTTTGTTTTTTCTTCTTTTAACTTCTCCACTTCACGCTGCCACGACTCCCTTTCACTAAATATATTAAAACAATGTTAAACACAAATGGGAGTTGCGAAAACAAAAAAGTGCTGTCGCCTGACTTTGTCACTCAGCATTGTCTGGGGTTTGGTTTCCCATCTGTTCAGGTTTCTCTTATGAACACTAAGGTCTGATGAGAAACATGTCTAAAACCACCTACAAGGAAATACATCAATGGTCTTTAAATGTAACCTTGACTGAATAATCTCAGTAATAAAATAGAAATCTTTTGAAGAAGAAGTGGCAAGAAAATGTAAAGACAACACTGAGATTTTAAAAGGAACAGTCTAATCTTACTTAATTTTGTATCTAAATTTGTCACATGTACATACAAATTTAAATTTGTGAACTGGACAGCCTTTTTTGTTCACTGTGAAATCGGTATCTAATGGAAATGATTGCAACTGTAAGCATTTGGATCTCTAGATTGTAAGCTCAATTGAGCAGGGTCCTCCTCACCTGTTTCTGTAAGTCAAATTGTTATATGTATATATATCGCTTGTTCCGTTTACCTACTGTACAGTGCAACAGAATACAATAAATAATAATCCTGAATAAATGTGACACTTTTCAATTTTACCTCTCATACTCCTTATACAACATCCCTTGCTGATGGCGAATCACAGCAAATTTTCTTTTATATTCTTCCAATGAATCTTCCAGTCTTAGTACTGTTTTCTCTTTAGATTCCATTTCCTGCAGATAAACGTATAATGCTAGCAGGTAAAGAACAGAGCAACACAATTTTAATGATGAATTACAATACATATAACCCTTGGGATAAGTAAAAGTTACAGTATAGCACCATGGAAGGTGAATACTATGCTGACAAAGGAAAATCATATATGGTTGGCTGTGTTTACTTAAAAGTACTCAGATTTTTCTAATTATACATAAACATATGCTGTATTTAGCATAATAAAAAAAACATTTTCATGAATACATCCCTGTGATTCTAGCAAAAAGTTAAAAAAAATTTTTATATAACACAGAAACAAAGAATTTGATGGCAGATGAAAACCATTTGGCCCACCTAGTCTGCCCATTTTTACCTGATGTAGCACCACTTAATCAGACTTAAATTCAGGATAGCTTTAAGTCTATCCCATGGATGCTTAAATTCCCTCTGTTTTGTCTAACTACCACCTTCTCAGTAAAGTAAAACTTCCTTACATTACATCTAACGCCTGACCCCCCCAGTTTTAGACTACATCCTCTTGTTCTAGTATTCCTCCTCTGAAATAAACCTACCTTCTTCCAATGTTTTCTTTTTTAAAGTTTCCATCACATCTTCCAATAGCTCAAGAACTGTCCATAATACTCTACGTGAGGTCTCACCAGAGGTCTGTAACGTGGCCGAACCACCTCTCTCTTTCTGTTTCTAATGCCTCTTGCTATACAACTCAGCACCCTGTTTGCCATATTAGACTCTTTACTGCATTCCCTGCTTATTGTTAAGTAATAATTACTTGCAAGTCCCTCAACATTTTACAACATTTTCAATAAAGTTAAACTGCAGCTGTCACACATTCTAACATTTTTCTATATTTACATAAATCACAAATCATAAATACAATGGCAGACTTGCTACATAGTCTAAATGCTTTGTTGTTCCAGAATCAGTTCATAAACCCTGGTATATCAATGGTATTCAAGGTCCAGAACCACTTATATGAATAGTTATATTTACTGTGCAGTAAATACAACACAGCTTCAATCATTTTCCTGATTTGACAATAAAGCTTTGGATGCCTAAAAAAGCCTTCTTTGGCGCTATGGCTCCCAAAACTAAATGACACCGTTTCATAATACCTGTAGGAGATGCAAGAGGTATTCGTTGAGAGTGTTGATGAGGTTGCTGCTAGTGGAAGACAATCCATCTGGTAGGTTTACAGCTTTAAATATAATATTGGCCCCAGTCGACTGATGCAGAAGTTTAAATTCATTTTCAAGATGTAAAACCTGAATGGAGACAAAGGGTTGTCAATCTTGCTAGTGTTATTATATCTGGAAGACTTGCAGGTAGGTCCATAAGACTACATGGTAACTGAGGTCTAGTATACAATGACTGAAGGCCAAGATTCAACCAAAGCTTGCTTGATTTTTACAATAGGAAGCATAAACTCACTTTGTAACTGAATGGTTCTTAGTGTACTCAAACTAGGGAGAGTATAAAGTGATCAAATTATTTAAAAGGGGGAAGGAAATTGTCTAGACATTTCTTAACACTGATGTAAAGAAGATGCTTTATGATCTGACCAAGTAGCCTGACAATGGAGGGTAAAAAAAAAAAAAGAAGGTGCCCCGATCCAGAAGACATTTGAGGTGATGACAGTCCATTGAGGGTGAAGCAGAGACCTGTCAACTCTGAAGCCTATTAAGATATTTCCAAACCTGAAAAGCTTGGCTCCACAGCCCATAAAAACACACTTGTGACATTAAACACAATATTTCAAATATTTTTTTTTCCCCATCGGCTTTATCACAGTAGCATACCTTTTCGTTTGCTTTTAACAACTGGTTTGAAAGATCTGTAGCTTCCCTGCGGGACACCTTAAGCTCTTGTCTTAATTCATCATTTCTTCCAGTGAGCTGATCGACTTGAGCTTTCAAGTGAGCACTTATGTCTAACATACCTCCCGCATGCTTTGTTTCTATGGCCTGAAAGAAATGGATTAGATGAGTTACAATTAACTGTATAGACAGCAACATTGTGTTTAGGAGCAACACAAAATCATGAATAATTAAATATTAGTGTCTAGTAATATTTTGAACTTTAGGATGCTCAAAACAAAAATACTGGATTTTTGGAGATTTACATGTCTTACATGTACTAAGCGCTCTAGGCTTGGAATCATTAAAGTTGCTTCTCCCCCTCTGATGGTAGGGTTATTTTGAGAGTCTTTGATAGCCTGTAATATTTCTCTCATTCCTTGTTGCAGCTGATTGTTTTCTTCAGACACTTCTTTTACTACGTAAAAAAAAAAAATCAAAAAGAAAAAGGCAACCAAAATGAAAGATTAATCGTTAAAGAAGTTAAGAATATAACAAATTGGCTAAAGTGATTATAAATATATAATATAATATATAGTTGGCTAAGGTGATTATAAATGTATAATATTTTATATAGTTGGCTAAGGTGATTATACATGTATATTATAATATATAGTTGGCTAAGGTGATTATTTGTTTTGTGTTTCCTTATATTCAGTAGTTTGTAACCTAAGAATTGGCTGTAATAAAACACTAAAAGCTATATTCACTGGATGGAATGACTTAAGAAATTGCCTTTCATTAACTAGATGTTACGCAGGTCCTAACAAAAGTAGGCATTCAGTGGGAATTTCAACACCTCGGTTTCACAATCTACTACAAAGGGTCACACTTAATGGGAATATCCATATATAAATGTATTGTTAAAAAAAAAAAAACATGAAATACATGGAAAATACAACAAGGAGAGAGCTGGATATGCATTTTGTTATCCTTGTATTTGACATACTTACATTTAGATTTGAAATCTGCCACAACAGTTTTACTTCTTTCTAGTTCATTTTCCTTGTCATTTAGTTGTTTTGTGAGATTCTCATACTAAAGAGAAATCAATAAATTAAAGCATAAACCTTGCATTAAATATTTATACACACACACACACAACCTCATTTTTGTTCCTGAACTTTTTCTTTTTATAAGTAACTGAAGCTTTTGGGACCTCAGAGGTCTCTTCATCAGATTGAATGGAAAAGAACTCCGAGGTCTCAAAAGCTACAACTTTTCAATCAAAGGTTGTCAGCAAAAGAGATTGTGTGGATGTTCCCCAGAGTTATAGGTGCTTGGTTCCATTTAGAACAACAATCATAAAAACATTGAGATTTAACAGATGGCAAACAACGATATGGGGAAAGTTAACTACCAGCCTAACACTGGCAGCTTTGCTACGTGTGGCCACTTGCAGCTCATATAAAATGGCCTCCCATAATTCAGTTTTCTTAAAATTAACTTAATGAATCCTATAGAGTCCTATTGATGGCAAAATGTTATATGCTTACCAGGTTGTTTAAGACAAAGGATTTTGTGGACTGTATTATCCTAGGAGTGCCCTCTAGTGTCATAAGAATAAGGTCACTTAGTCGGACCCCAGAAGGAAATCCAGAATAAAAATAGTACATAGCAAGTTATGAAAGCCAGTTATGTCTATTTGCCAATTTGTATTTTTCATCGCTAATGGTTGTCATTTTTTTTTTTTTAAATGTGATATTGGAAGTGGTGCATTGAAGAAATTTTGTGACAATATTTCATTTTCAGTGACCTTGAAGCAAACACCAAAAATTCCCAAAATGTTCTACATTGGCACTTTCTTCCATCTTTACATTTCTTTGACTTACATATAGCCGACAAGAAATTTGTCTAGCTAGAAGAAATGTGATAGATTTTTTTATCATCACAATATTTTATTACAATATACAGAACAAAATAACTTTAAACACTGCCCGTTATCTTCAGTACCATCGATAACATCCCAAAAATCTAACGTCTAAAAATGTTTACCTTTGTTTTTAGATCTTCGGTTTTGTCTAGTGAAGTGATGTGTGTGTTTTGTGTTCTAAAATGTATACTTGGATGAGAATCATCAGTCAAGTCTAAGTCTTCAGCTGTCAAACCTGAGAAAACAGGAAATTGAAGGTATGCAATAAATAAATGTATATTTTTTTATTTGCTTTTGTGCTCGGTAAAAAATCTTTGTGTTGATTCTGATGTATGTTTTGGATCAAAGTCTTGCTAGGAGATCCAACCACAGCACAGTTTAAGCTTTCTTGCAGATGCAGTCAGGTGTTCATTTAATATATGTTGATATTTGATGATGCCATATATCCTAACAAAATGTACAGGCCCTCGGGCAGAAAAAATAGTGTCAAAAACATTAACGCGCCACCACCATATTTAACCATGGCATGAGGTACTTTTTCATATTTTGTGTGTTTCTTTGTGTGCGCCAAATAAAAGCGCATGGTTTCATCTGACCATAGAACGGGAAATAACTGTCACATATAGTCAATGGACAGGACCAGAATCAGAATTTGAGAGGAAAATAAACTGAAATAAAAATCAGAGTAGGTAGGAAATGTTTAAAGTAAAAAAAAATGAAATACGTTGGAAATAAAAGTTATTCTCTTACCCAAATCAGCTGCTCTTTTTCCTTTCTCTTGAGCTAGTTTGCGGATCTGTTGTTTTAGTTGGAGACGTTCTTCCTCAAGTCTTTCAATCTGTGCTCGAAAAGTTTTAAAAGTATTATATGGAAGGAGAAAGCCTAGTCACATTAAAAAAGAAAACGCTGAAACATTTGTATGTAAATACAAAACAAATAACATAATTCACTATATTCACCTCTTTCAAAAGAATTTGATTCTCAGCTCTGTACTGCTGCTGTTTTAGTGCTTTTGTACTTTTGAATTCTGTTAAGTCAATTACAGTTTTTGGCTCAAGACCTAAAAAAAAAAAAAAGAAAAAAAACACCTTTGATATGTTAGGATTTTATCCAGCATATTAAGGATTTTTTGCTTATGGAAATGCTCAAAACATCCCCCCTTGCTCTATTATATAAGTAGTAACTTCTGCTTCCTTTCTACTGATTCCGAAGATTTCCTTCAAGAACAATCAATTTTATGAAATCCAATATAAGTATGGCTCTAAAGGCTGCCATGAGTTAAATAAGAAAGAAAAAAAAACGCTTTACGGCTTTGGTATTTATGAAACACCCTCTATAAGCCAAGCATGCATCGATTGCTAAAAATGGAGAGTTCCTTACCTAGACGTTCTTGAAGATCTTCATACTCATCAAGGACATCATTAATCTTCAGCTCGAGCTTATTAATATCCTTCGTTAAAGCTTCAATTTCACGATCTCTTATTTTAATATTAGCTTTCAGTTGCTTAATTTCTGCAACAGCTTCCTCTAGGCCATATGTTCCCTTAAACAAAAAGATAATTGTAGAAGAAATGCTCAAACTATTATTGTTACTGTAACATTAAGTAATTGGTTAACACATTTCCTGTACATTGATTTTTTTTATTCTTTGTAAGCAAAATATTTTATAAACCTCACCTTCTGCTTAATTCCCCTTCAACTTCCTAACAGCTTGTAATTTTGTATATTGTAGGGTATAATGTTATTGACTTTGTATTCTCCCCAACTGTAATGGCACAACTAAATTGGCCGGTGGGCTATAAATAAATTACAATGAAAGTTAAACGTTTCATGCACGTGCCTGATCACAAAACCAATGCCAACAGGTAAAACTACGTCACTTAATCCATTATATGATCTACTACAAGGCATGACATGCACCAAGGGTACAAACTAAACTGCCCTATCTTCTTGGCTGTATGGATCTGGATACATTTTGAGGTACCCAGCAATCGGTAAGATACTTTAATAACTAACAAAAGACATTTTATAACCTATGTAGACTGGAATATGCTTCATTTAATCAACTGCAGTTACCCTAGGAGATAATGAGCCAAAATAATCTATAATAAAGATCTGATAAATAATAATCTATAATAAAGATCTGATAATCTGATAATAAATAATCTGATAAAGAACACTATGTCTGAGAAATCCAAACCAATGT
Source organism: Spea multiplicata (assembly GCA_009364415.1). Taxonomy (NCBI): domain Eukaryota; kingdom Metazoa; phylum Chordata; class Amphibia; order Anura; family Pelobatidae; genus Spea; species Spea multiplicata. The sequence continues at coordinate 12,423,163 of VKOC01000003.1, read as the reverse complement.
CTAATAGTCATAATTACCAGTTTGGAGTTGAATAAAAGCCCTTCTGGGTCACTGTATCTTCACAATAAAAAAATTAACTCCAAATCAACAGCTACAAGTAAGACTGAAGGCTGCTTTAGTATATAATTATTCATACATACTAACATACACCACAAACAAACACACTAATCAGCATACCATTTCATACTCCTTCATTCTTCTGAGGGCCTCTATTAGATCTTTATCTTTTTCCCGTGCATCGTTTTCAGCACGTTCAGCAAATAATTCTGTTTCTTTCAATTTTTGCTGAAGATTCTGTACCACTAATTGAAGTTCTTTATTTCGACCCTGTTCTGTGTGCCCAGTGGTTCCTAATGTAAGCAATGTACATCAAGCATAGTTACAAATATACAATATATAAATATTAGACTAGTGCATTCAGATTTGTAGGAATCGTAATTTAAAAAATTGTATTTTTGGGGAATTTGAACAAACAAGTTTTAATTAAAATTTTGTCTCTCACTCACTCGCCAACTTCTGATCTTGCATTTTCTTGTTCTTCTGTTTTCTCTCTTCCATCTTCTTCCGCAGCTCCAAAAAGTCTTTGTTCTTCAGCCACCTTTTGGTGTACAAGGGGACAGGACCCCCTGTTGAACTTCAGCAAAATGGTGGCACTTCTGGCCACACCCTCTCCCCCAATTGGAGAATCTGGGAAAGGATGTGCCCAGAAGCTCTGCCATTTTGCAGAAGTTCACCTGAGGCCCTGTCCCAGTATTGTTGTCCACAGAGAAACGGACAAAGACTTTTTCGGAGCAGCGGACAAAGACAGAACGGAGACAACAGAAGAAAGAAGACAGGCGAACAAGAAGCAGAGCTGTGCGGCACAGAGACATGGACATGGAAGTGGAGGAGGTAAGAAGACATTCCGAGAGAGTGAATGAGAGTGTGTGTGATTAAACATTAAAGTGAATGGCATAAAAAAAAGTAAATAGTCCAGACTTTTGTCCCAAATGCATAGAGCGGAATTTGTTGTCCCAAAACAAATGGATGGAAAACAAGTCATAAAATTTCTCTTAAAAACAAGTTAACTACATGGTAAAATGTTAGAAAAAATGGCCATTGTTTGTATTTAGATAATACAAGAGAGAGAGAGAGAGAGAAAGAGCGCTACAGAATTTGATGGCGCTATATAAAACAATAAATAATAATGTACTGCTGTAATATCACAATAATGAGACAGGGGGCAGAAGTTACATCTTACTTCCAGTTCAATATAGTTGGTTACTACGTTGTTTTAACAGACAATTAAACAAAGGCACAAAGACATAATTGTAGATTTTGGTAATATATGCTCCAGTGCCTCAAACAATGGTTGGGGATTGAAGTTAGTTATTACTCTAAAATACTGGAATTTTGTTCAACAGAACTATTTTACCTTCTTGTAAATTCTGTTTAAGAGTCTCAAACACATGAATATGGGATTCCATTTCTTTGGTATGCTGCTCCAATTGTTCAGTCAATAGTTTAATCCGATTGTCGCGTTCCTGCAAACCCTTGAATAAACCAAAGGGGTAGAGAAAAGTGTTACAAGACACACAAAATGTACCTGTAAATTAAGCAATAAGTGTACAGGTATACAAAAAGTGCATTCTTATTTTGCAAAGGGGTTGTCATTATTAAGCTTTAAGATTAAGATCACTGTTGCCATAAAACATAAAAACTGAACTTCATCTGGGTTTATGCAGTACTCAAAGTTATAGATATTATGCAATACATTAAAATATAATCATTCTATGATCTTCTTTCAAACATTCATTCACATACAGATCTACAGATGTTACAGAATGTTCTATTACTGAATAATATCAGAATTGCAGAGAAAAGATAAATTATTGATTTTTTTAAAAAATAAACTTCATACACAGAGGCAAGATGGCTTGCTGAATTCTTTATAATTTTGCTGAATAGTACTAAACCCCTGTGTCATTTGTACAGAAAGCACCATAATACTACAATCCTAGTTTGCTAGTGCCGGGAAATAAAAACTACCTGCTGAAGAGCTAGCACATTGCTCTTGTCTATGTCCATTTGAGCAATTTTAAGCTTCTCTCTGAGATTTTGGATCATTTTTTGATATTCTTCGATCTCTTCATCTTTAGATGCCAGCAGCGTCTGCAACAAATGTAAGGTTAATAAAACCCGTCACTGGCAGGCCATGTGAGGTGCTTAAGTAATTGTAAAATGTATACCTTCCATTCTTCTACTTTGGCATTTACAACCACCATGATCGGATCATCTTCTTCCTGCCTTGCTTTTAGTTGCTCTGTTAAATCCTGGACCTGCAAGAATTTCACAAAGCAAAACACATTCATCAGTGGAATATGCACATGCCAAACAATACGTTTATATTACTTGTTAGTAGTACTAAAAGCTACTCCACAGATGTGGCGTATATATTGAAGGAGAGGAAGATAACTTTTAAGAACTATAAACAAACTAAAAATGAGGAAGGTGGGAGCAAATATAAAGCTAAGCTTACGGATGCAAAGACGTGCCAAAGCAAACACGGAGGAGAAAATTGAGCTTTATATGTTTTTTTTTTTTAGAAATGCAAGTGACAGAAGAGCAGCAGATATAACCTATCGAGATTTCAGTAATGCATTTGACATTGTCCCTCATAGATGACTTAGAAATTAACTGCAGTCTATTGGTACGGATGCTAGGATAGTTGAATGGATAACGTAATGGTTGAGTGACAGGAGGCAGAAAGTTGTAGTTGATGGTAAATATTCAGATGAAGGTCTTGTTATTAGTAGGATACCTCAGGGATCAGTAACGGGGCCGGCACTTTGTAATACTTTTATTAGTGATATTACAGAAGGTCTTAATGGTTATGTATATCTTTTAACAGATAATACAAAGGTCTGCAATAGTGTAGACCTTTCCGGGGGGAACAAGTAAAATGGCAAACTATTTAAGGTATCTTAATATGTATAACTTGGAGGGGAGATGTAACAGATATTTAAATACTTAAAGGAATTAAACAAAGTACAAGAGGAACGAGTCTTAAACTAGAGGGTGAGGCTTAGATGTAGAACTTCCTTACATTATCGAGAGAATGGTAAGCTAATACAGTGAAAGAATTTTAACATGCATGGGATAGACAATGTTATCCTTGCTATGGGGCCAGATCGAGGACTGATAGGGGTTTGAGTCCCTTACATCAGGAAAAATGAAAGATTAGATGGCCTGAACGGTTCTTATCTGACATAAAATTCTATGTTTCTATATTCCTATTTGTGCTACTTTATCATGTTCTAAATATGATACAAAACAAGATATACAATTTACAAGTGGATATACATTTAACAAGCTCTCGAACTGTCAATTTTAGATACAATGTTGCACCATCATTAACTGTATTCCCAAAAGGGACAGCAAGTCAAGTACATGCTTCTACTAGTTTATGTCAATGCACAAAATGCAAATACATGTTTGGGAATGTCTGAGAATCAAAATAATACTGTATTCAGCTAAAATGTATATTACATGTTTGCAAAACTATCTCACAGAAGAACTCAGCAACCTAAAATCTTTCTTCTATCCCCCTTAATGCAACTGAACGAACGTGCATGGGAATAAAGCTATCCTGAAAACCAAGGGCAGACTTTATAATACATTACTTTAAATTGCCAGTAACACACAATTATTTAAGCCTGCACACAATTATGCGCATTCCTATGACAGAGAATTTTTATTTTTGTATTTTTTTTACCTTAAGCGCATAGATGTCTTTTTCCTTTCTCAGCTGGTCCATTGTGCTATCGGAGTGCTGCACGATAAGTTTCATTTTGTTATACTCATCGGTCATACTCTCCATTTCTTTGACAGATTGTTCAAGTACTTTGGTCATTTCCTGGTTCTGGACCTCGAGCTTCTCATTTGCTTCGCTCAGGTTCTGAAAGGTTAAAGATATTTTGAAAGGTAATTTTGTCTAAGACTGTAAGAAGAAAACATATAATTTGTCTGTAAAACTGGCTAAAGACTAAAATAAAAAATAAGATTTTCATAAGGATGTAAGATCCTCCCCGGCAAATCAATTGTGAAACTATGACAATTTGGGCCATGGTACAAAGCATAGGTTACTATCCTTTAGCAACAACAGTTCAGTGTCAAGTAGCATGAAAGTACCTTATAATAGGTAATTTTTAAGCTATGCCAAGAACCAAGCAAAGAGTTCTATGTAACTGCAAGTCTGAAGAAGCAACCCCAAGACAGCTGTTTGTGTTACGCTAATATTAATCGTCCTTCATCTAATCATGATTCTTACCTGAATTTCGTCCAGATACTGGACTAACTCCATATTCTTTTTAGAAATCACATATTTGTAATCGTGTCCTTCCCCACGGTTTAGGAGAGACTCCCTTTGGGAATCAATCTGCCTCTGATAGTCTATGACATCTTGCCGTAGTTGTTCATTCTGTATAAAGAGATAATTGGAGGCTTTGGAATCTGCATTTAATGACCACACAACAGTTATATAATCAAACTATTGTCAAACATCTAGAGAACCTATCCTGAAGGACCACTTCATACCTTTTTCGCAAGAAGTTTTTTCTCCAAAATTAAGTAGTAATAAAAAGAAAAATAACACACACAAAGTTAGATAAAGATTGTGGTAAAAGGATTTATTTTGGTAGCACTTTCTATAAATTGTTTACAATTGTATAATTGCTATTATAACATGCTATTTCATATTTACCAACCTCTCTCCTGAGCTTGCTGTTTTCATTATCAGTTTCTTCATTCCGAAGTGCAAGCTAAAATAACATTGATAAAGTAAATGGGGGCACAGAAACATAAGTAACCACACATTTAGATCAACACACTAGCTCGAATATTTCTATCGGTAAACATACATTTCACCAAATTAATACTATTCACTCAGATATGGATTGCATGACAAATCCTGATTGGTTCAATCTACTTACAGATTCCATTAGCCGTGCAATGCTTTAAGTTGGCTGATACCAAGCATCTTTAAATATAAACCCATTAACAGTCCATTTAAGTGACCCACTGGATTGCAAAAGTACCAGTTGGGATGAACAGGTATCATTACACAATACGACTCAGTAATTACATGGCTGGTAAATATCCAAACTAGCTCTGCTTACCTGCTCATTAACTTGTTTCTCTTTCTCCAATTCTTTTCTCAACTCCTTAAGTTCTCGCTCTCTTTGACCCAGCTGTTCTTCTAACTGACGTATTTCTTCACGGAGGAAACGTGAATCTCTGGTTCCAGTGGCCAGCTGTGATCTCTGTGGTAGGAAAAATTGCGTTATTCAGATAAGTGAAGAATTCCAACACAAGCGCACCTTCTACAGTCAAAATAGACAATTGAGTGGAAAACTAAACAAAATGAAATAGAAGTATATTTATATATACACACACACACATTATATATATATATATATATATATATATATATATATATATATATATATATATATGAACAATTCTATTTGTAGAACGTGAAGGTTCATGGGGAGGGGGCTGAAATGTTGTACCATTTGTGTGACTTTAACAATATGTGATTTCTGATCCTGCCTCGTTTGTTCATCCTTTTTGTATGACATAATATTGATATTTTTAGTTTGCACCCACGTCAGTTTTCATTTTTGCTGATTGTGTGGGAGTGCCTGGACAGAGCAATTGATAGATTGATACAAACAAATACATATAAATACATAAACACAAGCAGAGAGTGTTAAAATTGAAATAAACTGTACCTTTGCGAAATTGAACCCATTGATCACATATCTCTAGTATAGTTACTGTACAGTCGGCCCCTTTTTTGGTTTGATAATATTTTACTTATTCCAATTGGGAGATTAAAGGGTTTAGTGATAGTTCAATGTGTGGAGCCAGGTGGAACTACCGCAGTTTAGTGTTAGGTAGGGGAAAAATCATCACCAGGACTATTTCAGACCCCAAAATGCTGTTCGAAACTTTGACGAGTTTTTGTTTTTCTGTGCAAACCTCTTTTGTTATAACAAATATATGTGGCAAATGTACCTCTAGTATTGTTCGGTATAGTATGGGCGAGTACACTTTAAAAGAAATTCTGTGAGGATCAAATGTAAGTGCAGATGTCATGCCGAAATGTCCTGCTCCTGGCGCCAGATCCAATAAACCCTACAGCTTAGCACACAGATCTGAACAAATGAAAAAATTACAATAAAAAGCTACAACATACCTCAATTTCATTCTCCAGTTGCCTGATTTTATTTCTTAACTGGCTCTCTGTGGGGGAAAAAAAGTAAAGATCTGCAAAACATTTTACTTACACAATATGTGGCATAAAATAGATATGTAGTATAGATATGGGGAAAAGACTATTAAAATGTCTTGGTGCATCCAAACAAAGTCATTCCAAATTAACCTCTGCCTGTTGCAAAACCACCCAGTGTCTCATATATTCTACCGCAAAAAGATCTTATAACTTTAGCTTTCAGTAGCTCAAACACACAAAGAGGTAGTCTAACGCCCCAAAGAGGCTTCATTTATACACATTTATACTAAACACTGCAGCTGAATAAGTCAGTATAATCATATTTACTAAAGTGGGTCATTTAAATTAACAGGATTGTTTTAATGTAACGTCTTTTCAGTGAACACTAGTTTTGTCACAGGGGTCTGTCTTTTTTTTTTCTTGTTTTGTTTAGGTGAGAAGTGTGGTGAGAACCTACCAATTTTGGCTTGCTCTTCTCCTGCTTTTTCTGCCTCCTCTAAAGCAAGCTCTACTTCTTGAGCTTTCATCTACATAACGAAAAATGCAAACTTTGTGATAATCACTGGAACAGGTTCACTATTAAATGAATGGTTAAAATGTTACATTAATGCATACCACAGAACGGATAAATAAGTTACAAGGCCATATTAAGGACACATTCTGAAATTGTTACAATCACTACCAAAAAAATCAGTGTTAAAATAACATATATATAAAGCATGGTTTCTAATAATACCTTATGTGTAAACAGAGAAACATAATCACAGATAAAACTATGAATTAAGACATTTTTATTACCATAACTCCCCCGAAAATGGACGAGAAAAATAATATAGTCAAACCTTCATCAATGACTGTGTAATCCGGAAAAGTTGTACAAGGTTTTCTGAAGCTGCATCTTTTAAATCTGTACTGCTGACCTGTGAAAACATTAGGTATTACACAATAAATGTAACCAATGTTGATACTTAAGCTGCAGTGGAGTCAGATTTGATGAGATAAGAAAACATATAAGATTAGGTAAACATATCATCGCAATTAATGTTTGCAGGGGGGGCGGATTTGGCATATTCTGTAATACACAATACATTTCCCAAGCAGAAGGATTTTATGCCTTGATGGCCCATAGACAAGGTCTTGGTATTTACAGATTATAAAGATGCAAGTGTTGAGGATATTACTTACCATGGAGGAAAAAACAATACAAATATTAAACAATTTCATTTTATTTTAATTTTACATAAAGCCTGGCTACAAACCATAAAATCATCTCTATTGTATTATAACGGTTACTGTATCGGATGACTGCATGCGGTTAACTTCAACTGGTATTCCAGTATCTAATACATACCTGTGATAATGATTTTAACATTTTCTCTGCTAATCGTTCTTGGCTGGGAAGTTCATCTGGATCCACTCTCACAAGTTTCCCCCAGTCCAAAGAAGGTGGCATGTTTGAAGCTGTTCTGTTCCGAGAAATAAGTATAAAACCACTGTTAGAATGCATACTTAACTTCATGTCTGAACACCAAGGACTATAACTTGTTCCTTTATACTATGTTACATAAACAATAATGGTTTCCATGAATGGAATGAGAATGTGTTTCTCAAAAATTGCCTATGAAAAGTAAAATCAATTTTACTGACATTAAGGTAATCATTCTTTCCTTTAATACTTATTATTATTAACGGTGGTCTTTTTCGTGTCAGATCAGATGATTAATGCATCCATTACTGGGTTTTATAGGTTTTAAAGATTTATTTATGTGTATTCTTGAGCTGTAAAGGCATATTGACCACCTTAAAGGGTTTGTGTATTCCTAAAAGCACCAGGATTGCCCCCAACATACAGGCCAACTAGACAATTCCTAGGGTTTCTTGGGGCACCAGTACTAGGTGACCACATGGAGAAGGGCTGTCATTCTTTCATTGAATTTCTCTCATAGTAGCGCTGAGTAACATCGGTAATGACAGCCGAGGGGGTCTCCATACACGAGCAGAGACAGCCGAGGGGGTCTCCATACACGAGCAGAGACAGCCGAGGGGGTCTCCATACACGAGAAGAGACAGCCGAGGGGGTCTCCATACACGAGAAGAGACAGCCGAGGGGGTCTCCATACACGAGAAGAGACAGCCGAGGGGGTCTCCACACACGAGAAGAGACAGCCGAGGGGGTCTCCATACACGAGCAGAGACAGCCGAGGGGGTCTCCATACACGAGAAGAGACAGCCGAGGGGGTCTCCATACACGAGAAGAGACAGCCGAGGGGGTCTCCACACACGAGAAGAGACAGCCGAGGGGGTCTCCATTCACGAGCAGAGACAGCCGAGGGGGTCTCCATAGACCAGGCTTCTGGTTTGTAGCAAGGCGTCACTCCTGAAGGAGTTGGTGTGACATCGCTGTAATCCATAATGTTTTTAATTTTATTTGTAACACCATGGTACCGTCTAGGATGATTTATGCAGCAGTCTTGCATACTTTCACATGTCTCTCCACACAAACACTTCTAAGGCAGCCATACTCACCTCTTTAAGTATCCTTATAAGCAAACTGTTAAACAACCTTTCCTTTCCACTGGAGATTTCTGTATGAAGAAGACGCCGGGTTAACTTGACATCACTTGCTTCCTGGATGCAGCCAAATTCTGTTTATCATAGATCTTAATGAGGAGTGTGTTGGCCGAGCCACGCATACACACGATATACGTTCGAATTCCGGGGGTTCATTTTCCAAACACAGAGATCATAAAATAAAATACCGCCAGGTTTATATTCACACGGTAATAGACATGCTATGCGTGCCACGGTTTCGAATCTCCCCTCACTCGCCGAGAATACATGTAAACAGCGCGTAGCTCCACAGAAAGCAAGATGTCCTGACTGTTGCTACGATACAGGAGGAAACTCCTAATCTGTCTGGGGAGGGCGGAATGGGACGAAACCCAAACGGCGACTACGCCGCGTTTCAAACCTCGCTTCGGTTCTACAGGACACGCCCCACTCCATACGACTGACAGCTTGGTCGTTAGAAGAGCTCTACTATACCTTCTACTTATGTGTAGGTAATCTAGACGCGATACTGATATATGTCGGTCGCACGTTTCGTGAATTAAACGGATCCCTTTACACTGTTGCACAAATAACGTATCGCAAGTAAATAAAGTAACTATTCTAGAAATGTAAAGTACGGCGCTCAATGAAAGCGTGTATCCTGTCAGCAGTTTCTGAGTACATAAGTTCCTATACATATCTCCATTAATGTAAATATAACCACAACGTTAAAATCGTATTAAATTCGACGATTGAGTTCGCGCACACTACACATGAATTAGAAACAACTTCCACAGGTTTTTATATCTCTTGTGTTTAGAACTCGGTACGTGCATCGCTGCCGTCTGATACGACTGAAGTAATTTCCTAAGCTGTGAGTAACCCAGGGGAGGAGTTCACGTTACGATCAGTCATGGCGGCTTCCACTGGTCGCTGAAAATCCTATTGAAGAAAATCCATATGTATGAAGTCTGGAGCCGGAGGAGGGCTGGAGCCACAGATTCATTCACTTTCCTTCGCTGTTCAGGTACAAAGATGGTAGAAATGTAAAACTGAATTGGCAGCACGATAATGGCCTCCTCTGATTTGTTATCCCCTCGTTACTTTTTTCTTATTCAATGGATAAGCGACCACTATTGCCTCGCTGTTTTGTCTCGGGTGCTTATATGCACATGTGTGACTTTTTTATTCCTCTACCTGTGTTTTTTTTTGTATTTATTTGTTTCTGGTGCTTTTGAGGAGGGCATGGTGTCCTACCAGGCTGTGTGGGTGTTGGCCCTATTCGTGCTTGTCTCAACCTGTGAATGCGAAGACTAAGCAAGAACACTGATTACCATTCTGCAGTGTTGCAATTATAGTGCAAAGGGGTTTATTCACTAAAGGGAGGACTCTCTTCAGTGAATATAAAATGTGATATTACCATAAGCCCAATTAGTCTGCCTGTTTCATGCGCTGAAGGCTTGGACCTTAACCAGTCCGTGGTCTTGTTTTAGATATAGGTTAGCTGTATGCCTGTCGCATACATATTTTAATTCATTTACTGTGTTAACCTCTACCACTTCTGCTGGGAGGCTGTTTTGCTTATCTACCATCCTCTCTGTAAAGTAGAACATCTTTTACATTACATAAAAGCCTCTGATCCTCTGTACTTTTTTAATTATTGAAGTGCAGATTCCTGGGCAAAAAAAAGCTCTGCAAGCATGAAATACAGTGCTCTATACAGAAATGTATGTTAACATTTTGTCTCTATAAGTGCCCGTTATCTGCTGACCGGCAGGCTGCTATTGTTGTCAGTTGTGTTGTTTCTCTGCTCAAACGCTGCACTGAGCTGATTCTTCATGACAGTGCCAATGAAGTCCTGCATGTACACGAAAATTGTTTCCTTCATAGACTTTTATTAGACAGTGTTCAGCTGAGTCATTAGGACTGAGCCTATGATGGTGTCCCCCCCGACTGGGTACACCCGCCAGACGATCCTTCCTTCTCCCCGTGGCCGCCGGGAACACGAAACTTCACTCGTTAGGCCAGACTAGCACTGAAGACAGCAGGAAACATAGCTCTTTGGGAACCTCGGTGACACTCTAGTATACAGAAGCATAGCAATACAGTGCTTTACCTCCCTGACAAGGGCAGCACTGAGGCTTACCCCAATTTTTTTTATCGAAGCCCTGAGGTTCAGTGCTTCACCGTGAAGACAAAGTAGCAAGTCCAAGGCCACAGTGGACACCAGGGCCCCTCCCCAAACACTACATACAAAAGTTCTCCTCTTGGAGCAAAAGGCTGGGACTAGTGCATACAAAAATAAAAGTGCATAGAGGTGCAAAAGGTGCTTACCGGCATGTGACACATGAAGGGTAAAGTGCACTTAGCCTCACACCCTGTGCACAGTGCCCAGTCCTGGACCAGAGACTGAGAACCCAAAACATCCCTGGGGCTTCATGCTTTCCCAGCCCTAAGGCCAGAGGACCAAGCTTTTCCTCTCACAGGTCTTGATCTTAGCCAAAACGCCAAGAAGCGAGGCTTACCCCAATAACATGCGGAACTTGTATTGCGGTAAAACAGGAACTAACATTATTGGTGAAACAATCTCCACCTGCCTCCAAGACCCTTTCAATAGACTGCCGGTGAGTTATGACCAGCATGCATCACATCATATGTAAAACGCAATATGCAGATCACATGCAAATTAGTTATAAGAGAAAACCACATCAACTTACACAATCCTGCCATCAGAACCAATAATATTGGTCAGACAGACAGGCAGGAAGAAGGAGGAAACTGGGATCTAGAGCGCTCTGGTGCTCTCACTGTTGCCACCCTGTTCCCCTAATCGGGACAGGGTGGCTAAAACATAAATCCAAGCAAAGGGACCAGATATTGCACTGCAATTAGTGTCCACTGTCGCCTGCTGGAAGTGTGTAATGCAGTCCAGGGGTCCACTGTCTATAATGAGAAATACACCCCCCCCAAGTCACGGATGCTTCCGTGACAGAGCCTTTCCACTGTTTACCACAAGGTCGTAGGATAGTAGTTTTTAGTAGATTTGTCATAGACAACAAAACTAGAACACATTGAATAACAGGCAGCAGCCTGATTAAAAAAAACTGCACAATGCTCTTCAAAATGTGTTGTTCTTTAATAAATGATAAATGTTGGTGAAACCTCTCTTATTGAGTTGCAGCAATTGTATGATCAGTCAGATCAACAGAATTCATGGAATCTGAACGTATTCAACAGGTTAATGAACCAATAAATAAACACAAATTATTGTTAAAGCATTGTTTTTGTAGCCAGAACTATCTTTTACTTGCAATACCACTAGGTAGTATAAATCCACTTACCATTTATAACATTGTAGTTTGGCAGCCTTTGTAAGTTTTAAAATGCTTTAAGAATTTTACCCTAGGAAAGTTAAGATAATTGGCCCATGGCATACAGAAATGAAGGTTTTCTAGTGCACACATTACTTAGAATACAAAATAACAGTAGGTGACTCTATAATGCCAGGCTTATTTTCATTATCCACAAACCTCTCAAATATTACACTTATGCCATCATTCTGTAGATACCTAAGTGTAGTATTAACAACTGTGATATTCTTATTAAGAACAATGATATCATTGGTATTAATCAGTAAAGCTTCAGCACATAGAAGAGCTGAGCAGGTTCTGGATACCGTATTTATCGGCGTATAACACGCACTGGTGTATAACACGCACCCCCATTTTAACAAGGAAATTTAAGAAAAAATAATTTTAACTTGGAAGCTATGAACACAGTAAGACACACACAGTAAGACACACACAGTAAGACACACACAG
>VKOC01000003.1:12374559-12399423 GCA_009364415.1 Spea multiplicata | reverse complement strand
ATATATATATGTGTGTAAAGTCAGGGGTGTGTGTGTGAGGGCAGTGTATAAATGTGTATGTATGGACAGGCATATGTGTAGATATATATATAGATATATATACATATCTACACACATATATATATATATATTATATATATATATATACACATATATATATTATATATGTGTGTGTGTGTGTGTGTGTAAGGGCAGTGCATGTATGTATATGTCAGCCAGCAAATCAACCAGCAAATCACCGGTAAGGTACATCGCTTGCCGTGATTGGCTGGTTGTTGTACGCTGGGTAGAGGGGTAGTCTTATACGGCGAGTATAGTCCAAACTCTATATTTGGACTGTAAAAGTTGGGGGTCGTCTTATACGCCCAGTCGTCTTATACGCCGGAATATACGGTAATTAAATATACACCCCCTCCATGCAGCGCAGGCACACTGTGCCCCATTTAAAGTAGTGTAAGCTAGTTAAATTGAGGGACAATGCTTAATATATTCCAGGCCACATACATTTTATTTGTGCATTTCACGCATTAAACACATTTATATTTTCAGTCAGATTTCATTACAAGAAATACTACCGTGCACAACATGTAGTAGTAAGGTTAATGTGCTTCAAGAATTTGAAAAGATGAGATCAGAGTATCTGATTTCATAAGGTCCTTCTTCCCATTTCTAGCCTGTGTATTATGCTGTGTTTGCTTCCTCGGGCACTAATGCAGTCAGCATGCGTCCCACACAAGTCTAAACATAGACATGCTCTATAATCAATGAGGTTGGTGTCTTAAGGCAAGAAAATGTTTTTATAAGGAAATACAATTTTGTACCTGATTATATTTCTGCTCTAGACTGATAGCCAAATAAAGAACCTGATAATCTCACATTCTTTTGATCTCTCTGTCTTTACTCGAACCTTTCATGGATACAAACATGTTGACATAATTTGACAAAAACTGAGTTATTTTAGAAAAAAATACAAACTTGTTTTGTTGTGCTTAAAGAAGTAATTTGGACGAAGGTAAATAGCCAATTTTAATTTTCTATTTTCACATTTTACTGATTTAATTTGGAAAATATGTTCATATTTTAAAATGTATCACTGAAAGCATATCGATCTATTTACACTTAACGAAAAATATATTTATCCTGCTTATTGGCATACTTGAGAACTTCCCAGGGTATTCTACCGGGAGTGTTAACTCTTCCTGAGAACTGGCTTCAGAAACTTGTGGGTTTATGAGCTGGGCATCGAATAATGAAAAACTTGGTTTAATCCCATCAAAGCATAAATCAGAAATGTGAATAGCTATCAAATAGTAAACACTGAATTATTTATTCATAGTATAGATTAGTGGGTATTAGGGAATACATGATGGGTTGAAGTAACAAGAATAATAAAGAGGACCGAGTTGTATCAGAAAGAGGACTAAAACTATGAAAATCAATTAAGGAGTTTAAAGCACTGCTGGTAGTTTGGACCACTGGTAAAAGAAAGAGAGCATCACCGAGAAGGTCAACAAGACAGGCAGGGGTTACATATCACTGATTAGAAGTAGGGATGCAGAACTAAGTAAGAGATCTAATACCTATTGTTGATATCTCCTGATGAAAGCAAAGGCTTGGAATATTTGGAGTGTTGTGTAATGGACTTTGTGAGTAAATGGATATTGTTGATATAAGACACATTAAAGTTTGTTGCAATAGGTTTCTACCCAAGCCTATGCTTATTAATACATCCACTAGTTACGTTCATAACAGATACCAGTTACACAATACTGCCGTCCTAATGTTTAAAATGTTCATAGCTATGCTCAAGTAGAGGCCTATTACTTTTAAACAGAGAACAGCCATATTCCATACTGAATTTCTAAAAAAATGTATTACAATTTTAGTAACATGGCTACCAGTCTAGTAATGAGACTTCTGTTGAAAGTCTGTCGAAATAATTCAAATACTTAACTACTTGATACATTTATACTATAGAGATGCATAGCAAAATAACTTGTTTATCTCCCTTGACGTATGCACTATATGATTTGAAACACGGTGTCTTTGTACATGATTCTCCTTTTTTTGACAGCTGTAACAGAAATTGTCCACTTACACAAAATACTGATGAAAGGATATTTTCCAAAGGCTGTCATATAATCGTTGCAATACATCACTAGCACTACCAGTCACAATTGGGTCAGTTGGAGGATTGCTTATAACATAAACAACATAATAAAATATACAAGTGAATGTTAAGTCCACAATGTAATATAACATTTGAAGATATGCAGGAATCCCTAATTCTTCAAATTATAAAATAATTTTAATGCATGAAATAACTATTAATTATTAAGCCATTGAATAATCACTCCAGAAGAAATATATACACCTATTTTCAACTTTTTTTCTTTTAGGAAGAAGAAACCCTCAAATACAGTTATTATCCAATTGCAAGCAAACAGAATCCAAACCAGTGATATTTCCCTTGGTTAAGATGGGACCCTGACAAAACTGTATGTAGGTGTTGAAATGCCAATGGCGGTGTCTAACTTTGGTTTGATGTTATTGTTGTATGCACAGTTATGACAAACTTAACTAAGGCACATTACTTGTACGTTGGTTTATTTTTTTCTTGGGAATTAGGTGCTGCTAACTCACACATTTGTTAGATATAGGATGCTGCTTTTTCACTTAAGTTTGGTATAGATACCCTATGTTGTTGCTACTCAAAACAATAACATTAATCTATATTGAATTACACCTCCTCTATAATAAAAGTTTAATTTTAATGTGTGTATACATATACAGTATATATAATTTAATATAGACATACATAAAGATGAGGAAGTGAGTCTATGCTGAAAACTGACAGATCCCAGTTTATTTTTAATCTATTTCCAAAACAATTACATTGTTTAAAAAAAATATAAGCTAGAGGGAGTTCTTAGCTTCCCCTCCAAAAATGTACATGCATAACAATATGCCAACCTTTTAATGGCATCACCCAAAACCCTAGTCATGCATGCCATGAGAAAGATCCTTTGGAATTACCAGCATTCATGTATACATTTGTCTCAGATCATATATTTTAAGTTACAATAATCAAGAATACGATCAGTTTTAACTAATAACACACAAATTATTGTATTGTTCTTGTCCATATTGAAGCTATCATTCAAAGATTCACAGTGTGGGTTTGAAAAAAGTATATGAACCCCTAGACTAATCACTTCAACAAATGCTAATTGGTGTCAGGAGTTCCCTAACCTGGAACACGACCTGAGGTGTGTTTTAGAGCAGCTTTGACATATTTTTTTTTTAGTTTGCACCTCTCAAGAAGCATCTGCTAATGTGCACCATGCCTCACAAAAAATAAATCTCAGAAGACCTACAACCAATAATTGTTGATCTGCATAAAGCTGGGAAGGGTTACAAAGTTTACATATTTATCAGTCCAGTTAGACAAATTGCTTATAAATGGAGAAGGTTTAGTACTGTGGCTACTCTCCCTCAAAGTAGGTGCCCAGTCAAGATGACTCCAAGGGCACAATGCAGAATGCTCAATGAGGTAAAAAGAACCCTAGAGTAGCAGCTAAAGGCTTGGAACTAACATCTCTGTTCCTGAGGCTGCCATTCACAATACATTAATCAGGCATGGAGTCCACAAAGGAAGCCGCTGCTCTTCAAAAACAAACATTGCTGCGCGCCTCAAGTTTGCCAAGGAGCACCTTGCAACTCCAAGATGTTAGTGATGAAACTAAGATTGAATTTTTCGGGAAGAACACACATGACTACTTATGGTGTAAAAGGGCAACACATAGCAACATGAAAACATCATCCCAATGGTGCCCTCAGGGCCTTCACAGCTTACCATCATCAAGGGGACAATTAATTTCCAAGTTTATCAAGGTGTCAAGATTGCTGAAGTTGGGTGATGCAACAGTACAGTTATCTGATCTGATGTGCAGCTACTGAAAAGCACTTGTTTGAGGTTATAGCTGCCAAAAGTGGTTTGCCCCATTATTAAATCCAAGGGTTTGCTTACTTTTCCCACCAGCATTGGAGAAGCCATGTGTGAAAAACTAAGGAGAAAGCCTTTTCTCTCTAAAAAAACAAAACATGGCAGCAAGGCTTAGGTTTGCAAAGTTGCATCTGAACAAAACACAAGACTTTTGGAACAATTTCCTTTGGACAGACAAGTCCAAAGTGGAGATGTTTGGCCATAATGCACAGTGCCATGTCTGGCGAAAACCAAAAACAGCATATCAGCACAAACATCCCATACCATCAGTCAAGTACGGAGGTGGAGGGGTGATGATTTGGGCTTGTCAACCATGAACTCCTCTATATACCAAAGTGTTCTAGAGTTAAATGTGAAACCATCTGTCCGACAGCTAAAGCTTAGCTGAAATTGGGTCATCCAGCAGGACAATGAACCCAAGCACACCAGCATGACTGAAAAAGAAAAGAATCAAGGTTTTGCGATGGCCCAGCCAAAGTCCAGACCTTAACCCAATTGAAATGCTGTGGTGGGACCTTAAGAGAGCTGTGCATAAACAAATGCCGGCAAACCTCAATGAGCTGAAACAATGTTGTAAATAAGAGTGGGCCAAATTCCTCCACAAGGATGTGAGAGACTGATAAAGTCATACAGAACAAGATTACTTGAATCATAAGGTGTACTTAGTTTTTCACACACACACAGCTAACCATTTTGTCTTTATTTATTTTTTCCAAGTAATTTTCATTGAAAGGTTTTTCATATAACAGATAAGTATAACTTTTAAGATAGGAATACAGAAAAAGAGAAAAAAGGGAGGGGTTCAGCTACTTACAATAGTTAATGTTAATTTTTCATATATACTGTAGTACATCCACATTGTCTTTATTTTGGTTGAATAAATCATGAAATAGTGTAAGATGACTAATTTTTAGACCTGCTAAGGAACAGATGATTGTTATTATGTCCTGATATGTAAAAACCATAAAATTCAAGGAGGGTGTACTTTATATTTCACATGACTGCTAATATATATATATATATATCAGCATTCAAATGAACAAGAAGTCATGGGAATATGTATATATTTATGACAGGGTTACATCAATTTAAAATACTAAAAACCCTTTATTATTCTATTGAATAAATGCCTAAATAATATTATAGTCAGGATGAAAAACCCCAGCAGAATACAATGAAACAACATTGTATTTATCTCTGAATTATAAAACAGAAGACAAATTCATATACTCCATGAACTTTATGCATGTAATTTATATAAATGCTACTCACAGTAATGTGATATGGTTTATAGCTTTTTTTTTTGCTTAGACATGGTGTAGACATGCCACTAGTCTTATCTATATTGTGAAAATATTTGTATGTTATTTTTCCAAAATGTGACGTATTTCATTGTCCTATGTGTAGTCCTGTTTAATACGAATGGGATTCATGCTATCTTAAAGGTTACAGTTCGAGCATGGGCTATACATAACTTGTGAATACCAGGAAACATGGGATTCAACCCAGTGACCCTGAGTCTGGTAGACCATTCAACTGTCTGTAACCACCATGTGGCTCTGTGGTTGGATTCCTGTCTACCCATGTTCTCTATCATGCTTATCTCAGTGAGAAAGCACTTTAACCACCTTGGCTCTGGCTTGCACCAGTTTGCCAAGCTCCATCCATTCAGGTTTTTAAAGTATTTACAGGACCATATATGCAGCCTAGTCAAGGTAAACAATTTGAGCTGACAAGAAAAGTCATATTGAATAACTGGTGGTAGTTGGAAGACCATTAAAGAGTTCACTGTGAGCTTTAGAGGCTGCAGTTAGTATGTAACTATCGTATACTGCTTAAATTCTATGTCAATTGTAAGTGTGCCCTAAAGTTGATTACATGGCAATACAGTTTTCCTTAAATAGAAGATGCTATAGCGAAGAATGGACTGAATCCAAAGTGATAGATGTATTTTAAATTAGATTAGTTACAGATCTGTATACCAACATGGTATGCATTTTACATGGTGGGCTAGCATGGGCTTGAGCAAGATGCCTGGTTTGACAATACTGGGAAGATGATTTAAATATAAAGTGGCATCCTGTGTTTCATTTCACACACCACAAAAACATTTTGTAATGGTAACCAAATGCGAACAAATTTTCTTACACTTTACTTATAATGTACAGCTGTCCCCACTAGGTGTCACCTTATAATTACAACCCTTGCAACTACTTTTTACAATATCTGTATGTGCTTTGCAACACCAATTTAAAAAATGCTACAGTATTTTTAAGTACCACAAGGAGGTGTCAAAAAGGCCAATGCCTGCAGGTAACATACATATTAAAATAATTTCATATTTAAACATATAGCAGGGATATTTTATGATCATTTTCAACTGAGCTATTACATCAAAAAGAACTGGTTTGTAAACCAGATTTGCTTTTAGAGCTTGATTAACAGAGGTCAGATGAAAAAAAAAGTTGCTGGTGTTTTCAAGTTGCTCCCCAGCTGTGACTTAACTCACCAAACCAATAAAAGCAATGCTCCCCTGAAGAAATAACACCCCTGCACCTCTCACTGACCCTTTTCCTTAATTGTTGATTTTACTGGCAATATACAATAAGACTTGGCCCTCAAGAATCTTGTGGTAAACTGGTAACTGCTGGGTCCACCCTAAACACTGCACCAAATGTTTTGTTTACATAATTTTTAGTTTTTTCTTATGCTAAAGCAGAGTTTTCATCCTACTGTGTGCAGAACCGTGATAGTTGTCATTGCTTCCATTTTTTGTTTATTTATTTACTCACTTTTGGATCTGTTCACTATGAAGCAAAGTTCGACTGACCAGATTACGCAGAGAATGCGTGCCCTCTGATGCCAATACTCTCAAAAAGAAGGGTGATGCAAGTGCTAGTAAATTTTGTGAGCTTCATGCAAGGGCATGCAAGTTTGGGGAACTCTATAATGTCCTCTCCTGAAATTCACAAAATGTCCTCATCACTCATTACATTGAACGAAAAATTTAAAAAATAATTCAACAAAACCTCAATCCCTAGAACCCCTACTAACAGAGAATCGGGGTGATTTGGATAGTATACCTCCTAGATTGGTTTAATTACCTCAACCCCACTATGCAGAAATATGTCTTCTGTAAAAAAGGGTAGCCAGTGTTTACTTTTCTTGTATCCCTAACCCATTGTAAAAAGTAATCCATAGCCACAAAAATTTAATTTTGTTTATATTTGTTTCTGTTTGGATATTTGCCTTAAAATAAGGATTTAAGGTCATCAGCTGACAACATGGGACAAATAAATAATAAAAATATAATCAATCTATTGACCACACATTGAATCTCAATCATTGTTTGAAACAATGCTGTATCTTTAAAAACATGGGAAATGTATAACAGCTTAGACATCATAAGGAGAGATGTTTAATGCCCCACCATAAAACATTGGATAGAAAAATCAATATTCTGATATCTCTGTGGTTTCAATAATGACAGGATTCATGGTACAATACACCTACTTAGTTGATTTAATGTATTTCCCATACGCAAAATGGGGAAACATGAACACATTATGTATGCATTCAGTCCTAATTTACTGTGCAGCGGCAATAACAAAGTCTAACTTTATGGGGCCCAAGGAACAATTCTTGGTAAGCAGGCATACGAAAGAAAACCTTGTTAAACGTTATATGTGTTAGAAAAGTTGCTATTTTACAAGAAAGTAGACTATATCTTAATGCTTCAAAGGTTAGGAAATCCTAAAAAAAACAAATAAGTTGCCCAGATGACCAGTAGGATGTAATAGCACTCCCTATTTTGCACTGGTGGGGAGCAGATTCCCATCAGGAAGAACCAGCATTTATGTCTCCATACTGACTGATCTAAAGACCCTAAAGGCATCTCCTAGCCCAAATAATGTGCTCAGGGGATGACATGTGAAATAAATCCTATGTAAAACCATGGAAATAAATAAATAACTATTGGTTAATATCTTGTTTATGCATAGTCCAGCATTTAGTATAAATAATTATATCACAACAAAGTCCTAACTGACCTTGAAAAAACCCAATACATAATTTGTGGGTGCACAATAAACATGCAAAAGGGAAACAGTTAAAATAGAAAAATAGCTCTTGCATTTGGGTGGGAAACACCCTTTTCATTAAGTGGTTAAAATGTAAAGGAAGCGCCTTCTGGCTAGCAGCCCTCTTGGGAGCCTGCAGAAATCATTAAAATATCTATGCTCCTGTATCTATCACCCTTGATGTGAAATTATGTTGATAATTGTGACAAGCCCATACTGTATAACAAACTACACCAATAGTACATGATGTAAGATATCAATTGTCTTGTAAAACATTTGTTGTTCCAAGATATGCTGTGTATTGTATGCAATGTGAGTTCTATGGATACTTCAAATACAACTTGAATTGAAAAAAACAATATCTATGCTAACCCATCGGCATTCAAGACAGGCAGATTCCTGTCCGGCAAGACAACAGGATCCGATCTAGGTGCTTATTTGCCACCACAAACAGTTATATGAGAGCCTTTGGTAATTTTCTCACGCTTGCTTTACAAAATTAAAAAGTTACCAGTTATAATCAATACACAGGATATTTGCAAAATTAATAGGAAACTTAATATCTGACAACATATAGGAATTTTACATGGCCAGTATCAGCATTGATACTGACTAATTGCTGATGTATTAAAAAATAAATTGTTAAAAGAATCCATAGATAATTATTTCCTATTTACACCATCAGATGGCAGCAATTTAGGTCTCAACAATAGATAAAATAGTGAAGGCAATAGTATTTTTAAAAACAATGTGTTGTGCCTATTATATTATAATCCCTTTTATCACAACCCATAATCTTGGAAAGCCAAGGGTTATAAACCAGTCCAGCTAATGTATGTATGTTTTATGTAAAAGAAAACAAAAAGTAACTATATGTTTGTAGCCCCACAATGGGACTATCCACATTAACTGTTTCTAAGGAGACTTGTCTGGCCAATGGGAACTCAGTAGCTTCTTAAGATGGAACAGTTGTTCAAGCCAGTTGGACTGTAGAAGGGGGGAACCTTACTTGCATTTTCAGTTTATGTGTGGCCCCAGGGCCGGTTAAACCCCTGATCTAGGGTGAGCACATTTTATTTCTGCCATTCTGGGACACACTATGAAGCGCATGAGATCACACACACACACACACACACACACACAGGTATAGATCAACTGTAAACTCAGCACTAAAGGCATCGATCAAATAAACAACATGTGGAAACAGCATTGCAGGTATTGATCAATATTTGCAGGTATATATAAATAATGTATGGAAACATAGCATAGCAGATATGGAGCAACAGAATAGCACACAAACCCAGCTTTGCAGGTATAGATCAATTGGAATTCACATAAAAACTCAGCATTAAAGGTATAGATAAAACCCCCTAAATTACAGGCATAGATCACAGTTTGCAAACCCCAAAGCCAGCCCTGGTGTCCACACTGCCCACATAGAACCTGACCAGAACCCAGATAACACACATAGGGCTTGCCATCTTGTCCCCAAGCAGTCCGGCATAGGTCAACTTTGCCCCCAAACAGCCTGTCCTATGCTATTTTTGTCCCATAAACACCCTGCCTGTGCCATCCTGGTCCCCAAGGCTCAAACACCCTGCTTGTGCCATCTTTGCCTTTCCACAAATCAATTATAAATCTATGATACACACAAACACTTTTATAGTTGCTCACTAATTCACATAATTCATTCACATAATTCATTCACACAATCATTAACATATTCATTAATGCGTTCTCACAAATTCATTAATTCTCTCCCTCATTCAGACAATTCATCCACACATTAATTCTTTCATTTGCTCACTCATTCACACATTATTTCATTCTCACTCATTCACACAATTCATCCACACACTAATTCATCCATTCTCTCACTCATTCTTACTCTATTTATTTCAATATTCTGACTACCCTCTTTCTCACTATCTACCCCCTCTCCCTTCACTGAAGTCATATTCTGGCGCTCAGCATGAAATGCCGGCACCGCGACCGAGCTAGAGACCTCGTGTAGGAGACTGAGGGGTTTCTGAAAACTTCATGAGCTACTGCTCTGCGCCCCTTTCTCTCCTCCACGTCAAAAAAAAAAAAAAAGCAAAAGATGCATTGTCTTGCATTGAGGCTCCCCGGCACCCTGGGACTTAAAGCCCCATTGTGGGACTGTCCCGGGCAATCCGGGACATGTGGTCACCCTACCCTGATCCTATATGCAGCTCCCCATTCAAGGCCTGTGAAGCCCACAGTGAAAAAAGCAGTAGGCGCACTTCCAGTATCTGGCACGGGAGAAGATTATGTGTAATATTTATGCAGCAATCTGGCCCCAGGCCCTGTTATGAACAGCAGAGTAGGTTCCCAATGTAAAGTATCTCTGCCTTCACTTCAAGTAACCCTACCTGCAACAAAGAAACAGATTGTTAAACTTCGGCTTGGAACTTTAAATACAGATTTTAGAATTAGAATAAAAAAATACTTTAGATGGTACCATCGTGCAGACTTTATTAACAGAACCTACCTGATAATATATTGATAGGCACGTAGGTACTGACTGGCATTGGATTTGAATATATATATATAATGCAAATATAATATGTTTCATCGAATAATTGATATTTACTCTAAAGCAATTATGTATTTAGGATTTAAAATATATGCATTCATGCAATATTTAGGCAAATGTTTTTCTCTCTTTGCTCAGGATAAATTAAATACATTTATCGAATAATTGATATTTACTCTAAAGCAATTATGTATTTAGGGTTTAAAATGTATGCATTCATGCAATATTTAGGCAAATGTTTTTCTCTTTGCTCAGGATAAATTAAATACATTTATTCAAAATTACACATACAATTTCAGGCATATTTAGAGCTGCAACATATTGTTAGAGATGACAAATATATGAAGATTAGATTTAAAATACATGCGACAGATGACGACCATAATTCAACGTTACAGCCTCAAAACATATTCACAAGAAGGATATCTTTTGCAAACAGGTGAATACTGATTACAAAAGAATAACAATAACAATTCCGCTTTGATTACTGAACAATACCCTAAAGCCACATTTCAAAGCAACCTGTACTGAGCATAGTTATCTTTGAATAATAGTTAAAAAGACATTTATAGAACATATCAAATTTGTCATTTACTTGACAATCAAAATTAATTAGCTTAATATTTTGTGGAATATAAAACAGCAATAGAACAGAATCACGTATTAAATATACAAATCTATTGCTGTGTTTCTGAACTTCTGTTTCTCCGCTGAGCCGTCTGCTTTATTATGGCCTCTTGGAGTACTTACGCAGAAGGTTGGCGCCTCTCTACGAGGGCGACCTCTCCCCCATACCCCCATACCCCATACCAGTTGGCTGAGGCTGCTCCCTGTTGTAAAACAACTCCGAATAGCATAATGCAGTGGAGAGATGCAAGAAGAACTAGTGCAGCTGAACAAAAATCAGAAACACTGAATCGGTTCTCGAAGATGGTAGGGAGATTGTTAGAGAGTGTGAGTACGAGAGAGAAAAAATAAATGAATTCAACCGACATTTCATTTTCGTTTCATTGGAGCCCCTTCCTCATTTTTGGACATTCATACGAATTAACAAAATTGCCAAGTTTCACTAAAGTTAAAGTGTGTACGAATCTGAATGCACAAGTCTAGTGTTTATACTATACTGTACATGTATAACATCATGAATGTCATGACACTTTTTGGCTTGGCACTGAGTAAAAAGTGGCAACTATGCATGCTAGTCATTGTAGAAAATGGTGTACCCCTAAACTAATCTGGGTATAATCTAAAGAAACTATTTTAGAATATAGTAGAATGGTTTATGGAATTATATGTTTTTCTATGCTATTTTATTTGATTGTACTGGTAACATGCTTTACGCAAATTATGCATCCAATTACCCTAACTAATATTGACAGAGTACCATGGATTTTTAATAGTGCTCATGGATTACCCTTCACCCCTTGACACTAATAGGCAGGGGAGGGCTGTGGGGGCAAGTAAAGGCCATTGGTCCCTTGCACTGGTACACATGTATGCAAACGTACACAAATGTACTAACACAAACTGACACTAACATACACATACTCCTACCTAACACACACATACACATTCATACTCACACACACAACTGCTTACACATTTATACTGATACACATATACATAACTGTGAAAGTGAGGCTGCTTGTACAGTAAGTGACAGAGGGTAGGCTGGGGTAAGGGGGTACAACAGGGGGGAAGTGAGCAAGTGAGTGAGTGAGAGGGTAAGTGAAGGAGTATGTATAGAATGACAATGTATGTATAAGTTTGTGTGTAAACATGAATGTGTATGTGTACTTGTTTAGGTGTTTGTGTGTGTGAGCATGTGTTGTGTTAGAGGGGGCAAAAATTTAACAGGCAGATTTTTTGGGGGCACTGACAATCTGGGGCAAAGATGCCTCATACAAGCTGGGGGCACTGAAGGTGTTTTGGGTAAAGATGGCACAGATGATGTTTTGGGGCTACGTTTGCACAGGCAGGACTGCTTTGGTTTCTGGTTCAGTAACTCTGTTTTCAGTAATTTATTTAAATAAATGTGAAAATTGTTAATTTCATATTTTCAATGTTTTTCCGCAATTATACAAACTATACCTGTACTTTCTCAGTTGGTTCCAGTCCATTACGTTATGTCATTGGCAACATTGATATTAAATAAGATACATATGAAAACATAGTTTTTTTACAAATATACTTTAAAATGTAGGGTTTGTCGCTCGCACTTGGTGTGTGCAGTCTCACTTTTACTGC
The DNA here is from genome assembly GCA_009364415.1 of Spea multiplicata. NCBI lineage: Eukaryota > Metazoa > Chordata > Amphibia > Anura > Pelobatidae > Spea > Spea multiplicata. The sequence goes on along the minus strand of VKOC01000003.1, from coordinate 12,386,534 downwards.
AGGATCACATAACCTCCTGTCTCCCTAGGACAGTCCAAAATTGTGTACAAAGCAGGTCAACAACTTGCACTGGCCTGGACCAAGTCAGACTGGCCCTTTGTAAACAGTTTTAAACCGACTGGGGGGGGATTGTTGCTGACTTGTCTGGTTCGTTTAGTTGAAGCAATCAGGGTTTTGGATCAGTAGCTTTATTAGGTCTACCCTATTACCTAGGAATTGCATAAAAGATAATCAGTTACAAAGCATCAGATCACACTGGACAACTAGCCTATTAAGGATATATCACTGAGAATTTACATATACAGTAGGATTTAATAAGTTTAACCTCTTAAGGACAATGGGCGGTCCCAAAACCCATTGAAAACAATGCATTTTGTCATTAAGGGGTTAATATAGTTATTTCAGGAGCTCAGCAACAGCGCTTTACTGATATCAAATTATACATTTTTCAATCAGTTTATGTGTTTCTGTTTATCTGTATTTCAAAAACAACAAAAACTAAATATGAGATTAGTGATACTGTATATTATTGTATTTTCTTGTTGTACCACAAGATGGCATTGTTATTTTAAAAACAGCTGAGTTCTCATTCTGTGTAGAGAAAAAAAAAGAAAAACTTGTTCCCCTGAATTTAACTCTTCACACATCAAATTCTCCATAAGATGACAGATTCCACTCTAATTAATATAATCACTTTAATATATTGCTTTAGTATTTTCCTTTCCCATCGACTGGTTGTGTTATAAAGTATGTGCCCATAATGAAAATGAAGTGGCCAAAAATCTTTCTTCCCCAGATCTCCCCCTTTATCTTTTCTGTTTTCCTTGCTCTCTCTTCTTCCCTTCTCTTTCCCTCCCTTCCTTCTGTCTCTTTTTCTCTTCTCCATCTCTCCCACACTTTCCATCGCTCTAACATGACTGACAGTTCCCATGGTGGCAAAGCCATGAATTAACCCATGTAAAATACAATCTGCATTAAAATTTAAAGAAAATGAGTCACTGCTTGATTCAAAGTCTCTTCTGTTTTCTATGTGAAAGCAGACGTTATTGGCTCCACCCCTTTCCAAGTGCCAACATATTTCTAGCCCTTGGAACCAGCGTAGCTAAGTGAAAGGGGCTTTGGCTGGGTGAAGAGGTGGGCTTAGGATAATGGGGTTAAGGAACATTGGTTAAGGGACTTTAGGAGGTCTTGTATAAACAGATCCCACAAAATTAGTATATCTTATCTAAATTTCCAACCCTCCCTCCATCCCTGTTATTAGTAGGATGATTGAGGGTCTTCTCGTCAGTGTCACAGTGGTGGGGCTGGTCAGTGTAAGGTGGGGTGGAATAATTGTTGGTTAATAGGAAATAGTGCGTTTCTGGTTTGGTTGGTGTTGATGGTTTCAAGCTCATAACCTGGTGTGCATCTTGGTATGCTCTTTCCTGATTGGCTTTGTTGTTGGGGTTAATGGTGTTGTTATATGTATGGGAAGGGGGGTTTCATTGTCAGGGGAACTGTATTACTTGTGGAGGGGAAATCTGTTCCTCAATTGGTACTGGTCTCTGTTATGGCTCCAGCAGTGGGCACAGATATTCAAATGGCAGGCCTCAAGACTGGCCCCAGGTGAGGTGGCCTACTGGGAAAGTTCTGGGTAAGTTGCTGAAGTTGTAGGTCAGATAAAACTTGTGGTGGGTTGGATGTAGCCTGGGGGAGTAGTCTTGAGACTCCTGCTCTAAAGGATTACATCAGCCACCTTGGGAGAGTGAAAAGTACGGACATTTGCCATACACCCAGGTGCCCAAAATGGTACACCTTTGTCTAGAGTTATGGTTAGAGAAGGGACAGGGGGCAATACATTGCAAGGTGGCCACAAAGGAGCTGCAATGGAAGTCTGTGCGGCAATAGCTTTCACATTTCCATCAGGCGAGATCTCCTTTTAATGACCCACGATATCGACTTTCACAAAAGCATGACAGCAAAGATGGCTGCAGGTAGACACGACATGTGGATAATTATCACATAGTCCAGGCTGGCAGGGTGGAACTGTGACAACCCCAAGTGAAAAGACTTAGGAGACACAAAATATTAAGAGTATTTAATTTAAGGCTACTACAATAACAATAAATAAATAAGAATGATGTAAAACATAGTCCTGCATTTTTCAAGTCACTGAAAAGAGCCTTCTGCCAGTTTCCAAATATCAGCTTTTCTACCGACAGCTTGGTCTCTTTTGTCAGCTATAGCCAGCTACAAGAGATGTCCTCAAACAAGTTGTATAATTTCCACTAGAAATATGAAATTTCACTGTCCTCAGTAGTTTTAGTGCTAAGATTACTTAATTATATGGTTAGGGTAAGTTTAGCTAATAAGTGATTTATATGAATGAGGTAGGCGTTATTAGGTCTAAGTTTAGTTGGTGGGGAATTGTAACATTTATATTAACATTTATAAATTTTACTTTAATTTGTAAATATGATTGTTTGCTGTACATAAGCTAATAAGTAATGTTGGTTTATTTACTTATGGTAAGGGGGGACTTTATTAAATTATTTTAATTTTATATAAGGCTATTTGGTGTATGGTTAGTAAGGATTAGTCCTGGTTTGTGTGTTTTATCCAGTGGTAAAAAAGAAAAAAAGAAACAAGTAAAAAGTATGTTTAGTTAGAAAATGTGCTGTTTTAGTAAGTTTTGTAAATTTACTGGAAAAGTTATTAAGTTATGTTTTAAGATTATTTGGTGGGTGGCTAATTAGCTGGTTTGTTGATTGTGTGAATAACAAGTGCTTGCCCAAGGAAGGCCATCAGTATGACATGCTTGATAACATTTACTTGCTTGTAAATTATTTTCAACAAAAAAATATTTTAACCCCCCCCAAAATTGTATGGAAGAGTCACTAAAAATTCCTGAAACTGTGTGCATGTTCCACTTTAGATCCCATAATGTCCCATGAGAGCCGGGACATTACGGGACCTTAAGTGTTCTGGCGCCCTGTGCGGACTACTCCCCATATATACATCACATACAAACCCTATATTTGCAGGTATGCATAAATGACGTATGGAAACATAGCATATCGGGTATAAATCAACAGAATCAACACAAAAACCAAGCTCTGCAGGTATAGATCAATTGAAAATCACATGTTAACTCAGCGTTGAAGGTATAGATCAAATAAACAGAATCAGACATACAAACCCTCTATATGTAGGTATACAATAATAATGTATAGAAACAGAGCGTAACAGATACAGATCAACAGCTGTCACTCACTATCTAACCCCTCTCCCTCTTTCTCACTGTCTATCCCCTCTCCCCCCTTCTCACTGCCTTCCCCCTCTGACCCTTCTGTTAAAAAAACAAAAAACAATGTTTTCATTTAAGTCCTGGGCACGCTCCCCTGCTGCCATGGCGGCCACACAGGTCGCACACCCCTAAGGCCGGCTCTGTGTCCCATAAGCATGATAAACGTGCGCATGATGAACACTGCTGAACTTGGGGTTGTTGCACATATCAAAAGAAAAGAAAATGGTGACATTTCAAGTATTTCAGAAAATGCATATTTTTTATTTTGTTTATTTATTTTGTATTTGCACATATTCTATTAAAAAAATCCACTGCAACGCTGAGAATTTTTTTTCCCCATGTTTTGCCCACTTTTTTTTTCTAATACCAAATGATAGCTTATAAAAATGAGAATGGTTTCAGGAGAAAGCCCTACTTCTCAAAAAAACAACAATATATGGTTTGTGTGGGTACAATAAATAAGAGAGGAGAATTAAACAAATACATAGCAAAGAGGCTGAAAAACCTTGCGTCCTCAAGTACGGTATATAAGCTGGTGTACAATACCTGTGTCCTTAAAGGGTTGAGTAACCTGTCCATATGGGGTATTACTGTAATCAGTGGATGTTGCTGAACATAAATTATTTTTTCAACAGTGAAAATTCCAAGAGCACCTAAGTAGGCGTTTTTGTGAAAAAAGTATAAGCTTGACATTAAGCAATATTTAAATGTTGATTACAGAACACAATGGCTCCAATTTAATATTTTTATTGCTTTCAGATATATTTTGCTAAGTATAAAATTGCTTTTAAAATACGCAAGACACAAACATGGAGTGAAAGGCATATGCTGAAGAACTCGCCTTCATGTGTGCTTAATTGTTGTGCTGCTGATTAAAATGACTTATTGCTTAAGTCAATCTTACTTCTATGTCTAGTTTGGACATGAAATATTGGGATTTCTCCATCAAAATGTAATTGTTGAACAAATTGTTGTGTGGAAGGAAGGGTAGAAATGGGAAAAAATCTAAATATCACCTAAGAAGTTGTTCAATTTACATTGAACCCTATGTTTACAAGTGTTTCCATTTTGGAAAAAATGTGATAATATGTAATAACCTCATCAAAAAAGTTCTTAGTATTTAGGATAGTTGTTATAGTTGTCTTATATTGCACTAAATGTGTATACCTTGGTGACTATATATAAAGGCCATTATTATGGCATTAAGTGGAGTGTTCCTGCAGACTACTGTATGCTAACCACTTTAAAGCAAAGTTTCCCTACATAATCTATACGTAATCCCCACTGCTAACCGACTGACTGTCAAGCCAAGAGGCTGAAATAGCTTATTTACCTAGTTAAGTTTTTAAATTATGAATGGTAAGACTTTTTTTGCATGCACGATAAAGTCTACAGTGCTAACTAATAGCAAACTGAGAACATTCGTGATCCAATCTGCAGATGCTTTGTCAAATATTTATAAGTAGATGAGCCTCTAAGCCTTGTCCTGGGTTTTCATTGATGAATGCATATAAACTGAGATAGCATTTTTGATTTCTCTCTGTTGCAGCTATCCATTTACCATTTGTGCTCTTGACCATGCATCTGTTATCCCTTATGGTGTGCTTTATCTAAAAATTATCAATTTGATGCAAAGAACTGGTTGATAACTCTGTCTTAAGTCATAAACATTAATGGGATATTTCACTGGCATTGAGTATTTTTAATTGTTTTTCTTGTTCTCTTCCACATCTTCCTCTAGATTATGGGTGCAAGCTTTTATTATTAATAGCCACATTGTTTGAATTTTGTACGTACAGGGCATGTTATTTGGAATACATATACGTCGGCCTCATAATTCTAGCTACATGTCAATCTACTCATCCGTTATGATAATCTAGCCATAATAACCTACTTTTTTGCACAGTTTTCTTAAATAACAGCCTCCACTCTTCTGGAAAGGGGGCGATTACACCTGACCACCACACTTTTCAAAGCCATAGATAAAGCCATTAATATGGAGTTGACACCACACCATTCTTTGTGACTATAACAGCCTCTACTCTTCTGGAAAGACTTTCCTCAAGATTTTGGCGTGTGTTTGTGGGAATTTGTGCCCATTCAGCAAAAAGAGCATCTGTGAGGTCAAGCACTGATGTTAAATAAGAAGACTTGCTCTCACTCAGCATTCCAGTTCATCCCAAAGGTGTTCAATGGCGTTAAAGTCAGTGGCTCAGGTCACTCAAGTTCCTACAAGGTCTTTATGGACCTTGCATTAATATTACCCTTCACTAGAACTAAGGGCCCTTGCCCAGACCTTGACAAACAGCCCAGGAGCATTATGCCTCCTCCAAACCTTACAGTAGGCACTATGCATTTCTACATGCAGCATTCCTCTGGCATCTGGCAGAGGCAGTGTGCTTTCTACCACTCCATCTGATATTTGGCATTGCGCATAGTCGGCTTGAGTGCAGCTACTCAGCCATTGAAACCCATTTCATAAAACACCAGACATACAGTGCTTGTGCTAATGTTCCAGAGTCTGGAACTCTGTAGTGAGTAATGCTACAGAGGACAGGAGATTTTTATGCACTCATTTGCCACGTCTGCACAGCCACCATTTTGTGGCTGAGTTATTATTACTCCTAGACACTTCCCCTTCACAATAATAGCACTTACAGCGGTCCAGGTCACAAAGGTGTCAAAGGTGGCATCCTATGACAGTGCCAAATTTAAAATCACTGAGCTCTTCAGTTCGACCCATTCTACTGGCATGCCTTTGTGCTTAATTATAAACAACTGTTAGCAATGACTGTAGCTGACAAGACTGAGCCTCACTGATGCCTGGGTGCAAAAAATGTTTGGCGCCCCCATGTGGGTGTGGCAATATTAACTCCTCCCCTTTACAAACATAACTCCTCTAATCACACTCATTTTCTACTCTACCTCTTTAGGCCCCCTGATTTCACCTTATAATATGTCACTCACTTCCCACAGTGTTTGCCCCCAAACGGTTCGTCCACAATAATAATTGTCCCCAAAACAGATTATCAGTGCCATTTTGGAGACAAAAAAGGTTGTTGGTGATATGTTTTCCCCCAAAAGAGCATTACACAAAATGTGTCAGTGACATCCGCTGTTCTTACTTTAAAGAAGCAGCTAAGCATAAGGGGCAAAGCCGTAGCTAGCTCTTTTTTGGGCCAGAGGCAAGAACGGACAATTGTGCCTCCCCCAATATAGCTTTACCAAGGTTATTTCGAGGATGGTAAGTATAAATATTAGGAAAATCTGTGGAATTAGAACTGCAGAGAGTTATTTTACCAAACCCAGGGATTTAGTCACAATTTAACACTGGAGGTGGTGCAGCATAACTCCCATGAATATATATAAACTAAGCCTGAAGGTGATACAGTATAATTCCCATCAATATATATAATGAGCCTGACAGTAGTATGCCACATCTTCCATCACCACAGCAGTATAGCAAGGTAGACACAGATGGTGGATCTCCCATCACTATATACTGTGTGAGATATTGATGGTGATACACCTTAACTCAGACACTGACTGTGGTACTGGATAACTACCAATATTACATCAGTATATTAATATCACTTATATGTGCTGTGCCATTGGTGCAGACTTTCCTAGTTTTTACACTGAATAGCTGTAGGACCAGTTTAAAAATATAAAAGGACAACACTGATCGATCACAGATCAACAAATTAAATGTTTATTGTGTTAACGTTAGAATAAAAAAAACAAACAGAAAACTACCAAAGTGCCATCAAGTAAAAAATGCCTTTTAGTATTCACTGACCCATATAGAAAGCATAGATCACAGGTCGCACACCCCAAAGGCCAGCCCTGGCACCCAGATTGCATCCACATGACTTGCCCCAGCACCCAGATTGCACTCACAGGATTTGCCCCAGCACCCAGATTACCCACATGGGACTTGCCCCAGCACCCAGATTGCATCCACAGGACTTGATCAGCACCTAGATTGCATCCACAGGACTTGATCAGTACCCAGATTCCATCCGCAGGACTTGATCAGTACCCAGATTCCACTCATAGGACTTTCCACAGCACCTTGATTGCATACACAGGACTTGCTCAGCACCCAAGTTGCATTCAAATCACTTGTTCAGCACCCCAGATTGCATCCACGGGACTTTCTCAGACTCAGATCCCACTCACAGCACCCAGATTGCATACATAATACTTGCTCAGCACCCATTTTGCAACCAAACCACTTGCCCAGCACCAAGGTTGCATACACAGGACATGCCAGCAACCAGATTGCACTCATAGGCAGTGGCGGAACTACCAGGGTCACAGAGGTCGCGACTGCGACCGGGCCCTGGAGTTCTGCTAGTCAGGGGGGCGGGAGTGGGTAGATCGTGAGAAGGGGGGGAGAGGGTAGATCATGAGAAGGGGGGGAGGGTAGATCATGAGAAGGGTGGAGAGGGTAGATTGTGAGAAGGGGGGAGAGGGTAGATCATGAGAAGGGGTAGGGAGGGAGAGGGTAGATAGTTAGAAGGGGGTAGGGAGGTAGAGGGTGGATAGTGAGAAGAGGGGTTAGGGAGGGAGAGGGTAGATCATGAAGAAGGGTTGTAGGAAGGGAGAGGGTAGAAAGTGAGAAGGGGGAGTAGAGAGGGAGAGGGTAGATAGTGAGAAGGGAGTAGATGAGTTGGGGGTAGATGGGTTGGGGGCCCTTAACAGATTCTCGCACCAGGGCCCTGAGGTTTCTAGTTACGCCCCTGCTCATAGGATTTGCCCAGCACCCAAATTGCATGCATGAGACCTGCTCAGCACCCATATTGCACTCATATGACTTGCCCCAGCACCCAGGTTGCAGTCAGAGGACTTGCCCCAGCACTCAAGTTGCGCTCAGAGGACTTGCCCCAGCACATAGGTTGCCTTTAGAGGACTTGCCGCTAGCATCCCTCCCTTTCTGACTATCTACCTCTACCCCCTTCTCTTTATTTACCCCCCCTATAAAATGTGATGTCCACTTAGTGGTCATATCCATTCAGGATACATAATTATTCCTGCGCATTAATGCTTAGTATGGGATAGTACTAGCTCTGCCACATTGAGACAGACATGAGGTGAACTTTTAAACTAAATATATTAAGTTTATATAAAATTAAGTCAAATGTTATACTGGTTTGCAAAAAGCTTAAGTTAAATATAGTTTAAATACTTGTATTCATAAAAGCTGTGGTAAGCTTTCTTTTAATACTGGTTAAAAAGTTACTTGTCTGAATATCTCTTTTTTAATTGAATTTTATTTAAGATAAACCATACATAAAATATTTATGTTGATGCCCCAGGCTTGTATTTAGCCTTGTGTGCATTTCAAATAAATGCCATTAACATGTTTAATCTTGGCATACCTATCAATGGGTGGTAATGAGAAAGCATTGTAAACAAGAATATTTTAGTTAAAGAGGCCACATCATGCTGTTTGAATTGGCCGTATCTTTATATAAAAACTTCTAGCTTGAGAGATGAATAATGCTTCAGGCTCACAGGAGGCAAGCCACTATTCAATTTTATATTAGATGAAAAAGGTACAAAGTATTCCAAAGTGGGCTTTTAGTATAGCAACTTACAGTAACTACCAAAAGTAAGATTACATCAAACTGGGATCAAACAAAATTATTCCATTCAGCATTTTGTATGATTTAAGTTTTATAAATTCTGTGGCATTTTTTTATATATTTTTTTTGTTTTACTTATACACAAAAAAACAAAAATGCATGACAGTTTTGACTTTATTTATTGAGATGACCCAGAACCCATGCATTTTTCAATACATTTTAAAACAAATTGATTAAAACTAGCATCAGCCATAGTGCCGCAGTCTTAGTAGGAAGGAATTAGCTGATATACATTTATGAACTTTGGGAATTCAATTTATTGTAAGGATTGAAACAAGTGTATACATTCAAACAAGTTATTTCTAGCGTCTCACTATCTACGATGAAACGAAAACACAGTAAGTGTGAATCCTGTACTTGCAGTCCTTTAATATTTATCTTCTTCATTGCGTTCTGGGGTGGTGGATGCAGGGTGAAGCTTAGGAGGCAATAAACTTTTTTCAAATTGCCGATATACTTATGTTATACCCTGCTGCCGATATATATATATATACAAATTATACCCTGCTGCCGATATATATATATTAATATTAGACCCTGCTGCCGATATATATATACTAATATTGTACCCTGCTGCCGAAATATAAAAATATTAGCCCCTGCAGCCAATATATATACATATCAGCACCTGCAGCCAATATTTATTGATAATACCCCTGCAGTCAATATATATTAATATTAGCCCCTGCTGTTGTTATATATAAATATTAGCCCCGCCTGCCCAATCATATGTTAATATGTAGCCCTGCTGTGCTAATATATAGTATATATATATATATATATATACTACTATTAGGCCCCTGCCTGCAATGTAATATGTTACTATAGAACTCTTACTGCTGATCATATATTAATATTAGACCCTGCTGGCTGATACTATATTAATATTAGGCCCTGCTGCTGATATTATTAATATTAGGCCCCTGCTGCTGAATATATATATATATATATATTAATATTTAGCCCATTGCAGCCAATTATATACAATATTTGGCCCTGCTGTCATAGTAATACTATACTTATATATATATATATATACTATATAGTATAAATATTTTGGCCCCTGGTGCCGATATATACATACATTTTAGACCCTTTTGCTCATATATTTTATAGTGAAAAAATTGAACCTAACCCAATCATTTTCTTGGACCCCGCTCCACGCTCTCTAGCATGCAATCACTCCCTCCCAGGACTGGCCCAAGACAAAATGCCGCCTGGGGCGAAATTTAAAATGCCGCCCCCCCCCATTATCTACCCTGCCTCTCCCTGCTGCCCCCCAATATCTACCCTTCCTCCCCGTACTTACCTTACAATCAGCAGTCCTGTGGTGAGTCTCCCTGCTCGGTCTCGGTGCCGGCTTGTAATGCTGAGCGCCGGAAATGACGTCATCTTCCGGCGGTCAACATTACAAGCCGGCACCAAGACCGAGCTAGAGGGCTCGCAGAGGAGAGAGGGGCGCCGAGCGGGTACTGATAACTTGGTAAGAGAAAACCACTCGGCGCCTCTCTCCCCTGCTTAAAAAAAAAAAACGACGCCTGGGTCGGGAAAGTGCTGTCTCTTCAAAAGTGCTGCCTGGGGCAATTGCTCCACTCTGCTCCATAGCAGGGCTGGGCCTGAGTGTACGCCATCTTTGTCCCATGAACACCCTGCTTATACCATCTTTGCCTTTTTGACAAATCAATTATACCTATGATTTACACAAACACTTTTGCAGTCACTCACTAATTCACTTTCATTCACACAATTAATTCACACAGTCATTTATTCTTTCACACAAATTATTTACACATATTCGTTGATGCATTCGCACAAATTCATTAATTCTCTCACTCATTCAAACAATTCATCCACACATTAATCCACTCATTTCTCTCTCTCATTCTGACTCTTTATTTCAATATTCTTGCCACCCTCCTTTCTCCCTATCTATCCCCTCTTGCTCCCTTCTGCCCTATCTATCCCTTCTCAATCCCTTCTGCCCTATCTACTTCCTTCTCAGTCCTTTCTGCCCTATCTACCCCCTTCTGCCCTATCTACCCATTCTCACTCTCTTCTGCCCTGTCTACTCCTTCTCACTCTCTTCTGCCCTGCCTACCCCTTCTCACTCCCTTCTGCCCTATCTACCCTCTTCTCACTCTCTTCTGCCCTATCATACCCCTTTCTCACTCCTCTCGCTCTGCTTCTACCCCTTTCTGCCGCTTATCTACCCCTTCTCTCTCTCATGCTCTATCGTGACCCCTTTCTCACTGCCCATCTGTCCTTATCTAACCCTTTCTCATCCCTTCTACCCCTACTATTCGCTCTTCTGCCCTAATCTACCCTTCTCACTCTTTTGCCCTATTCTACCCCCATCTCACTCCCTCTCCCATCAATTCTATTCCCATTCTTCTCGTATCTATACATATATACATTCCTTCTGCCCATCTTACCATCTTCTCACTCTCGTCTTGCACCTATCCCTACGCCTTATCACTCCCTCTTGACTTCCTTACTAACTGCTGCCCTATCCGTACCCCTCTACACTCCTTCTTCACTCCTTCTGCTCTATCTACCCCTTCTCCACTCCCTTTGCCCATGTTCCCCCTTTCTGCCCTATTCTACCCATTCTCACTCCCTTCTGCCCTATCTACCCCTTCTCACTTCCTTCTCCCTATCTACCCCGTATCCCCCGTCTCACTCCCTTCTCCCTGTCTACTCCCTCCTAACTATCTACCCTCTCCCCCCTTTGAAGTTCACTAACATTTCAGAAGTCCTGCAGCCTCTGTCTCCCAGCTCTGCTGCGGTGTGTACGGCTTCACTGCTGAGCGTCGGAATATGATGTCATATACCGGCACTCAGCATGAAATGCAGGCACCACAACAAGACAGAAGCCTCGTGGAGGAGAGTGACAGGCGCCGTACGGTTGCTGAAAACATGGGTCCGGCGCCTCTCACCCTCCTCCTATCGTCTATCATGGCTGTGGGGGGGGGGACTGAAAAAAAGGCATTTCAACTGGGGGGGCACAGCATGATGTAGGGGGGCATGGCCCCCTCTGC
>VKOC01000003.1:12340327-12363652 GCA_009364415.1 Spea multiplicata | reverse complement strand
TCTTATTTTTTAAATGAATTCACTTTTTTCAGCTTTTCTGTTTCAGGATGGGAGGGGGAGTGAGAGACATGGTTTCTCACTCTCCTCCCCGCGATCCCCCTGCACCGATCACACTGTGATCTCTATGCAGGTCCTCACAGAAGTGCATAGAGATCGTAGCGTCTCTCTGTGCCTCATCGGAGGGCAGGATCACACTTTGCAAGTTTCAGGCAAGGAGACTGAGGCCTCAAGGTCCCACCACAATCCTTGCTCCAGCTATGATTTGCTGCCCCCAATCTTACTATCCCCATAGCATGTATCAAAAATGTCTGGCTATGTTTCAAGATATTCCAGAAAATGAAAAACGAACTTAAAAAGAATGAGCATTACACATGTAAGCATCCCTGGCATAGTATAGAAAGCTTCTAAAGGTGTGCAAGCACTCTTCAGTAATTTTCATTGTCTTTCCATTGGTACAACTTTCCTAATTCCTTTTTTTAAATATAGACAGATATGTAGAGTCTAGCAATATGAAAATCCCAAAGGAATTTTAAGCCAGGCACCAATTAAACCAGACTGACGCTGCTTAGGGATTTAGATAAGAGTATTAAATGTGTGAACTCACATGCATTCAACACATTAGTGCCAGAGGGGCCAACAGTACATGTTGCGGGACCTTTTAGCAAAGGAAGGTTAATAACTAGGAGCATTTAAATACATAAATGATGACTTATTTCTTTTGTGGCAGTGTCAGAACATGAACACTGTTGTTAAATTCAAGAGCACACACATATTTAACTGTTTCGATATGAAGCATGATGCATCCTTGAACAGCTGAGTGTATTCTCATTATTGAAAACTGTAACAGCTGTTGAGTACAATATGAAAAAAAATGCCTTCAATGAAGTATATTAATCAACAAATAAACCTTCTTAGGTAATAAAAAAAATTACAAACCGTTAAGATTTTTCTTCTTATCATATTAACCACTTCACATCCCTTTTGACATATAGGTACACCCACAGAAAAATGTAGAATGGAGAAATGTAGAAATATGCTCCTAAGTATGTACCTGTGCATCCTGACTTTATTGCAGCAGCAAGGACATCTCCCTGCCTCTGCACTGGAGATCAGACTGTCTAATGACACCCCAAATTCTACCCTGTTAGCAGAAGCCAGCATCACTGGCTTACTTCTGACAGATCAGGTGTAATGGTGCTTGGCGCTAGAATCAGTACACTGCTACAATAGGAATGCCCAATCACACAGTCGGGCATTCCCTTCTGGTAGGTGTTGATACTAACACCCACTGGAGAGTCAACGTAGGAAAGAAACACTGCGATCAACAATGCAGGGCTATGGAGCCTTGCTTGCTGATCACAGTGTGATCAGTGCAGGAGAGAAAAGGTAAAAAGCAAAAAAAATATTATTTTGTAAGAAAAAAAAAGTCACAAACTGGAACATGCATAAAAAAAATAATAAATACACCACATAGAGTGATCAGTCACAATAACATCATTGACATCCATAATACATAAAACAGGTCCCCAAATGGATATTTATACAAACTGCATTGGGAACATTGCAAAAAAGAAAAATTTGCACTGTCCATTGACACTAAAGAAAAAGAAGGCAGTAGTGAGGGATGGATGTGGACCCCTACTATTATTATTATTTTTATTATTATTATCTTTTATTTATATAGCGCCAACAGTTTAAGCAGCGCTTAATACAATACATATATTCAAGGGGTATGACAAGACAAGAATTGAGACATTGCTTAGCAGTGGCATCTACTGTGTAGAAGAAATCCCATTAAATCCCACAGTACAGATTGTTTACATATTGCATATAGTGGATTGCATATTACAATACACTAATATATATTATTTTTTATGTATTTCTATGATTTGAAAAGAAGACTACATGTTTTGAATAAAATAATGTATAATTTGGGTTAAGGATGAGAAAATGTTTTTTTTTATGTGATTAACATGTATTGATGTCTATTTTTGTTGTATCTTAATAAACGTTATGTTTTATCAGATATGGGTTTTTTTTCAAACAGTTTCTCAGCTAGTAGGGTTGTGTTTGAATCTTGGTTTAACAAACAATAGTAAAAATCACAAAAAACCTCCAGTCGTTAGGACATGAAAATCTACAATTAAATACAATTGTAGAACAGCACCATAAGTAGAATATCTGGTTAACATTAACCGCAATGTGTTCAGAGCCACTCCCTGTGAGACAAAAAAGTCAAATCTATAGATTATGCTTTGGAACTCTATATGCAAATTGTTTATTTCTAAAAGTGGGATGAAGTTTTATAAATTGTGGCCGCACAGCTAAGTCACAAAAATGAGTGTACGCATACTTAAATTGATCATATTTAATGAACATAACCAGTATAGTTCTATCCTATGTGTGTACGTGTTCCACAAATACATTTTTTAGGGAGATTTTTCTGCATCCTCTGTTTATGTTTACTGAATAAGATTTTTTTGGGAGATTTTTCTGGCTCCTCGGTGTTATTATATGGTGACCATGTCAATTTAACAAAAAATGTGATATAGACAGAGTGTGACAGAGTGACAGCTGATTGCTGTTACTGTGGTCAGCCAACAGAGGGTCTAGAGAGACATTGTTTAGTGTTTCTTGTTGCACTTGGGCATTAGTATAACTTGTTAAAGGGTCTTTTGGGCCACTTCCCTTAAGATGCATATCCAAAGGTTATAAACAGGTTAAATGTCCTAACTTTGCAAAATTGATTTTGCAACCAAGATGATACTAACATATTCTCCTTTGTTGTAAAATCTTAACAAAATACTCATACAATGAGTCTGCATAGATGTTATTTACACACTTTTAGAGAAGGCTTGCCATTTATTTTATAATATTTTTATCTAACTGTTTACAGGCTATGCTGCTTGACCAGTTTGTTTCATCTGAGTGATAAAGATGATCACTGAATGAGTACAAGCAGTTCTGCCATGGGATTAGAGGAATATTTGGTTTCTTATGCCTGTGCACATGTTACAATCTCACAGAGAAACTACTTGAGCATGGCCCTAGCTTGCTTGGCTGGTCGCACCTGTAGAGACTATTGAAATAATCAGATATGAATTACAGAAATGGTTGCACTAAGACTGCTGCAAGTCATGGCTAAAGTAATTTCAGGAATAAGAAGAAGCACATATATTCTGGAATAAAGATTTTCTTTAGTAAGTAGTACTCACCACCAATATTGGGAGGAATGTTCTTTTAAAGTTATTTTTAGTTTGAAAATGTGGATTTTGGAAGCTAGTGTTAGTCAATGGATTAAATATTAATTTGTTTTTATATTGAAATTATGCCACAGAAGGTTATGTGACCAGATGACCAACAAACTATACTATTCCAACCTAGAATATGATAGTGAATGCATGTTCTTGTTTAACCCCTTAATGACAAAGCCCGTACATGTACGGGCTCAAAATGCATTGTTTTCAATGGGTTTAGGACCGCCCATTGTCTTTAAGGGGTTAAATATCCTCTCTACTTTTATTATGCATGTTTACCAATACAGCAGCCTCCAATATACAGAACCCAAACAGTTTTCCTTGAAACAAAATCCCCAGTATTTGCCACAGGAGTCAGAATAATTAAAACCCTGTGAAGGGTAAATGTGCCTCTTTCCTTTGAATACCATTATTGTTTTTTTCCCAAATTCAGTGGAATTATAGAATCCCCACCAGCCATTTTGTTTTATAGAATACTACCATTAAAATACCATCAGTGAGAGTGAATGTGATTAAAATGAAGACCACAAACGTCAAGGATTTTGCCGGTCATAACTCTTGCTTCTCACTTCTGTGAGGAGCAGTACTTTTTCTGGAGCTCATTTACACGTAGGTAAATAAATATTTGGACAGTGACATAAGTTTGCTAATTTTGGCTCTATACACAAACACAATGGATTTACAATGAAGCAACCAAGCTTTTCACTCAAGATTGAAGTACAGACTTTCAACTTTAACTTTGAGGGTATTTACATGCAAATTGGTTAATTGGTTTAGCATTCGCCACAATTTCCATACATACAATACTTTGTTGAAAATCCTTTTCCATTAAATGACTGCCTGAAGTCTGGAATTCATGGGCATCACCAAATTCTGGTGATTAGGGTGATTAGAAGAGGCAGAGGTGGCATAGGCAGGTTGCTAAAGGGGCAGAGTTGGCACAAGCAGGCTGTTTCAGGGCAGAGTTGGTACAGGCAGGCTGTTTCAGGGGCAGAGGTGGCACATGCAGGCTGTTTCAGGGGCAGCGGTGGCACAGGCCCGCCTGCTTCAGGGCAGAGGTGGAACAGGAAGGTTGCTTCAGGGGCAGAGGTGGTACATGCCGGCTGCCTCGGGGGCAGAAGTGGCACAGGCAGGCTGTTTCAGGGATAGAGCTGGCACAGTCTGGCTGCTTCAGGGGCAGCAGTGGCACAGTCAGGCTGCTTAAGGGGCAGAAGTGGCACAGGCAGGCTGTTTCAGGGGCAGAGCTGGCACAGGCTGGCTGCTTCAGGGGCAGCAGTGGCACAGTCAGGCTGCTTAAGGGGCAGAAGTGGCACAGGCAGGCTGTTTCAGGGGCAGAGCTGGCAAAGGCTGACTGCTATAGGGGCAGCAGTGGTACAGTCAGGCTGTTTTAGGGACAGCTGTGGCACTGGCATGTTTTTTTAGGGGCAGAGCTCCCAAAATAAAATGCTAGTACCACTACTACCTCACCTGATATATAGTGCCTTAGTAAAATGTGGGATTAGTTTGAGCGTGTACACTGCAAGGTGTAAATTGTGTCATAAGAAAGTGAGCCTGAGTGAGGTGTTAGGACCAACATCTATGCACACACAATGGTACAGATTTCATTAGGGGCAAGCTGGCAGCAGTAACTTTTTTTGCTGTTGCTACTCTGGTATCTCATTCCTTACTCTGGCGTGGTGAATTCTTGTATTTGTTAACCCCTTAATGACAAGACTGTTTCTTACTTGTAGTACACTTGTTTCTAAAAAAGGACATTTTCACACTTTTATTTGAAAAATATTTTACTCACCTGCAAAAAATAATGCAAAAACTTCTTATATAGATTCTACTATTTGTCCTGAGTTTAGAAATACCCAATGTTTTTTTGCAAGTTATAGGGCAATAAGTACAAGTAGTGTTTTGCTATTTCAAAACCTTTTTTTTCCAGATCTGGCCATTCTGCCCCCATGTACTATTTGGGACATCTTTGAAGCATGCCAATGCAATTTGCCCCATCAAACCATATTTGTTTGAAAACTAGAGACCCCAGGGTATGTAAAATGCTAGTATTTTAACCCTTTCCATGCATTAATTCTACCACCATTGTACTTCATGTATGAATTTACCGCTCCTGGTACATGTCAGTGTCAAACAACACCTTTATATGTGTTCAGTAGCATCTTCTGAGTACATTGGTGTTTGGTTATTTTGGGAGGTAAAAGGCCACCTTTGTGAAGTGTGCATTTTTTGGAATTGGACATCTGGTCAGTCTGTGCCCATTTGATTTACCCCATGAAATCATACATAAGCCACTAGCCACCCCATGGGCATTTAAAATGCCAATGTTTTAACTCTTTCCACACAGCAATTTTGTGAAGATATAACGGACTTTATATATATATATATATATATATTAATATATATACTATTATATATTTGGGACTTTTTTTTGGTGACATCATTGGTAAAATATTTTTACATGTTACCATTTTTTTAATTTCATTTTATTAATTTCAATTTAATTTTCATATTTTTATTTTTTATTTTACTAATTACATTGTGAGCTGGGTTCCATTGACTTGCATGGTTGAATGCAGTACCTGTATTCAACCTGCAGGGGTAGCTCAAGAGTTTCCAGGGAGGGGGAGGGCTAGCGATTGTGGCGTTTGCAGGTAGTTGAAAGCAACCCGTACATGTACGGTCATTGTCACTAATGCATTGCATCGTGAGCCTGTACATGTACTGGTTTTGTCATTAATGGGTTAATACTGGGGGACATTCAGTCCTGCACAAATGGGATAGATGTGCCTATGTGCCAGTACCTGCCCAGGCCACATGCTTCCCTACTTGTTACTGCTACTTCCTTACGGGGTGCTCATTTGTTTCCCTTCTAATATTGTGGAAATTCAGTCCTGTTTCAAGTAGATGGATGTTATTACCACGCTTTCCCTGTACCATCCCTTGCCTTTGCTGCTGCAGCACGATCTCCTTCCTTACTCTGAGGCACCAGTTCTTTACATTTTTTAATATTAAGGAAACTCAGTCCTGCACCAAATAGCTGGATGTGTGGAAATGATTTTATGCGCTGTGCACAAGTCTAACATACAGTGAGTATGTGTTTGCATATGGTGTTAGAGTGTGCCTGTGTTATCATAAGGTGGTAGCGTGAGCGGTTGTGTGTTAGTGTATGGTAGAGGACTGCTTTGGGAAAAAGAAACCAAGAAACTTGCAGGCGCCGGCATTTTTTTTGGGTGTTGCAGGCGGGAGTAGGCGGTCAGATAATGTACCTGCGGGTCCCAGTAATCCAGCGCACTCCGTCAAGGCTGCCTTCATGTTGCTCGCACACAGTGTCTCTCCTCTTGTTCTGCCCAGGAACCCAGCGGAGTCACGGGAATTTACGTCACTTCACGTGATTCTGCTGGGTTCCTGGGCGGAACAAGTGAAGAGCAACGCAAAGGCAGCCTTGAGGGAGTGCGTGAGAAATCTGCAGTTCAGGTAAGGGGGTGGGCGGAATTGGACACATATGTTTGCAGGAGCGGGTGGGATTGGATATATGTGTTGCGGGGGCAGGCGGGAGTGGAACGCACACATTGCGGGAGCGCACAGTAATGGTCAGAAATTCAACGGAAGCAGGATTAAAAAAACAATATGGTGAGTATGGTGTAAGTATATGATGTTAGAGTGAGTTTGTGTGTTAACATATGGTGTTAGAGTGAGTTTCCATGATAATATGTGTAAGTCTGTGTATAGGCTCACCCCCTTCTGAAATAATCTAGGTTGTCTGCCTCTTAGAAATAAATATTATTTCAAACATATACACTTGTGGGGCAGTTTTAGATTGTGGGAATCTTTTTTATACATATTCTGAATTTGGGGGGGAAAAATGACGGCTTTGTACAAATTATAATGGTTAATGTTTGAATTTTTTAATGAAGATTTTTTTCCCTTCAATTTAGATTTTTATACTAACAGTCTATTTTTATATGGGAATGTTTTCAAAAATTTCTGAAAAAAATACATGGGTTAAAAACATGAAGACAGTGAAATGTTCTTTGTCCTTAATGAGTTACATTCATAAATACAAAATGTATGTAGAAAGTTGCATGGACCCCATTACTAATTTATTGCTATTTCTTTCCAGCCCTGAATCTGCATAACAATGTGTGTGTAAGTGATCTGTGGCTCTAAACACCACCATGTGTCTCAATGCACAGCGCATGTTGCATCAGCTATTCTATTACTAAGCGATACATTGAATTGTATCTTCTACTGGTTTCACTTTAAGATTCCAGTTTGAGTCATCTTCATGTAACACTCATACATTTTTTTTTTCAGTGGGCAATCTAGAACTACCAACACACTGTGCGTGTGGACCACTCCCTAGGTCCAGGATGATGATGACTCCAGCCTGCCAAGGCTTGTAGTGGAGGTGGGTCTCTTCTCAGCAGCAGTCACCCAGGTCTCCTCCCACCCATTCTTCTTCTTCTTAACCCAGCACTCTTACAACATGTGCAGATCCGTCATCACACACTGTACACACAGCAGGCGTGCTCTCTGATCACATCCAGCATCGACTTGGACAGCACCAGGACTCCCCATCATTACCTGCTGTCCCCAAGGAGGTGAGACTGATTGATCGCATGCTATCATTTTATTGCCACAGAGAACAAAGCTTATCAAACAGCCTCGGTGCACAAGGTGGGAGGAAGGGATGGAGGGGAATGGTGTGGGTTACATGAGCACAGCAGGCCTTTCTGATGCTGATGGGATTTTATTTCTTGCAGGCTGTACCTGGGCATGATGTTTATTATGGATGCAGGCTGTGGGCTCATGTAGCATCACATGTCAGTGTGTGGTGAAAGCCATCCTGCTTGGCATGAGTCAGGGGAGGGGGTAGGGGTAATTTGCACATCGTGCTTCCTTCA
This sequence comes from Spea multiplicata, assembly GCA_009364415.1. Lineage (NCBI taxonomy): Eukaryota > Metazoa > Chordata > Amphibia > Anura > Pelobatidae > Spea > Spea multiplicata. The sequence continues at coordinate 12,355,491 of VKOC01000003.1, read as the reverse complement.
TTAGTGAGAGAGACATTTTGTGTGATCTGCTATAAAGCTGAGCCATGTTATATGTATATATATATATATATATATATATATATAATATTTATATATTTATAGTAAAGATGTGTAAGAATAGATTGGCTGTCTTTCAGCTCTATTAATGGCAGAATAAAGAGAAAGCACACTTTTGTTGATGTTGAAATAAATATCCATTCTGCATGTTATCTATTTAGATTTCAGCACCCTTTTTCTAGTGTGTATCATGCTTTTATTCGATATTTACCGTGAGCCCCCTGTGAAGGTTGCAATGCAGAAACGTGGTTAAATCTCCACGTCAGGTTTCATTGTGATGGGTGTAAATCTCATTAGGAATGTAGCGGCACCTAATCATATAAGCTGACAGGGCGGGTAAGAGGCTGATGGTTCTGCACCATCTCCTGGCTGCAGTGAGCCCAGGGCTACTAGGGCTGCATCGGTCACGCACCAACATGGTTTTCCTAAATGAAGTGGGGTGAGGGGACGGGCATGTATTATATTATGGCTATTCATCCTTGTGAACTCTTTTAAATATGGCATAATTTCTTTGTAACTGTGTCTGGCACCCAGGAGATTAAAGGGTCCCTGCTGATAGACATTGGATTCCTTTTCAAGGGCAGCCTTCCTGGCCCCCCTTCCTTCATGTAAACTACGGTAGAGTAAACCCAGCCAGGCTGCAGAGATGCACAGCGGCCGAGGCGTGTTTGTATTGCATGCACTGCTCACCACAAGAAAAGCCTGCTCTGCCAGCCTTCATAACGGATCTCTCCAATGTGACAGTGACATGCTCTCCGCCAGGGCCCCTGAAATGAATAGTTTCATGTGCAGGTGTAACCAGTGATGTGAAACAAAGTAACAAAGTGTCAAATGCTAGGCGTTCACTAAATCACTATTACACTACCAATAATAATTATTTATTGTACAGTAATGGACACCCAAATATTATACTGTTTATTGTGCCTTAAATTTTGGAAACTGTTTCCCTGCTTCCATATTGTAGTTATATCCTGGGTTACCTGCTATCTATTGAGTCCATCAACCACATAAAAAAATGTTTAAAACAATAACTAATATATCCCAAACCCTTGCAGTGTTTCATTGTGCTTCCATGCTATGGCAGATTGTTATGGCTGATGCGATCCTGAGCGTTACTGGTGCACCTAGGGTATTTTTATATCCTTTTGTTATTGTCCTTTGGTTTTAAGTTATACAGTATGTAAAATGTGTTAAAAGAAACTTCTGTTTCAAGTAACAGAAACCTACTGAGCACACATTGCTAGGTATTCTACTGACAATATAAAAATGCTACAAAACAAGAGAGTTCCCCTTTAATTGACTAACTTTATGCGCTGTGGTCATGAACAGGAAGGTGATGATGACATAATAATAATAATAACAATAATAATAATAATGAGGTGCATTACATTTGAGTTTATGCTGAGATTTAATTGGTGTTTTATATACCTTTTATCACTTTTTGAACTACTTTTTAACTATATGTGCCATTTCACCCACCGTGTATTTTGTTTGTGACCGCTGGTTCTGGCAATCCTTATTTTGAAATGGGTTTCCTTTCGGGGCATTTAAATAATACAAACAATATTAACATTCAGAAAGTAAACACAAAAAAGCATTTAGGAGAAACATCTGTATTTTTTTTTCTTAAGGTCAGTAATGTAATCCCTGGTGTTGATACAGTTGTTGGGTTTCATGTTTTGGTAAAATTGGGAACGGCGTCTAGGAAAAACGTAACATTTTGTGTTTTAATTGCCGCTTCTAAAAGCTGCCTCACCCAAAGATGGGAGAGGTGGCGTTCTGAGAAAAGCAAAACACTATTAATGAACATTTGCCTTGTAAATACTGGTGTTTCTTCAGTGCACCATGATCCTATGTATCGCTCAATCGTTTAGGCTTTCAGGCAAGCGTTGCTTGATCAGACCTGGATCGTTAAGCCTTTTCTGGTCACGCTGGAAGTAAAACTTTCACCAAAGTACTGACTTCGGGGAACCTTAAATGCCGTGAACACCACCAACTTAAGTCACTCTGTTATATACTGATGCTTAGTAGTTACTTTTCTCTGGAATATAATTTTCATTCCAGTGTATAAATCACATACATTTGAAGAACAAATTTAACAAAAACAGATCATACTGTTCATAAATATGTAATTATTTGTTTGCTAATATTTAAAAGAAACAATGGCAAAAACTTACAGGTAGATTGATGCAATTTAATTATGTCTTTAGACAATTTCTTAAGTGCTGCAAAACTATGATGATTTGTGCTCTAATCCTTAGTAAAAGTTTTCTTGTTGGGAGTTAATCTTGGATAATTGCAATGGTATTTTTATACATCCCTATTGGGTCAGGATTCCATATTATAATGGGAAGTGTCCTATTGAAAAAAAAAAGTAGCTACAGTACACATGGGCTAATTAACAATGTATTTTGAAGGGTGATATCAAACCAATAAATTGGAATCTATATGAAAATCATTTTGCAACCTATTTTGGGGCAAGAGTGGTAAGGAGAAAGTCAGTGTAACGTTTTACATTTTTTAACTATTTGTTTATATCTGTTTTAATCAACCTGAGGGAGAAGAGGCAATAAAGGCTCACTTTTTCTACATTTTCTCATGTCAGTGCAGATAAAATCTGTCTCCACTGGTGTGTTACACCCATTCCACCTACAGATTTGTGCATGGCAAATGGAGTCCTTTTTTCTGAAATGGATACCTTTTATTGGGCCAACATAGAAAAAAGTTGTAAAGATTTTACTTAAGCTTCCGGGAAATCAAAGATCTTTTCTTCAGACTGGATTCCAGGTGGGGTTTAATCACCTTTGTGACTCATCAAACATCCTCACTACTGAGCACAAGAATAATATACCATATCCAGACATTGCACTCAGAAGAAAGCATGGTGCCAGGAAACACCGTGGAGGCTGGGCCAGTTGTGGAGGCTAAAGATCTTCCTGGTAACCAGCCTATTAAGCAGCCGTGCTACTGATCACCAAAAAATTACAAACCTTCCTGAAAAAAATCCACCCCAGCTAACTTGCTTGATATAGATGCCTTAGAACCACCTAGCTGCATAAGGTGTAACACAAACCTTGTTGCCATTTCCTTGTCATCTTTCAAGGAATCTCTATCCATTTTCCTGTTGAACATGTACCAACCCTCCCAAGCTGTAACGTATGTCTTCCACTTGGCATCTACCAGAGACTCCTTAATAACAGAACTTATCTGTCCCAAATCAAGTCCCAAGGGTAGTCCGCGAAGGGAGTTCCTTCTGTATCCTCTTGAGGGGCAAGGGATTGAAAGTCAAATTCTAAGCATCTTAATACTAAACTCCTTAGCAAGTTTAATACTAATGTGCAACCAGCAGATTGTCTGTCCTGACCACTAAATGCCTCCCACTCTTTTCTAAAAAAAACGTGATTGCGCAGTTCGCACTCTTTAAGCATTTACATTGACTCTTGTTATAAACCCAGCATATGCCTTTGTTCTGTGTGATGCTGAAGTTACCCTGTTTATTCCCATAAAATGCCTTTCTTTGTGGCATCAACATACATATCCATAACCCTGCATCTTTCATTCCCCTTATGAACTGTTATCTTCTGATGGAATTTCCGTCAAAACACTTTTGACGTGGCACCTATCTCACCCTAGCCTTCAGTTCATTTTGGTTTTATCACCATAGCAACTGATTTAATATTCCAGCTGATTTGAGTATTCCAGTATTACCGGTACGTGCTGACTTGTGGACCTCGGGAATGTGGGTTTAAAAAAAATAGTATCCTAATAGTTGTGACTAATTTACAGGTCATTATATTTTAATTCATTAATATCCATTGCATGGTAAAGAACAAAATGGGTGGAATGGCGTTGTGACAGTACAATCATGTAACATCCAGACATAGAACACAGCCATTCAACTACTAAACGCTGTGCTTTTCAATGTGTATTTAACAGGTCACTTGCTCGACAAGGTATTGTACTTACTGAAATATTAGGCCATTTTCTAGTTCATTTTTCCTTACTCGATTGGTTTTATGTATGACAGAAGTACCTGAGCAATTGTAGTGTATTGTAGACATTAATTCCGATTAGCTTCAAAGTAGTTGCTCTTATCTCAAGAAGCTGTCAGTTCTCCCTGAGATCCAGAGATAGGATTAAAAAAACGTGCCTCATTCGTCTGTTGGAGCATTCATTGCTTAAATGATTGATATTACTGTGTATGATTATATGGTTTTCAGGATATTTATGCTAGTGTGTGCTTTGTACTTTCATACTCACATGTGCTGTATAGTTAGCAGTAAGCTGGCCCTTCTTTCCATCTCAGGTAAGTGAAGGTACATCTCTGTATTCTATTTTGTGTTTAAGATGTGCATTTTCCACTTTACTGAGAGGATTGTAGATAAATGGAACAGCCTCCCATTCAGCAAATGTAAACAGGCATGGGATAGGCATAAAGCAATCCTGTAGACAAGATCAAAGACAGATTAACATCTGAGTCTTACATCAGGAAAAATGGCCAGACTACATTTGCTGAATGGTTCTTATCTGCCGTCAACTTCTATGTTTCTGCTTGTGGACTCGCACTGAAAGATCTTCATAACGGTCTGGGATGCTTTTGCATTCAGCAGGTCAAGACACTCTTTGTTCAGACGGTGTTGTGACGGCTGTAGTTAAAAACAGTTCTTGCAGGAACGGTACTGTTCTAGTTGATGGCAGGTCCATGAATCTTTGTTGTTGGTGTATTTGTAAAATTTATTATGTATGTTTTTACACATATAAGAATAATCAAATTTATTGTCACAAACACCTGCTCACCCAGTTCTCTGATACACTGAGTCACCAAACTTTAGAGCACAAGCTGTTCTCTTAAAACTCTGCTAATCCTCTAACTCCACATTCATCAAGAGTGGGATCGTTGTGCTGGTTGGACAGAACTATAGTGTACAGTACACTAAAAAAATGTCATCATACATGCAATGCCTGAAGTCACAATTTAGTAGGGAGCCTTTTTAATGCAATATGCAGACTGAAATAGAGAAAATAGCACAATACCTTTACATTACCTCTCACTGATTTCTGGGCCTAGAATGTTTTGTCCTTTGAAGTGACTACAAATTCAGGAGGGCGTTTTATCTCTGGATAAGTAAAAATTAAATAGTTCATACCAACACCCAAACAGACACCAGGACAGGCTCTGCCACACGACACCCAAACACACACCAGGGCAGGTTCTGCCACACCGACACCCACAAAACACACACCAGGACAATGCTCTGCCACACCAACACCCAAATGTGGTCACCTTAATGCCCCCACACCCTTGTGTATTGCCCCTAGCCTGACCTACATTGTATATTTATCCCACCATCCAGCCCCCATTTGTATTGATTTATGTGATGCCCCCAGCCAGAACCCCCTTGTGAATTAATGCAATCACATCCTTGCATATTGCCCCACCCTTTAGTATCATGTCAGCCCTGGCACCCAGATTGTATCCACAGAACCTGCTTGGCACCCAGATTGGAAGTATAGGACTTGCCATCTTTGCCCCCAAACAGTCTACCTGTGGTATTCTTGCCTCAAACAGCCTCACTGTGCCATGCTTCCCCCCATTTACACATCCATGCTATCACACACATATTCATTCATTTACTCATTCACAAACATTAGTTTACTCATTCATTCATTCACTCATTCACAGATACTTATTCCCTCAATCACACATACTTGTTAATACACCATTCCCCACCCCTTACCTGAACTGCAGATCTTTCTGTGCCACTCGTAGGCCTCTGCAGGGTCCGCTGCTTCCCTCTGTGCAAACAACTTCAATTTTACCACCCAGGGACGACATAAATTGAAGTGACTCCGCTGGGTTCCTGCTTTCCCTGGGTGGTACAATGCACAGGTAAGCAGCAGGGCCCCTGTGGAAGTGATCGCTGGGTCACCCAGGCCCCCTAGAGTGACAGGCCCAGTTGCAGTTGCGAACCCTGCGATCGTGGTTGCTGCAGGCAAGTAACATCAGTTTAACTATGAATGATCAACTATTCCTTTATTGCCAATAAGCCCACTGGCAGTTGCCATTTGTAATGCATAATGTATTTAGTGTGCTGAACTTCAAGTTCCCACTTAAACCCAGGTGTCCCATAAACCATACATTTATTGGTCATCTTTTCCAGGGCACATATATTGTTCACATATCAGCTGACCAGGAAAGTAAAGTAGATATAAAGTGGAATGTTTAAACTAATGGAAAGTAATCAGTTATTAAAGTGCTACACCTATCACACTGCAGGGCGACACATTACATGTACATGTGAGCAATTTATGTGCAATTCATATGTGTCCTAGAAAATATGGTCTATAAGGTCATCATCATCTCATCATGTTAGGGTGGATTCTAGATAGATAAGGTTAAGAAATTTCACCTGTTCACTTGTGCCACATACAGGGCCAGCTTTGCCCTTCTCACATTACAAATCCACTGGAGTTCACAAGGTATATTTCTTTTGTATGTATTGCATCTCTGCTCGATATAGCGATGGGGTTTTATCTTGAGTGACTTGCTCATGGTTTAAATAAGCAAACTGTATAATTCCAGCATTTAATTACTTTTATTTAAAATATTTTTTATGCCTAATCAGCATGAATTCTTAATATAAAATAAGCTTATAGTGGAACCCTAGTACACTATCCTTTAATAATCCCAGCCATTTAAATTACTCACTTTAAAAAATTAGTTTCCATGATTTGAGAGCGTTAAACCATAGAACCTTTTCATAGGCAAATGCCATTGAAGCTGTAACAGTGGTTGCTCTCTATTGCTATGGCTACTGTGCAAGCCATATAAAATAATTAAGACTTTTTTCGCTTTCCACCGTAATCCTCCATGGATTGTGGTCACATGCTGGAAATGCTTGGGCTTTGTGGCCTTTTGGCAGGCATCTCAGACAATTGCATTGATAGCTTTGAAGTTACTTTTGGGTTTGTCATGTGAATAAGATATTTATGATTATGCTAAATTCTTTGTCTCCCCAAATTACATCTTCTTTTATATCATTTCTGAAGCAGAAGATATGAGATTTGCTTTCCCATCAGTACAAAGATTGCATTAAATGGGCTAATAAAATATTAGCCCGATGCAATTAAAATTTTAAGCTCCTGAATATGGAAACTAGAACTTGCTTGGTACGGCCATCTCTGTGTCAATTACTCATATAGTCTGTAAAAGAAAATGATCTAAAAAATGTGAATTCCTGTTGTTTGTATAGTGGTATGTGTTAATGCGTAATGGGCATGTAAATGAAGGTCACCACATATTAGTACGTTCACATTCTTTTTCTTTTGACTATGTTCCTGGCATGCACATCACATTCTAAACTTGAAATATCCTTGAATGTAGTAGCGTCCAGTTTTCGGTACCTCTTACAAATAAGACAAAAGACACTTCTTTATTTTTTTAAAAACTTTATTAATTGTCAGAGATGGAATTTATTTGTCCGCGGTGTCAGCGATTATTCACACAACACATTTGACACATTATAGCAATATTTATTGTCAAATGAACGTAAACATATAACCAATTGTAAACAATTATTAACCAAATAATAACCAAATTGATAACCAAATAAGTAACCTGCTGGTATGGGCGTGACCACCTGTATCCCTGCTGGAACTGCCGGGGTCCCCTAGCGCAGCAGTCACACGACCATACGATTGCCCCTGGAGTGTCCTGCACTTATACCTCTGTGCACCACAAGTAACCATACCTAGATGGTTAACTCTTGCACCGTACCAGCGTAAAAACCTGAGTACCCGGCTAATGCCGAAAATTAGGGGAGGGACGGGCGGGAAAACGCTTTTTTTAAAATGATTGCCCCTATAGTGCAATACCCTTCCTTATATACCCCACAGGGAGGGTAATTACCCCCTCCCATCTGCCCCAGCACGTGCTAACAATTTACATTTTCAGCGCCAAAATTTTGCTGAGTCATCCCTTAACCCCTTAGCCAAGCTTGACCATGGGTACCTCGTCCGCACTACATTCATGGGGCCCCTCCGTCCAATTCTTTTCCTCCGGGGCTGTTCTGAAACATTTGAAAAAAGGCTATATCCATTTAATCTTAAATGCTGTTGTGTGTAATCTTAAACTGTGTTTGGTGTAATGAACTTTTAGATACTAAGCTATCCTGCTTCGTACATTTACAGTGAAACGCATGTAATAAATAAAAATACTTTTGTAAATTGTAAAACGGTGACCGCAACCCCCATCAAATGAAGTCCACTTCCATGATAATAAAATCCCTGGAAATTTGTAAAGCTGAAGTCCTTTAATGTGGCTTGTGCCAATGCGTGTGATCCTGGTATAGTTTATTAGCTGTCCATGTAAAGGTCTTTGATGCATCCGATTACATTGATGTATTGTACAGGCTGGCTTGGTTCCTTTAGGGAAACTAACATGAAATTAGTTACCCATGGTTTAATATGGAATGCATTTGTATACTTTTGTAGCATAAATGTCATGTAAGTTCATGGGAATTGTGGCAGTCATTTAGCATCTAAACATTCGTTAAACACTTTTGACGATTATACATGGGGAGAATGCGTGACGTATCTATGTGAAATGGCTAAAAAAAGAGAAATATGTTCTTTTTTGGTTAATTCATCAAGTCATATTGGTTCACAATATTTAACTGACTAAGTGTTAAATCCATATTGTTACAGATGAAGCTAAGTTTTGTAGATAACAAACAGTCCTAGTATTAAATTGCATTTTAGTGCATTTAAGTGTGCAGTAGTGTAACTATACCATTTTAAAACAAAAATGTTCTTTATGATATATAAACATATTTAGAGGTAAAATGTATTAAAAAATAATTCATAATATTGCAATTTAATAATTCTAAAATATGTAGGTTTTCTTTAAATCATGTTACAACAAATACAACTGGAATATAGAAGGGTTTGATAAACAAAAACTAGAAATATGAAATATAATAAAATAAATATTTACACAATTCTCCCCGTGCTATGAAATGAACATTTACACATATCCAGTTATATTACCTTTTTTTGTGTTCATGAAAATTGTGATTTATTTTTAATCTTATTCCACAGATTTATTAACCAGTTGTTCAATGCCTAATACATTAAAGCAAATTACATATAATGCCCTTAGTTCATTATAATGAGTTCCTTTATAAAATATGTATTTCCATTTTAAACATTAAAGTAACAGTTTGGATTTGGAATATGTGAATGTCTATGCATAGATGTGGTGACTTACTGAAGTCAGGAAGATTCAACTAGGAGATCTATCAAAGTGAAATGAATTCTGAAGGGCTGGAGCTTCTTATTTAACATAATAATAATAATAATAATAATAATGTACAAAAAGTGATTTGCTATAATACTAGAGTTTTGGTTATGTGTTTTGAGGTTGTTAATGCATTTTGTTTTCTTTGCACAGATACACAAGCATCATGGACATTTAACACACAGTCATAAGAGCACTTTCCATCCTGTACCCAAACCTTACATTTGAAATCATCCTTAGCGTTTTTAATTAAGCTGATCTTAAGTGGAACTTGAAGACTATACACCTAAAAATTTGAACCACTGCTAAAACTTGTGGTTCTTCAGATGCCTAAGAACAGTAAGGGAGTTAAAAGAGAGCTAGATGACGATGTTGTGGAATCAGTTAAGGATCTTCTGTCCAATGAGGATACCAATGACGAAAGCTTTAAAAAGAGTGAGTTGATGGTCCACGATGACTTAGATAAAGACAGAGATATTGAAGAAGGATCCGATATCGAGGATGAAAGACCAGCATGGAGCAGCAAACTACAGTATATACTTGCGCAAGTTGGATTTTCTGTTGGTTTGGGAAATGTCTGGAGATTCCCATACTTGTGTCAGAAAAATGGTGGAGGTAAATAATTTAATTAAATTATTATCCCTGAATCAGAATGAAGTTAGAAAATATATGTGGTCAAATCTTATACAACACAAAAGAGCAACATGGAGTATTGTAGCTTTTTTTTGCATAAAAAGAGTAGTAGGGCCGGCCCAAGACATTGTGCTGCCTGGGACTAAGTGTGAAATGCTGCCCCCCTCAGTAAAAAACAGCCCACATTATATTATATAATGATAGTTAAAACTAAAATTAAACTGCTGTGGGCTGCGGCATCCAAACACATTTCTTGGGGCCAGGGACGCACCTAGAGTATTTGGCAAGAATGTTTATTTCACAAAAAATAGAAATCTGGAAAAATGCATTATTAATTTAAATAAATAACATTTACTGAACAGATATGGTACAGCCTAATTCCCACCACTATACACCAAGCCAGACATTGACGGTAATGCAGCATAACCCCTATTGCTACATACTAAGCCATACATTGACATGGTAGGTCTCTGCTCCTTAAACAGCCTGCCTGTGCCACCGCTGCCCCTTTAGCAGGCTAGCTGTGCCACCGCTGACAATGAAGCAGTCTGCTGCTTCATTCACTCACTCACCCATTTACTCTCCCGCACCCCCCTTACCTCTTTTGTAGATTTTACTGGTCCAGGAGCCGGCCAAGCATCACCGGGGGCCGTGCAGACGTCTATGCGGGCCCGCGCACTGTATGAGGGAACTCTATTCCCGCCAATGTTCCTGCTGAAAAGAGTTTCCTCATACAGTGCACGGGCGCCACAGCAGTAAGCTGTGAGCCCGTATAAGGCGGTCGTCAGGCCACCAGGTACCCCCCGATGAGTGGCACCCGGGAGAGACCACCCCCCTTTAGGTACGCTACTGCTTGGGGTGGCAAAGTGCTGCCTCTTCAAAAGTGCTGCCTGGATCAATTGCCCCACTTTGCTCCATAGCAGGGCCAGCTCTGATGAGTAGGGTATAAAATCCAGGGAGGAGGGAGGAATGATCAAATTTACTGTACTGTACTTCACCAGTGAATTTCTCCTTTGAGAGGTTTTTTGTCAAGCATGCATAATACATCAGTGAGATGACATTCTTCAACATGTCACAACTCGTCTACAATTATTTTTTTGTGAATAAACCAGATGATGTTTCCTTCTAAAGAATGTTTATATATTAAATAGTGTAAGCACTTATAAACACTTAAAACAGCAATCAACAGGTCACAAAGGCACATAAAAGTCTTGTTAAAGCCCCGTCTCTTAGCCACACCCCTAGAACAAAAGGGTCCCTTTGACAATCCTTTAGATTGCATTAAAAGGATAGATAATGTAACGGTGTGTTCCTTTTCTCTTGTCTGACTGCCCTATGTACATAAAAAGACCTAGCTATGATTTCCTTATTTTCTACCCCCTTGTTCTGCCCAACAGTGGAAGATTTCTACCACAGAATCAATTTAGCAATTACATCATAACCTGAAGAAAAAAAAGTGCCTTTGTACTGTTGAGTTTTCTCCAAAAGTCACTCCTAAATGGAGCTTTTCAGAAACCTTATGAGAGCTCTCTAGGTCTGACATGGTTCTCCAGGTGATGATCTGCTTCTTTGTGGCAAGAGAGCTATGCTTAGCCACGTTCACTCCCCACTCTGTTTCCCTCCTCTTGCTACTCCCACTTGGCAGGGCCCCACACATCTAACCATGGCACTCACAGGGCCAGACCCATTCCCATGCATGACTATTCCTGCCCTTTTGTGAAACCTCAGAAGAGGGAGAGCTTATCCTGGTAAGTTACCATGTTTGCTTGTAAATTTATGATTAGCAGCTAAGGTAACATCTACATGGAGTAATAGGAGGAGCACAGGGGCGTAACTAGAAGCCTCAGGGCCCCGGTGCGAGAATCTGTTAGGGGCCCCACCCCCAATCCACCCCCTTCTCACACCATCTCAGGCTATCTACCCCCTCTCCCTCCCTTCTCACTATCTACCCTCTTCCTACCCCCTTTTCACTATCTACCCTCTCCCTACCCCCTTCTCACTATCTATCGTAGCGCCTCTCCGCTTCTCTCACTATCTACCCTCTCCTCCCCTTCTAGCTAATCTGAGCCCTCTCTGTGTCCCCCTTCTCAGCTATCTCTAACTCTCCGCTACCCCCGGCTTCTGCAACTATCTCGGCCTCGGGTCGCTACCCCCTGCTTCACTATCTACCCCTCTTCCTACCCCGCCTTGCTCACTATCTACTAATCTACCCTCTGCGCTACGCACCTTCTGCACTATTTAAGCCCTCTCCCTAACCCTTCTGCACTATCGCTACCCTGTCCCTACCGCCGCTTGCGTCACTATGCTACCCTTCTCCGCTACCCCCCTTCTCAGTATCTACCGCTCTCCCTACCCCCCTTTGTAGGGCACTTACCGTGCAGTCCTGTGGTGGGGCTCGAGGCCTCTGTCTCGCTGCTCTGCGCACGGCTTCACTGCTGAGCGCCACATATGACGTTATATACCGGCGCTCAGCACGGAGCGCCGGCACCCGAGACAGACGCCTCACGCTCCCACCACCGCAGTTGGGGCAGCGCTGAGGCAGGCGGCAGAGGAGGCAGAAGGGCGCTGATCGGTTGCTGAAAACAACCGCCCGGCACCCCTTGGGCTCCCCTGACTGGCAGAACTCCAGGGCCCGGTCGCAGTCGCGACCCCTGCGCCCCCGGTAGTTTCGCCACTGGAGGAGCATACTTACTAGTATGAAATCTCTTCTTGAATATCCATGACAAGTCTTAAGGTCAACTCTTTTAGAAAGCTGGCATTCCTATAATTACACATTAGATATCGAGATGCGAGATGAACCTTATTACATCCAAAATATGTGTTTTTGAACTTATTCCAAATCCATTATGCCTATGTTGTATACCACTTGAAATGTTCTAGTATTGTGGTGTACCATTACCAAGCTTTAAGTACACATAAAAGCTTGATAAGCTTGTGCCACATTGGATTATTTTATAATACCTTTAGTTGATATACCTTTGTATGGGTTTTATTTCTTGTATTTTTAGGTGCCTATTTAGTGCCATATTTAATACTGCTCCTGGTGATTGGAATCCCACTCTTTTTCTTGGAGCTCTCTGTTGGGCAGAGAATACGCAGAGGAAGTATTGGAGTCTGGAATTATATTAGCCCTAAAATGGGAGGAATTGGATTTGCAAGTTGCATTGTAAGTTATTTCCTAGTTTTATGAATATGTTACTCGTTTGTGGGGGGTGTTATAAAAAGCAGAAGGGGTTTCACTATAATATTATAGCGTTATCACCATTGCCGGCAATGAAATGTTCTTTATTAGACCACTCTTTTGGTTGATGTGTTTACAAGACCACTTTTCAAATTTCACACCTAAATCACTTTGTTCTGTATACAATATATACATGGGCAGTAGAATGATGTCCATATCATATGATATGATATCATATCATATCATATCATATGATATGATTTGATATGATATGATATGATATGATCATACCCGGGACCAAAACCTAGTTGTGTGGACTGTTCCAGTATATCATATACTATTTGGATGTTACAAAGCAGGTCGTGTAGCATTCTCACCTGAAGCTGTGAACAAGTCTGAGAAATATATTTTCATTCTTTCACAGGCTCTTGAATAAGCTTATTCTTATTGTTTCCCTCAGCCACTCCCATATGCCTCATCTCACATGAGGAGTGCAGAGCTTTGTTATGCAGAACTTTGTTATGCAGAACTGTTGTTAACAGGCCGCTTCTGAGATTAATTAAGCGTATGTGTTATTCCGAATTTCCAATATTCATATAAATAGGGAGTAAAAAAAAAAGAAAATATACATACAGTACATCATGTATAAAGAAGGAAGGTATAGCATATCCTTTCAGAGAGTGTCACCCCAGAAGATAAAGACTAGGGAATCCAGTTCCCATTGTGGCCTTAAATGGACACCTTGGCACCGTTTTCATCGTCAAAGGACTGACCTTAGGTTCCTCTGCCGTGTCAAGGTACTCAATGGGAGGCGAGGAATTAAAGACTCGTGGGAGCAGTATACATGTGCTTATCATGTGTTTGTGCTTTAAGATCCCAGTTAACAGACTGGGATCTTAAAGCAAGTCTGAATATAGTCATTATTATTATTAAACATTTTTTTCTATGTAATTGTATGTTTATTATAATATTAAACATATTATAATATTATTGTAAAATGTGGGATCAATGCATGCTAATGCAGAAATATTGGTTGTTTTAACTTGCAGCATTATAATAATGTAGCAATGTTTTGTTTTATTGCAGGTTTGCTTGTTTGTGTCCCTTTACTACAATGTCATCATTGGATGGAGTTTATTTTATTTCTCTCAGTCATTTCAACATCCACTTCCTTGGGATCAGTGCCCTTTGGTGAAAAATGCTACTAATACTTGTGAGACATAACCATATATTTTTATTCATACATACAGAAAATAATATTTTATTTATTAAAACAGCATTGATGGCTTTTTGTTGCTATTGATATTTTATCCCAATGGCAAAGTGGGCTCTTCCAGCTATGTATTTCCTACATAGCGGATGTTACCTATAAAGTGACAACCATCACCACATTTTTTGCACATCTACCTTAGTAGGTACAAAAAATAAAAATGTTACAAACCATTTGCTCTAAAATGAAACAATAACAAAAGCTTTAGTAGAATAGTCTTTTGTAAGCCTTGCTGCTTCTACGCTTATAGTTTATTTCATAATATGAATATTGTATTTCTGTAGTGCTGATATTACTCAATTTAAATGTGCTATCATTCCTTAGTTTCCACCAGTGGCGACTCTAGAAACAGTATATAGGGGGGGCACACAAGATACCAAACTTGGGGGGGCATTCATAATTTATGTGCTATGGAATTAAACTTTTGTTATTGGGCTAAAATAATACTTGATCATTCAACATGGGAAGCCTGAAGCCACAATTGAGTGCGACTAATCCTTGAAATAAATATTATAACATAATAAATAACTTTTCCACTAAATGATTTCAGGGCCTTGAACGTTTTGTCCCTGAAGTCCCTACAACTTCAGGAGGGCATTTTATCTCTGGATAAATAAAAATTAAATAATTCCTACTGTAAGTTAAGTGCCAGGAAACAGATGACCACACACCAACACAGGCTCTGTCACACCGACACCCTGACACACACACCAGAACAGGCTCTG
>VKOC01000003.1:12312181-12327629 GCA_009364415.1 Spea multiplicata | reverse complement strand
CGTTGTTAGGAAGCTCACAGTATAATAAATAAATGTGATGACAGTACTGAGGCTTGACATCAGTGAAAAGCAAAACAGCAACAGGCGGAATGACAGTAGGTGAATAATAATAATAATATGCATGCCTTGGCAACGATAAAGACAGGTTATTATAGATGCTGGAAACTGTCAAGTATATTGACGCGATCACGTCTGATTGAGCTGAAGAACCCTTACACCTTCATTTTAAAGTTGTGCATCTTGACAACTGTTCATAAGTAAAGTAACCCATGTATTTTAACCAAAAAATTAAGTAATAACCAAAACAAGTAAATGGTTCGAGAAACGTCTCTTAAACACTGAAAACATTTTGGCAGAGCAATCCATAGAACTAGATCAATCCTCCAAAACCTATAGATTACTACACTTACACAAAAGTATAGCATAACAGACCATTTGCACTAAGCTCACAAGTTATACATACTTTCAGGACAAATCAGTATGTTGAAGAAAACTGATAAAAGATAGCATTTCCATTATATGTAAACCAGAAAATGTCAGGTTCCCTGCTGAGGTAATTCCAGTAAAAATAGAGAAAGCATTTTTTTTTCCCAGTGCATTTTTAATTAAGTTTTACAGACTCATTTCCAATTTCCTTGATTTAACCAGCTGAAGTGTGTTCTTCCTTCAGGCGCAGCAGCACTACGAAAGTCTTTTTTTATGGCAACATTTAAATAAACTTACAACGCAAAAGAAACTGTTGGGATTGCTTTTCTGGCCCCATGTTTTATTGGTACAGTTCTTTCAAAATGTAGCTCAAAAGGGAGGACCCTGTAACACCGATGTGATTATTTCTGCAATGATTTTTCTAAATGAATCAGCCGTTTGCAAATCCACTGTTTTCTACCAAAATGTTTGTGCTATTCATATTCAGTATTGCTGCCGCTGATGACTGTAAACTGTCAGGGAGTATGTACAGGTGGCAGCATGCAAGCAGAAGAGGCAGTCACCATTTGGGTGGTTTTATCAATTTGTGCAATGTGTGTGTTTTTAATATACTAGTGTGAATTGAGAACATGCAGGTTAATGGATTTAATTTTTTTTTCTAGTTGCTTTGGCATTCTTCTCCCACCAAAGGTTCGGCTTTATAAAATACAACGTACATGGCATCTCTTTTGTTTCTTAAATGGACAAAGTTCCCCAATACTGGAAGTCTGGTTCAAAACCTGGCAAACACTGAAGATTACTTTGACAGCTGGAAAACTTTTTTTTTTTCCCTTCTACATTTCTCTCTCTCTCTGTTATAGTTTATGTTGACATAGTACTGGTTTATCTTATAGTCAGAATGGTACAAGGCACTAAAAGGTATGTCGTAGCTGCCTTCCTATCTGGTAAGAGGCTTGGACTAAGATGGACCATATGCCAGAGGAAGATCTGAGAACTGGGATCTACTCACTAAAGAAAGAATTTGCAAGAGAGCTTAACATTTCAACTCCCTCTTATCGTTATGCATGATGAAAGACAAACCCCAGAAAGTACAGTAACTGAGAGAATTGTATTTAACGCAACAGCAGGTACCCTCTGGCATGGTTAAAAGTGACAGATCCACTTTCAATGTTAAACGCTTAAGCATATTTTTTTTCTGTACCAATGTCTCAACATTGGAGAAAGCTTCAATAATGGTTAAACATTTTTTTTTTTTGTGACTGAATATACGTTGGTTTACCTCCTCCACTTCTCATCAGAGATGACATAATAAAAGATCATGCTAGTTTGTATGATAAATATAGAATATAAAAAACACATACTGTTTTGCATGCTAATGAACTGCACTCTCTACGCAAGCTTTCTTTATTTATTTATTATGACATTTACTATTGATACAAGCCACAGATGGGTAGGGAAATTAGGTTGGCTAACATTGAAATGTTTCATGTTTTTGGCTTTAGGTTTGCTAAAGGAAGTTATCCAGACAATAATGAATGGGTATAAATGGCATGCCTAGGAAAGGTATGATCTATTTTTAAAACTCTACCCTGCTTTTCCATTGATGCGTGTCACCATACTGGTTGGTGAGCTCAACCACAAATAAGTCATCTAAAGCATCTGAACCAAATCCAGTTATGTTTGACATCACTACGGCCACTTTTTACAGACAAGTCAAAAATGGCATTAGGAATATATAAGTAAACAAATTGCATACACATACAATAAACTTCTTTACATACTTTAAAATATTAACAAGTATGCATAACATTTATTCTAGGGCAAGGTGTCTCATCACTATAGCAATGTATACGGTGCTCTATTCGTCAGGAACATTCATTTGGCTGCTACTGTGATAGGACCATTTTTTAAAACTTTCCACCAGAATATTTATTTATATATGACATACTCCATTTTTTTTTATCTGATGAAGAAATGATTTTTTCCTTTTTACATGACAAGCATCTAGGCTTCCAATTGATATCAAGGTTTTCACCGGATAAATTACAAAGCTGCTCCAAATTCCTTATGTATGATAGGTTTATCAATAAAGAACTAATTGTGGTTATATTTACTGGCCTGCTAGCTTGAAATCAGAAAGCTGCATCAGCTGAAATTGTGAAACCCAAGGTATCACTCTGGTGTCTCTTACACAAAATGAAGTTATATCACATGGAATATGTTCATTACAAAATAAAAGAAAAACTGTGGTTGAGATTTTAGCATAATTATTTCTCACCAATTTCATGTGGCTCTTATACGGAGTGTCAGAATATCTATTTGTAATTGACCGGGTCCGTTCAGCCCTTCATTACACATAAATAAGTAAGAGATGAAATGTGTAAATCACATTATATTCCTTAGTTCGTGGGTCATTTAGTGGTCCTACTCATTAAACCCAAGAGTAGTATCTATGGCAACCTATGGCATATTGACTAGAATAATATGTGTGTATTGTTAACTGTAATGATGCACAATCTTCCGCCAAGCAGTTCTTTGCAGTATATGTTAAAATGTAAATCAATTTATTGTACAAAGTAGTATTTACCAGCTAACATTGGGCAGGGACAGCAATGAGGTGGTTATTATGCGGATCTGCATTATATTTGCATTGTGCGAGCATTACTGATAGGAGGTCATTGACAGGCTAGATTCCAAAATAATATATACTGATATCTATTGGTATAAGATTTAAAAGTTATTTTTTGTAACCACATATGGGTATATGTGAAATAGCTGAAAAAAAATGTGTAAATACATATACATGATTAAGTCTGCTTTTCATCCCCGTTGTGCTTTTCGAAGGTTTGGTTGCTTTTGTAAAGAAGATGTATACATTTAATAGTTGCCTCTCATTTTATGCATTACTTAAAAGCTGTTATGTCCTATTTCTATACTTTGTTATGCATTGGTACCCAAATAAAATGAATATATAAAAACATAGAACATATTATTATTAAAAACAAAATGTAATGTAACAAAGTGATAACTAAGGCGCCATAGGTAACCTAAAGATCTTGCCTAGTCACCTCATGGGTGTTCTTTACCATCATGTTTTCTGACAGCATGCCTCCTTGTATTGTTTTTCACTTGAAAGGGTCTAAACAAGTAACATGTTCCTCATTGTGTTAATCAATATGATTCCTTGCATGTCTTGCAATCTTTCCAACTTTTTAGTGTATTAAGAGGACTGGAGAAAAAAAAAAAAAAGAAAAATGAATAAATGCTGTTATAGACAACTTTCAGGTATTTTTGCCAAATACTGACTCAGCAGTACAGATTAGCTGCACAAAGCTGTAAAGCCAGAAAAGTGATGATGCCGGACAAGTTAAGTTTAAGCTGCCTGCGGTTCATCAGACTTGTAATTACAGGAAAGCTAATGAGCAAGACACCGAGCAGTGTAGCATGTGGTGGGAAGTAATATGATTCTCTCCGTTAACCTTTAGTTAAGTGAAGGTTAGTGATACAGCAGAGAGGTCCTCCGCAAATTCTCCTTCCACTTACGGTAGCTAAGCTTATGAGCAGTGAAAGATAAATCCATGCTCCCCGAGAGTCTGGATTTTACAAGGACTATTCTTATGCGGCATCAGAGTCCCTTTGTCCCAACACAGTTGTTGAGATAACGGAGCCAGGAACAGATGATTAAATGGACAAGTTGGCCCCTGACACTGAGACAATGAACAGTATAAATATATATCCTGGTTAGCTTGTGATCTTTTAACTCTGAATCAATGCATAGCAAGCTTACACTCTTGCCACCAAAATATGAATAAGTTGCTTTGAGCAGGCTAAATGCAGAGACCTGGGAAAATAAAGTATTCATCTGTATTAATTATGAAACAAATACAATAATACAAATTTAGATCTTGTATTACCGTGCAGAAGTGTTGTAATGTATGTTAACAAAATATCCATCAGAGCCTCAGTCTAATGTAGCTCATCTTCAGAGCCTCTGCACAGAATTTAAAAACGCCTTGAGGAAGCTAAGCTATACAAAAGGTATAACTATACCTATGTTTTTCATTAAGCAAAGGTGTGCTGATGTTTTCAGCCAAGCACTAACATTTGCTTAGTTCTCTTAAGTCAAATGGAACGGGAAGGCTTAAAACAAACATGTATACATATTTGGAACTTAATTCCTAAGATGAAAAATAAATGGTGAATAAGGACCACAGAAAAGGAGCAGAAATAGGAATTTCAGTGTGCATAATATTATTATTATTATTATTATTATTATGTGCATCATATTCCACAGTGTTGTACAGTAGTATATAACAAAAGGTAAAGGGAGCATTGCTCATATGAGCTCATGATCTAGAATCATACACAAAACCGATGATACTGCTGGATGTAATTGGCCTACCACTGCGATCTGGAAACCCTCGTCTGCCTTGGAGAAATGGTGCTAATGCAGTATAACTACCTTGTGTTTTGTTGCTGCGCTCAGTCTAGCCATGGCGTATGACACTTGACAAAAAACTGTCTCCAGTTGTTCCTCATCCAGTTTTATTCCCCTACACAGCGGTTTCAGTATCGGTTAAGGATTGTATTTTCACCTACACATTAAACTGATGATCATTCAATAGCACTTGTTAGGTATAATTGATTAATCATACACCTAACTACATGCTTACAAAATCTGACTCTGTGCAAGTGTACCTAGAAGAGATGATGTGGTTTTGAGGCAAAGAGTGGTCACAGAAATATTGATTGAACAGAATAAAAATCAATATCAAATCAATCACTTTGTATTATGAAAATAAACGATTAAAGTGCCTTTTTGAAAGCATTATTACTTTTTTCACACCACCCTAAAAATTTTTGCACAGTACTGCATACCTGAAAACAAATCCAATGTAATTTATGTATTCTTGAACACATTCGGACTTACGTATTTATGTATTTGTGCGAAAGAAAGAAAAAAAAATGACCATGTAATAAATACATCAATTTTATGGTGTGTGATCCTGCTCCAAAACCTAGCTGATAAATCTCCAGAGAGCAGCTGCAATATCTTTACGAATCTGTGTGCATCTGCACAGTACTCTAATTTAACGGAGTACAAATCCCAAGAAGAGGAAGATGGTTGATCCTGGAGGTAAATATACATATTGTTATCTTGGAATACATAAACTCCATTACATATGTTTATTTAGTGTACCAACATGCAACAAAAATCATGTTGCGTGTTGCATTCAATTACAATACTTGACCTTAGGTGAGTTACTGTCACCATAAGAACCGAGGTCTAATTAATGGCTTTTTTTTTCTTAGATAAATCAAATTTTTAATATAGGGACACAATTTAAACTAAGCACATTTCAGACTAACATGACCCCTCCGTGTGTAAGTGAAAAAAACAGCCCCTTACTTAAAACACTGGTTGATAAACAAAAAGCCTTGACCACAGAGAGTTTAATGTAAGTGAATTTAGTAATATTAAAGTGACAGTTCCCCATTGAACCAGCTATTTCATTAGTGCAATATAGCATCTATGCATGAGAATATTCTTTCAAACTGTTTATTATTCACACAAGCAAACCATTTGAAAGAACAGCTTGTTAAATAAAAGCCATAAAAACACAAACATTAAAGATCAAATTAAACAGATGGAGTTTTCTTGTAAGTTGTTTGGAAACAAATCTAACTGCAAAATCAAAGTCTGTTTATTTTGCTCTATGTGCAAGCGGAAGTCACAAATACATGTTTTACATAAAAGTGATTCTTCGCCCATAACCATAATTATAACATATTTTCAATAACATTATCTTCTGATGGTTTTTCAACACCTAAAAACTGTAATTTTAATGACTCAATGACAAGCATTTTCACATAGGAAAATGGATACATAAAATGTTACCCTTTGATAAGTTAATACATTAAATATATTAAGACATGGCATGCTCATTGAAGCCATTTCAGCTGGATAATCAATAACCTGTTCTCAGGCAGACGTATCGAAAAGACCTAGCACCACTACTTCATATCATTTCTATTTATTAAAGGGACAGTTGTAAGATGTATAGTTAAATCAGTGACACTTCTTAGAGACCTGCACCTATGAAATTACACATTATGCAGGGCCAACACAGCTAAATGTGTATCAAAACAAATAGTTAATAGTTAAACATGCATACTAACCATCATTCCATGGATGGAACCCGCACACCTTGCTTTGGAGAAACAGTTAACAAAATACAAATATTTGATAACAAGATCTAGGTTGTAAATAACATACCATAAAACTTCTATAAAGTACCACATAACCAGAAGCTGTTTTACAGGCAAGAATTCATCTCTATAAATATTTACTTAAAATACCTTACCAATCAAAAACCTATTACAAGTATGTGAATGAAAAAAAAGAACAAATACTTGAAATCAGGGAATGAAAAAGTAAGGTGCTGGTTTGCTAAAATGTGATTTTGCTGGTTGTTTGCATTGATTTTAACCCCATTAGAACATCAGGCATTGCAACAAATATCTCCCCTGGGAGAACAGACATATAACGGGGTTAATATGTCAATTTTATACACATTCTCTCTTCATCTGTTAGTTCCTCCACCTTCAACCCAATCTGTACCACCAGGTATGGTGTCCACTTTGCCATTCATACCCCTTAAGTGGTTAGCACTCAAAGGTTAAAACGTTTAAGTTCACGTCCTTCATCATGAATGATGGCAGGCTATGTCTGGTGAGTTTCTGCCGGAATGTTAGTTTTCCCTACAGGAAGCATAGTTTAATCTATGAGATGACATTGAAGAAAGGTATGCTTTATGCATAGATAACTCTACTCCTTGTTGTAGGAAAGCTCACCAGGTGTTAACCCTTAATCATTCATGGTTAAATCAATGACATTAAACAAATTCTACTTGCAGATTAAGGAATAAACCCTTGAAGGGACACAGACATTATAGCTATGCTGCAAAATATCTTTTTGTTTTCCATGATCCAAAATGTCTCAGTAGCAGTAAGTACATCCAATATAATCAATGACTGACAAGTTAAGCAGCCAATCTGTGGCAAGAAAATGCTCCCATTGTAATCAATTGTTAAAATGTACACATGTGCACTGCGGTCTTAGCAGACCCCCGCATGCAGTGTTCAGCAGAGCCAGTGCTGGAGCTGACCAGAGGCGCCAGCATCACCTGCAGGGAAATGCATTCGGCTGAATGCATCTCTTACAGGACATTTAGCATGGGGCGGAGAAGGGGAAAAATTAATTTAAGGGGATTCTCCAGAATCCCCCCATGCATTTGGAAAACGCACCACACAAACATGTAAAGGGTCCATGCGCTTATATGCATTACAGTGCATATGATGGCTAAACGAGAACATTCAAAAATACTACATTACACTACATCTTCCTACCTTATTGCGTCATTTCACACCATGATTGTCATAACAGCTAATTATTCAAAAGGAATTGCATTTGAGTGCAAATACATTAGGGGATTAGAAAAAGGTAAATGCTATAAAGATGCAATGATACCTTTAAGTCCCTTTGGTATAACAGTATATACAATGAATAAGTCCTCTTGTGGCATGTTTGCATGTGGTGGATCAGAAAGCTTAACAAAGTAAACTTTAACAGCAGTTTCGGTGGTACAGTATATGTATAAAAAGTTACATCAAGCTTGTAAAGGTCCTTGCACCCTACTTATTTACAACAACAGAAACCAGAGCAACGTGAAACAAACTGCAATGAAAAGATAACATCTGTTACGGCAATAAGAGTCAGAAATGGCTAGCGCTGGGAATGACAGTCTATAAACCTGCACTACACTATATTCTGTAAAACAGATACCATCATAAAGTCCTATGGTGTATAGAACAGAGGGAATCATAGCAGAGAGTGATCCCAAGCAGACAGCTATCCATGCTGATGAGAATACTGCAAAGCTGTATTTAAAAGATAACATTACGGTTCAAATATTTGCTTTGATATTGACGTGGAGGGCTGTCTGCTTTTCATGCCTACCCCTATAACCAAACATTAACTTTAACACAGTAGGATATAGTGTTGCGTAGTAACCTACTGATTAAAGTGAAAGTCATAACCTTGTGCTTTATTCCTAGAATGCATTCTGAATCCTTACAGTGTTTGCATGGTAACAGTTGCCCAAGGTAGCAGGGTTACCATTTTATTTTTGAATTAAAGTTGTTTAATTGATAAAGGGAAGAATATTTAAAAAGACATTTCTAACCCCAGCTTTACACACTCAAAATAAAGCCAGTTTAGCCAAAGACAATTTGTCTAGATGGGAAAATAACGCTGGCCATGTTTGATTATTATTATAATAGTATGTATTATAATTTGGTTAATATTACTCATACTGAAATTTAAATAAACGCATGCTTAACATAAATGAGAAAGATGGAAAATTCTAAAAAAAAAAATAAAAATTGTAAAAGTGCTTCTTAAACAGGTTACCAGTTTTCAAATTTACTACGTATATAGCTGCATTTTAACAATAAATAATGGTTGCAAGTTATGATTTATTGATTTATATCATATTCAGCAGTGCTGAGCAACAAGGCAGTTTAAAAAAATAAAAAACAAACTAAAAATTTTAAAAAAAATCATTGCTTTATTTAATATCAAGTGAGATTAAGCAGTAACTGCTTGCGGAGAACGTTTGATGATTCACTAACCTGTACTATCAGCATGATTCAATGCATCTGTTCTAACGTAGTTATTCTTGTTGCTAGAACACTGGTAAATCAATGTAAAAATACTTCTATTTGAAAAAAGCTACTGTATTAACCATAAGCACATTTTTTTCCAAGGGTAAAGGAAACAGAGAACCATTTGTCTTCTGTTGAGCTCTATGGGAATCAAAACTTCCATTTGACATGTCCACACCCATGTGCAACAAAAACACATTGTACAAAGGTCATGCAAAGAAGAATATAGATTAGATCAGTCATAGAATTTCAGAGTCTTCACCTGTGAAAAAAGAAAACCTACTTTGTTACTTAACGTGCTGTAGCAGCAGACCCCCTGGAACTCTTGCACACGCCAGTGATGGAGCAGACTGGTAGTGAGTATGCACTCACACACTGCTGAGCAGGAGAAGTGTGAGATGGGGACACTATGGCAGGAGTGGCTCTTAAAAACCACAGAATGTAATATTGGAACCCATTGGCGAGTTTCTTTTTAATATCACCTTCAATGCACTGCTTATGCCGGTGCTACAAACAGCTCATACGAATTTGGAATTCCATTTAATTGGATATTAAAGGCAAGTGTAGAAAAAGGGAAACATTTCTAAACAGGCTGCACCTGGTCCCCGGACCTTTTATTACTCACTCCTGCTGTACAAGTTTGAGCCTTTGGGCCACACAAGATTACAACAAACCTGCATTCACCAGCAGCTATCGTGGCAGAGTGGAGGGTCACAAAACCTGGCTCAGGCTGACAGAACCATACACAATGACAATGAATTCACACAAGCACAAAAGGAGAGTAAAAAGAAAAAAGTGAACAAAAAATCTCTTAAAGAAAGCTTGTAGAAGTCTCAAATAAAATAAAAGATCAGATGTCGGTAAAGTACACAGGGATATATATATATATATATATACATTGAAACATATGACAAAACAATTAATTCAACTGTATTGTTGTTTAAATAATTGTGTAATCACGCAGGGATTGCATGCAATCGCATCACTAATTTACCTATAGTAGTTTTATTAAAACTAAAATTCCATAATCAGCACTAAAATAATAAATTAATAAAATAAAGCCAAATACAGGCTAGAAAAAATAGCTAGATTTTATTTACTTCATACACAAGTATTCCTATCAAGCCTTTGAGTCAATAGGTCATTTTTGCTTGCCTCAATTCAAAAAGAGGTAAGCGAGGGAAATAAAAATACAAAACGATGAGAGGGAAAGATCACAAATACGCCCAAACAAAGGAACCCTGTGATTGGCAGAGAAGTGATTGCCACTTCAGCACTTAAGACTTTGTTGGTTATGTTGGTTCTGGCGTAAGGTTTGAAAAGTGGCCTTTTCGCCATGGCAACCAATGGAATGTTCCAACAAGCAGGGACATTCCATTAGACACTATAGAGATAAGGCCCATAGAAAAATGTTTTTTATACTAAACGATGGACAGAAATGGCATGCTAAAGCAACCTAAAAACTATATACTTTTATTATTAAAAGGCAATACATTAGCAAAAATGTCTTAGTTTGGCTCAACTGCGGCACTTCTTTTGTAGTGTAAATTATTTATTATGTGCCAGCGTGAATTAATTTCAACCCCCAAGCCTGCTTTTTAAGCGAATAAAAAAAAAAAAAAAAGAAGAAACAAAAATAAATAAAATGCACTTTAAAAGGGAGTCCCAGTTTCGGTGACCAAAAAAAGTGTTTCTGGAGCAAACTCGTTATGAATCATACACGTGTAGATGAGTAAAAATTTAAATATATACATAAATTCAGAAGGCAGATGCCAGGATTCCTTTCTCCAAACGTGCATCTGTTTTTCGTTTGGCTTCATGTATGTGGGTCACTTGCTTGATTAGATCTCAAGTGGCTAACCGAACGGGACCTCCAATACACAAGTGTCCTCGCTCAGAAGCCTGGCCTTCTGTTAATTCATGCAGCAGGTTCATTATTGTTCTAGGGAAATGAATTTCAAGTTTTGTTCACTACACAAATAGGAAGTGGGTGTGTGTGTGGGGGGGGATTCTGTGGTTACTAACATTAGTAATCAAGAGAAATAATTTCAATTTGCCCAAATACAAAACACAAACTGTACTTTTTATTGTCCCTAGAATGAGATTATAAAGCAATTGCTTTTTTTTTAAATAAATAACTCAACCAGCAGCATTGCATCACAGCACACGAAATGTGCCAGTGGCTTGCAATAAAGAAAATCCCATTAAAAGTGTTTATTTACTTTCATTAGTTTCCAACAAAAACATAGGCTGCTTGGAATTCTCCTAAAGCAGCCAACTAGGACAAAAAGCAACAACCCATTCCAAGCTTTCAAGGCCATGCAATTTATTTGTTGCGCATGAGCAGAAAACAGGTTAACTGGACTATTGCATTTTATTATACTTGTTTGCCCGCTACACATCTGCTGAGTTCTGGCTGGATAAGCCTGAGTTCTGCTAAGTTCTGGCTGGATCAGCTGAATGACATAGTGACCGAAGTAAGAAAAAATGACTCAGATTGCCACTTTTATTATTTATTGATTGATATAGCGCCATCATATTCCACAGCGCTGTACAACGTTATATCACTTTGCAGCTTGTATGAGGTTTGTAAAGAAGCTCACCAATGTTTAGCTTATTTCAATGGTCTGTTTATTTTGTAGACCAAAACACTAACCACGACATTAAGAACCCAAACTCAGCTCCTTCTTCAGGAACACAACCATGATTGGCAATATGGCTAGAAATGCTTATCGAGCATAGTTCTATATAAAAGAGAAGTATACTCAATAAAGCCAAATGCACAATTTGCTCTGAAATTTGAACTTCAAAGAGATTCTTTTCTCCTGTTTATCAGTGGACTCCAATTATCTCATGCAATATACTTATCAATCACTATACGTTTATGTAAACACAGATGAAATGGACTGTACCCACAATGAAAACCCAAGTTCTTGATGGATTTTTGTACCATTTTACACACATTCTATACATACACATACATAATAGATATATATATATATAGATATATATAAGAAGAACAAAGTAGCGCTAGAAAGGACGGGATATCTAGGGTAGGACACACAGGGGTATCTTACAGTTGCTCCTGTTTTCACCTAACTAGCTTTTTTCAAAGTTCCGGTGTAATGAAAACATCATATAGTTTAAAATCACAAGACAAGGTGTACCTGGTGTTAGTTTTTATATTTCATGGATTTATAGAGTAGATTCTGTTGTGCTATTTTAATGAGAGATTGAAAATGAACACTGAAAATGTCGGCATAAGTTTTGGCAAAAAGATTAACACACATTAAGCCATATTAGTACGGAAAGAGAAGAGGTCCCTGTTCTTTCAAGCTTACAATCTATTATGCTTACCACAACACACAAAGAAATGCTTTACTTGCAACCAGCCATCATTATATATTATTTAGAAAGCAATCCAACTTTTCTGATATCCAAATTGTTTGCCTTGCTTTTAAATTCTACACATTATGTAGTATAGATTAAATTACATGTTTAAGTTATTGTCATAAAAACAGTACTTTGTATATATAATTTATTTGCTTTGACTTATTTTTTAAAATTTCCATATATTAATACTACAGGGATAGAGAGAATTTATAACAACCTGAATAAGATTAGCGATACACAGTGAAAAAATATTATACATACAGCCAAGAAATAGGTCTTTGGAGCATTAAGTTTTAGGGAAATGTTTAACCCACTTGTTTGCCAAAAAACATAACTACTCATTGTATAGAAATGCTCTGTTCACCTCTTTCCCAATGAACAGGTTAATAGTATGTACACCGTATATACCACACAGTTGCACAGTATCCAATACGCAATGAATTCTTCAATAACCACCAATATAACCACGCATGCGGTTTCCAGTAATCCACGCTATTCATTAGCAAGTTGGACTGTTACAAAACATAGTATATGTTATAGAAATATTTATCTTGGCTTGTTATTTTTATATCTGACTTGTTGAATGTTGCAGTAATAAATAGACTATATTTTGTATTATATCTTAAAACAAGTTCGGAAACTTTTTAATAGCACTTTAGCTTTAAAACGTCTGAAATGGTTCCTTAATAAAATTTGTTTTGAAAAACAGGTGTGGGCTGAGGTTACAATTTTATTAAGTTTACACATGGTTTGTAATTTAGTGGGAAAAGTAAGAAAATTGAATATTGCCACTGTTAGTATTTTGTGTACTACATATGATGTATTGTGTATTCTAGTAACATGTTGCCCTTTGAAATGTTGGTGTTTTATTTTCTGTATTGTATGAAAAGTGTTCTATAGTTCAGTTAAGCTAAATAATAATGATACATGAATACACACCTGACTCATGCATCCTAATATATCATTTAAATTATTCTATATAAATTACTATATATATATATATATATATATCCAACGTTACAGGAGGTGACAGTCTATAAAGGGAGCCAGATGGTGCATAACCACACAAAGAAGAATAGTTCTTCTAGTACACCAAGAACTTTAGGCCAACCATGGGCTTACTTGGAAATTGTCATTGTCATAGCTGTTTGGATACCCTATATCTTGTGCTTATTGTTGAGTGGTCAATAAAATTGTTCTGGAGATATTTACTTTAAGTATTAACCTCATGAATATTGACAAGTATTATAAAAAAAATTGCCTCTCCCAACTTTGACCATCATTTCTTACAAAGGCTGTCTGAACCAGCAACTTAACAATATAGGAGGGAAAAAGCAGTGCTGTTTAAAAATGATGTTTATCCAATTACCATTGGAACACACAAGATATTTATTACACACAACAATAATATAATATATATATATATGCTAATAATACTATATATATATATATAGCGTATTGTATTCTGTAAGTATACAGTTACATTGGTTTATTTACTGTGTAGAACTCTAAAATGTAGCAGCCGAGAAAGTGACAGATGCACTTTAATGATGGTTTGCATTAAATATGTATAAATACGACATTTCAGAACCTCTGCAGCCTGAGCCTTTTTGACTTTTCCCTAACATTCGCTGGGCTGATGATTTTATGATTATGTACATTTTTTTATTGCAAATATTGTTTCGACGGGCGAACATCAAAGGGATATGTGGTTTCATAAGACAAATTGGGAAAGTAAAAATGAATAGTTTCTGTACGTCGCTAGTAGTAGATGGAAAACTTATCGTTTTTTTATAGAAGGCGTAATCACAAATGTGGTCAATTAATTCTCAATCAGACATTACAACCAAACCCTGCAACTTCCACTGATATCAGTGGGTAATTACTTAACACATTATGAAAATATAACTCAACTGATATTATATTTCTTGAACATTATTCAGCCAAATAGCTAGCAAACATTGAAACAAAACCGACTTACAGCCAAGTTACAGATATGCAAACCTTAAGGTAAAAATGTAAGTACAATTTGATCATCCTACCGGCAGGCCTGCATCTGATCTATGTATTATTAGGCAGCAGTTCAATGCCATGATGTAATACAATATGTCCCAAATACCAGTATGAGCAATAAGCAAATACTTCTAAACAGTAAAACAATTATAAATGTCATCAAATCCCTTATTTTTTAAACAGCTAATACAATTGAGTACAAAAAAGAGAAAATATTTTCCTGTTTTTATTACCATTTCATAGAAGAAACAAAAGCAAACAAAAAGCACGTGCGAGATTTCATATGTGTTCAGGAAGAAATATATGTAAATACATACACGAGCTTTAACTTTTTTGCAAGTATTCAATTGATATTATTGCAAGTACTTTCAACATGGCTTCACAATTATCATAATTAAATAGGCAACATTTAAGTCAGTGGTTAAAAAGTTCACTGTTAGAAAGAAAAAAATATTACTACATCCGTGTTATTTTCTGAATATTAACCATTTCTCGCCATTATAACTCCAAGTACCAATGTGGATTAAATTCTACTTATTCAAATGATCCTATACAGAGACTTCCATGATGCAAGTTCATCAAGTTGCTGGATTGCTTCTCTCACATGTGGATCAAGCAATACTGGAAGTTCGGGGCAGTTTCTGGAATCATCTTGCCCCTGTGCAATGCAGAGGTCAGGCCATTGATGAATTCCAGTGGTTTCAAATTTGGGTGCTTTTATAAAGATCTGCAGTCTAACTCATTACTCCCTCAGTACTGCTACAACATTCTTCCTCTACTACCAGATCTTAATGAAAGCAGCATGTGGCATGTTTTTCACTTCAAATGTCTATTTCTACCCATAAATAAAGCCAACTCCACCTCCTGGAATTCTAAAAAAAAAAAAAAA
>VKOC01000003.1:12277809-12294727 GCA_009364415.1 Spea multiplicata | reverse complement strand
GTGGCAGAGCAGGGAGACTCGCCGCAGGACTATTCAAAGGTAAGTACCGGGGGGGCGTCGGCGAAGTTTAAAATGCCGCCCCCCCCCGCCGACGCCGGCAGGGTGGCGGCATTTTACGTCTTCGGCCGGCCCTGGTTCCAATTCACACTCTTCAACTGTTGTCAAGCTGTATAAAGCCAAAATGAGGCAAGGCTCCAGCTTTAATCATTTTAGCAATCCATGGAATGCAACATCAGATCGAGTTTTCATACATAACCCCCATTGCATAGTTACATGAAAAAAGACCTAAGTCCACCAAGTTCAACCATTTTACCTATCCTTTCTGGTTTTGATCCAATAAAAACCCAATTGAGCTATTTTTAATGAATTTTGCCACTTGACTCCAAACACAATCCTCCTTGACTACAAAAGGCAATTAGATTTCTCCTTGGACCAAGAAGCTCTAAAATATTAATGCATATTAATAGCCATTTATGTTCTGCATCATATTAAAGAGCTTTACAGACTTTAACCCCTTAAGGACAATGGTTGTCCCTAAACCCATTGAAAACAATGCATTTTGAGCCCGTACATGTACAGGCTTTGTCATTAAGGGGTTAATAGTTTCACAAAAAGTTTGTCTGTAGAGTCTAATATTATTTTTTTACTTCAAGCAGCAAGTCAGTGATGAGAACTGTCAGACCATGGAGGATGCATGAAGGATTCGGGTGTAGACCATGGAGAAGCAGTGCAGGTATGCCAGGCATGGGTCCATACTTTTTCCACCAAAATGCTTAAGTGTTAATAACACACTTTCAAGGTCATCTACACATACAGTTTGACAGGTGATCCTGGGTACCAAATACACTTACAAAATTATTGTGGAAAATTATTACAAAACTACAAATAAATAATATAGAACCAAACCGTGATTAGGTGGAATCATATCCTGGAGATATTGCAGCTGAATATCATAGAACCAAATGTGCCATAATATGTAATACAATTATTCTATTATTGGTTTAGCAGTTTAATTAGTAATTACTACAAGTCTTTATATGGCTGTGAATCTATCTCACCAGGGGAGAAAAATATAATCTCATTTCTTTCTTAGTAAAGAAAATGTGTCTCTTTCAAAACAAACAAGCCAAACACAATGTGTTTTTGTCCTCATGAAGACTACAATAAAACAGGAGTTAAGGGGACCTCATGCCGATGTCTCCAAGAAAACATAGTTGGAAAGTCTGCTAGAAGTACTAGGCCGTGTATTAAAGTAAATTGGATTGAATTTAAAAATAGAAGTAATTACAGATATCAAAATGTTTAGTTTTCTTCTAGAACAGCAAGATCAAAGCTATCATTTGTAACTGAACATTGCTTCAAGGGAAATTATCACAGAATAAAATACTGCATGCTAGATACTTACAAACGGAGCCCCTGCTCTTGAGCCCAACTTCGCCCTTTATTGCTGATTATTATTTATTATTATAGAGTATTCCTATATACCCTGTTCAACCTAAGCTTTGGCATCATGTTACATCCAGCATAATCTAAAGGCTGACCTCCTCTCGTGCAGTGTCTTACTGTAAGCTCTGTGCATCTGCAGCCAATGAAGTGCCAATTTGTTTTTACACTGGAATGGACTATTAGCAAGTGGCTCCAGGGCTGGTCTTAGTACCTTGGCACTTTAACCAGGGGGGTCCGTGTGTTAGACTATGTGTGTCACTGTATGGTATTTGTGTGCATGAGGACAGTGTATTATGTTAGAACATGTGTCAATGTACATGTGTCACTGAGTGTATGTGTCTTAGTGTTCAATGCTAGACTGTGTTGGGTATTAATGTACAGTGTTAGAATGAGTGTCTGGGGGTTGTCTATGTATAATGTTAGACTGTGTGTACGTGTCAGTCTACAGTTTTTGAGTATGTGTGTTTTTGGAGGGTCCCAGTGTACAGTGCTTGATGTTAGTGTATGGTGTTAGATTGACTGTATATAGCGGTGTCAAATGTGTATTGTTAGACTGTGTTGGGTATCAGTGTACTATGTTACGGTGAATGTGTTTGTGGAGGGTGTCAGTATACAGTGTTAGATTGGGCGGAGTGTCCATGCACAGTGTTAGTGTGTGTGACCATTTTTGAGTGTCAGTGTATGGTGTTAAAATGCATTTTAATCTATGGTGTTTGCATAGAGTGTTAGCGTGCATCAGCCAGTGTCAGGAGTTTACCGTCTCACCACAGTCAGCCTCTGGATACACCCGCCGGAAGGTCATGCATGGGTGTGCGGCAGGTGTGAAGTATGACAAGGGGGTGGCGATAGCATCATTGTGAGTGGTGGAGCTTCCTCCTGTACATTCTGCAAGTCTCCCAATCACTAGCCGTCTGGGTGTTCGGGGGGCAGGGCAGCGATGGTGGTGACATCACGCCCCCTCTCCTATAAAGCCCCAGCTCTCTCTCATGCCGGTGCTCAGATATTCTGACGCTACTCACGTAGCTTAGAGTCTCCCACTATCTGGACCATTAACCATTTACCTGCCACCTTCCTTTTTGACCCCTGGACTGATAACTGGATTAACCCTTTGCCTGCCGCCTGCCCTATTGACCTTGGACTGATAACTGGATTAAACCTTTGCCTACCGCCTGTCCTATTAGCCTGTACTTAGATTTGCCTTGTGTCTCTCCTTCCTATTGCCCCCTGTACTGTATTCCTGCTCTACATCTTTTGGTGTGCCTTTTGCTATACCAGCGCATTGGGCTCCTCTCCTAGCTATCTCCAGGTAGATGTGTGAAAAGTGACATACAGGGAGCAGAGCACTGAAGAAGCTGTATAGAGAGGAATATTTGATTCGCGAACAAAATTTGTTGCCCAGTACCCACATTCACTCTCACTCACTCTGTTTCTCGGTCAGTCTCTTACGCTTTCTGAATGTTTCCCCTTCTGTCGTCCATTTCTGCTTCCGCATCTTTTTCCACATGTTGATCTTCTATCTTCTCCCTTCTCTTTTCAATGTTCACAATGTGTTCTGTCCACAATATGTGGGTGGTGTTGTAACGTCACAGGTATTTCACCTACAGAATACTTCATTCGCACCTCTTTTTTTACATATCATTTGCCCAGGCACTAGTCATTGTCCTTATAGAGATTCAGGCAGTCCTGAACAACTGCCACCTTGAACATCTGCCAGGACAACATGGATATGAGTCTTTGCAAAATTTACAACTATTGGCAGCTGTGTAGAATATCTCACATAATGTTTTTCTTTTTTTTGTTTCTCTGTCCTGTCTAAATGCACACATTGGATTCATTCATGAAACAGTGAATTGTATTTTATAGGCAATTTGAGATTAAACTACCTAAAACTGAGAAAATTGGTTCTACAAATAAATCTTCCAAATAAAACACTTTAAAACTGTTCCTTTATAATACACAACTCACAGTTTAGTAATTAAACCTTAAGGATACACTAAACAGTTTCTTCCTCAGTAGTGAAGAGGCACTGTAATCAAATCGACTTTAAGGTACAAGGAAGCCTTAATCATTTAGCCATTATATACTACATTTAAAGTGCACTTATTTCATAGGAAATCTATTATTTTCATGTGTCAAATCTAAAAACCAAGTCTGTACATTTTTCAATGGAATTTAGCACAATAGTAATGGTAAGGTCCATAAAAAGTATTAAGATGTACCTAAAATATGACACAAAATTAGGCTTGCAGATGTCACTTAACTGTCAATCGTGATGTGTATAATTTCTAAAAGCAGAATAAAAAGCCATTTTTAAAAGAATCATATAGGCAACTAGTTAGTATTTGGGATTTCTATGATCAGAAGCAGTGCGATGACAAGTTAATGTCTTGGGAACACAACTGAGCAAAACAATGAATCCTATAATGGTATGTTTTAATAAGATAACGGGAAACCTGGTTTCCATTACATTTTTATGACTGAAGGCAACATCCAGAGAGGGCCTATTTGAACTTTCCTGTTTCCATTCAAAAGGTTTATGCTCTGGTACAAGGTAGGATATTACAGAATCATTGTTTTTGTTTTGTTCACAAATGGTTGTCACGCCATTTGCATTGAACATACATTGTTTTGCTTGCCTTCCTATATTTGTATATGATATCCAGGGGAGTAACAATAATTTCAGTGGTAATTATTATATATGATGATCAGGGTACAGTTGCTATTAAGACATCAGCAAAGGAGGTCCCCACCTCAAAGAGCTTACAGTCTCTAGAAATATACTACACATTGTTGTATTTATCCAGTAATCTTTATAGGTTAGTGTATAGATGTGCTGGCAGGTTGCACATCTTTTCCTGATGCAGGGAAAGGTTCAGTAGATGAAAGTATGTTCAATAAACTTATTTTACTGGTTGTTCCAAAGCCTGGGACTGTAATATTGAAAGCTGTCCTGGGTAAAGGCATACAGGGAAAATAAGTAATTGCAGGGTGTAGCTGAATGCAGGAATAACTCATGAGGGCCTTATCAAGGGAGTGCTTGGAAAATTGCCGCAGGGCCAGTACACTAGTGATTTCAATGACAAGTGTACTAGTGCAGCTCTATGGACCCTCATGTCGCCTAAGTTACCCAAGTTACAAACATGAAATTGTTAGAGTCAGTGTGTGTGTGCTAGTGTATGTTTTGGATAGTGTGTGCACATGCATAAGAGTGTGGTGTTAGTGTGTATGAGCTTTTGGTGTTTTGCGTGTCACCGAATGGCATTGATGTGAGTGTCTTGTTATGTATTGTTGGAATGTGTGTTTATTGGTGTATGTTGTTAGCATGCCTTTGCCTGTGCATAAAGTG
The DNA here is from genome assembly GCA_009364415.1 of Spea multiplicata. NCBI lineage: Eukaryota > Metazoa > Chordata > Amphibia > Anura > Pelobatidae > Spea > Spea multiplicata. The sequence goes on along the minus strand of VKOC01000003.1, from coordinate 12,289,935 downwards.
TGCAAGTGAATGTTTGTGCATGGGTGCATGTGTGTGTATAGGTGGATGCTAGCGTATGGTGTATGTGGCTGCATAGTGTCCTGATGTTTCAAGGTGAGCTCAGGATTAGTGGGGCCTGGGTGAGTGAGAAGAGGATCAGGAAAAACCATATGTGTGCTTATGCTGTATTGCATGTTATGGACAGTTTAAATGTTTAACATTTTAAGGCTACTTTTTGTGGTCGTATGACCAAAAACTATGTTACAAAAATACAATATAACTGTTTAGCATGTCTTACAAGCTAGCAGTTGAGGAGAACAGGTTTTACCAGCATATGGAAGAAGTAGGTGGGAAAAGCAGGCTGTTTAAAAGACAAAACCAAGCAGAGGTTAGTTAAAACTGTTCTGACTTTAGCCAAGGATTGTTAATGTATTATTGGTCGTTAGGATATATATTTTCCAAATATTGTGTGTGTCTGTAACTAGCAGACGAAATGCCATCCGCATCCATTTGTTTGTTTCATTGGGGGACCCTCCTGATTTTCAGACATTTGTACAAATTGACAAAAATGGCAAATTTCATCAAAATAGATTGTAGTTATAACAGACTTTGTAAATTAACTAATCTGCAAACAAGGACTGTACCTTTCTTCAGTCAACTCCCAGTGTTAACTATTAGACTGGTGCATTCAGATTTGTATGAATACTAAATGTACTGAATTTTGGCAAATTCTGTGATTTGTATGACACCACGAAACGAGACAAGACCAGCAGAAACTGGAAGAATTATTATTAATTTAACCGAAATTCACATTCTTTTCACTTACTCTCTCACACTACCAACCACTTCAGCTTCTGCTTCCACATCTACATTTTTTCATCTTTTATCTTCTAGCTTCTCTCTTTGTCTGTAGACATAACCTGGCACGAACTTCTGACAAAATGGCAGCTTTTCCTGTGACGTCCTCTACCTAGAACCTTCTTTTATGGGTTTTGTATGTAGTCCATTTTAGAAAACGTATTAAGGATGGGACTTAATAGTGAATAATAATGGTGTTCTTTGATAAAAAAATTTTTTGCCTATTTATTACCATCCTACTCAGTAGGATTTGTAGCTGAACTAACTGAAGAATTTGCTTTTAGGGGTCTACTGAAGCTCTGAGTTCAATTAAAAATGACCAAGGTGAAGTTTGTAATCAGTATTTAAAGACGTCACAAATGGCAAAAATCGGTAGATTATGATGATCTTGCATTCCTCAATTACTTTCTTCAAAAGAGAAAATTGTTAAAGAAGAAATTTAGTAGGGTTATTTCATTATAAATCATTCTAGGGCACAAAGTTTCCACAAAAAAAATCCATGTTTCATAATCAAGTAAACTCAGCACATGACCAATATGGATAATTTTCATTAGTGTCTTCCTTAGGGCAGACCAAATTGCTATATACTGATTAATGTATCAGAAACACTGTGTTTGATTCTACTACTAAATCATAGATATATTTTGTTCCATGACTTGAGACTTTTTCCGTACCTGGAATTCTCGTTTAGCTTATTTTATAGCACAATAAATTGTGCTTGTCACAATAAAACAAGAATAAGCATCAGCAAAAGAATGCAGTTTACTTATTTTTTTTACTGTTTAGGATTTGCATTTAAATGCTGCATTTGAAAGCAAACTGGTTTCTTTGGGATGGAAAATTGCGCATTCTGAGAACATGTGCAGTTAATTGAGATGCACATTCAATATGCACCAGAGGTTAAATTACAAGGAAATGTAACCATTTATCCTACTAATATGTTTCAGTTCACCAGTAATATTTGATTATAGCGCTGGAATTGCAGGTGATGTATGAATATGTAATCACAGCAGAAGACAAAAGAACAGCATCGACTAACCACCGCATGATCTCATCTGTCAGAAAACACTCCTGTATATTATTTAAAAATAACCAAATGTATTGGAATGAACACAGGACTCAAAGCTCAAGATAAATTATGAAAACCAAAATTAAAAACAAAACATTGCTGTCACCTGAAAAAGAGCTAAGAGACTACGTGTAAGTATATGTGTAAGTACATGCCAAAGAAGCTATCTTTTGATGTTATGGAGTTGTTTGGTGTGGATATATAGTGTGACCACCAGGGGCATAACTAGAAACCACCGGACCCTGGTGCGAAAAATTGCCCGGGCCACCCATTGCCCCCACACAACTGGTCTGTGCCTTCTTTGCTAGTGAGTATGAGTAAGTGTGTGTAATTAGTGTAAGTGTGTTTACACATGTTGTATGTCGGAAGGGGTCATCATACAGACTTGCTTGGTTGTTACCCGGCATGAGACAAATCAAGTTTATTTTACTGCACACTATAATGTAAGCGGATACATCCGAATAAAAGTATGTAAATTTTATGATTACTTTAACATCTCCTTTTCTCCTTTTTCCTGAGGTCAAGTCCTAAAGCAGCCCTTTACCTTTGGGGAGCAATTATAAAATATTCAAGCACCTGAAAATACAGTGTGCTTGTGAGTGCAAAATACATCACATTTTTAACGATTGATACAATTTATTAGTATACACTATGAAAATGTTTCTGTTTTGTTTGTTTTTCAATTTTAGTAAATATACTTAAGAATATTAATAGGTGTGCATGTGATCTTCTTTACATTTTATAGTTTTCAGACAAGACTCACTCATATAACGTTCCTTTGGCTTAGTATTTGGGGAAAGGGGTAAAACTGCCTCACAGAGTACCTTTATTTTTAATTTTAAATATAGCCCCCCCTGAAGAATAAAGCTTTTATGCTTAACCACCCACTGTTCACCACATTTTTATGAGCAATATTCCTGCGGCACACTAAAAAGATCTAGTTCCTTTTAACTAGAAGTTTACTTCATTTGTTTGAAAATAAAAGTTATGATTTTATTATGAAATTCTTGGTGAGTCATATTTACATGACACATTGCTTTTTATAGCAATACTATAGTGTGTTGCTTGAATTAGTTATTTTAGTCACCATGGTGACTAAAATATAGGTAGGCCAAACTTTTTGTTTTGGGAAGAAACAATAAATTATTTTTATCAAATTCTGTACTGATAATTTGACAATACTACGATAAATATATGGGGTATTATATATACATACATATACATGCATATTTAAAACCCTACCTTATGTGAAAAGGTATCTTACCTTACCTTGCTTGGTTTCTGCATCATTATTCCTCTGTATTAACCAAACAATTTCTGTACCATTTGTTAATTTCCTGATTGTTGATGGCAATATCATCAATGTTCATCGATACCAACACCCCACACCAGGAAGCACTGTGACTGCTCAGAAGAGTGGTCACAACCACCACTGCAAGAGATTTTGCCTTTCGCAAGGTGGCAGTACCCTTTTAAAAATAAACAAGTTCTCAAGAGGGTCTCTCCAGACCCTCCTGAGAACTCTGGGTTCCCTCTGTATGTTGAATTCAACATGGAGCCCAGCTTACTAATCACATGTGCCATCAGTAAAAAAAAAAAAAAAAGTAAACAAAAAAAATGGTTAAAAATTTGGTAACAATATTCCCAAAATTTCTGTGCATTGAAATAGTTAAAATACTGCCACTTTAAATGCCCATTGGGGTGTCTAGTTTTAAAAATGTTTGGTTAGGTTAATTTTTAAAAATTGCAAACTTCTCAAATGTGCGTTCTTTTGCCCCAAAACAACCAGACAAACAGCAAAGAATGTTTGCTGAACCACATTATTGAGTGTTGGTTTCAAGAACCATTGAATGGATGCATTGATATGATAATTTGTTCAAAATCACTATAAGATAAAGACCGTATACAACGTAAAGACGTTCAACATATATGAAAAGCTAAACCACTTCATCTTTTGTATAGATTGATAGATTCAAAATCTTTTCTATTTTTGCCTTCTTCAGCCTTGTCTTTGGAAATCCTGATTTCATTAATATCTTCTCTTTTCTAAAGCAGATAATGAGCCATGTGAAGTCAAGCCGATCTTGAACTCTCACATATCTGCATGGCTTGAAAAGGTATAACAAGAGGTCACTGATCATTAGGGTTTTCTGTAACTGTTTTTTAAGTTGGAGTAGAAACAGTGCACATCCAGTTGAGTGTACAGCTTTCTGCCTGCCCTATGTTTTTTGTAAGAATATTTAGTACAAGAATGTTGCAACATAATTATCCACTAGAACAGTCTAGCCCTCAAAAGTGTTTTTATTTTTTAATAGATGTTGGAGTTACTGGAGTTAGAAAGTGAAACGTATCTCTGATGTTCCTCCTCCCCGTCTACTGAAGCTACTAAGCATTAGTATGTAAACATCATGGACTTTCCTAATAGCCCTCCAAAACCAGGTACCATACACATGGCTTACTGCTGCTACTCCACTTAACTTGAATCCGTTATATTGATCACGTGCAAGAAGCACATTGAGGTATGGGAGTATACTTTTACAAAGGGTTCTTTATCTGGGGTGTATTTAGGAAAAAATAAATGTTTATTTTAATGTTGCTGGACACCAACCATTTAAATTTTATTTTTATACTTTTTGTCTTGAAATCTTCACTGTATTGTTTCCAGGTTTTCTATTTCAAACTAACAATAGATGACATTGGTAAATTATCAAAGATGCCTTAAATGATTTTACAAGCAACAAAGGAAATTGTAGGTTCCCAAGCTAGCCATAAAAACACTAGAGAATAGGCTTTTAGGTCAAATAAAGTGATGCTTCAGGCAAAGTTTGATTTCTTTTGTTGTTTGGGAAATTGGTTGATTTCTAGTTATGTTTTTGTACTTATGTTAGATTATATATTATTCCATAAAGGGCATTTCCAAAGTTTACCAGAACATATATTTTCATGGAAGTAACATGTTATTATCTTTGGATAAAAAAAACAAACTTTAGAGATTTATTCCCCCAGTAGCTCTTTTAAGTAAAAAGTATATTAAAAAGAAGTTTGCTAAGAAGGAAAGAAAACCAATACGATGCACTATCTTTGGATCTATAACAGTATATTTGATTAAAATATTCACTGTCAAATTTTGTTATAATACAGTAATTAAGTTATGTGCCACGTTCAAAATTATTTAATGGACTTAATTATTCTTACCTGCAAATTGGCTGAATGCATGATAGAAGATTAAATATTTGCCGAAATACAAATTCAATTCTCATATCTAATCCGATTCCTTTCTGAGTGTGACTTCCATAATTAATATGGCTTTAAAAATAATGCACACTTATAGGATATTTATTCATTATAACATACAGCATACGATTTCTATCACGCTTATTATATCGTGCTATTAGTAGTAGTAGTAGTGACACCGTCCTCTGAGTTGCCATATCCAATGAGTGTACAGTCCACCCTTTTTTTGAGAAAAAACTCAAAATTGTGTGTTCCCATTACATTTGTTTTTGCTGCTGTTTGCGACTCCCACGGTTAATAAAAAGAATATAAATTTTTTGCTTGCTTTATTGCCCTTGGTGTGGGATTTCAGGAAATATATACTTTTGTTTATTAATTTGACACTAGTTTTACCATGGAATTTATCTTTTGTACCTTTTTACATGAAAAATAAAATCATAAATGACGGTTTGTGTGTTACTCACCAATTTTCCAGTATATGTGTTATAAAAAATATCTACAAACTCATATTCAATACAAAAATATTCAGGGCGATTTTGCAGTTTAAAAAAACCATGTCATTTCCAACCAAACCAAAGGGATGTTTTGGTAGTTTTATAAAGTAAAAAGTTACCAACGAATTTTTCTGAATGTACTTCATAATCTGCGCTTCCATGATGCAAAATTTGCCCAAGTCAACTACCAATGGAAAGCTTCCGCAATAAAAACATTACAGTTTTCCATGGGTAAAGGATGTAGAAACTGTTGAAAATGTCTTGACCTCCCGGAGAAAAAATCTGGCCCGATCTCTGACACTCAAGGGGTTAAAGAGACCTTACAAATTTAGTAATCTATTAAGCAGGCCAACCCAGGCTTTTTTTGCAAGAGAAGCTCATATTGGCTGATTCTTCATTATAGCTTTTCAAGATAATATTTAACGTATGGCTCATTGACAATCACTGTTAAATATTTGATTCCATTTTCAGGGCTGGGTACGTTCTAGAAGTACACTTATATTTGGTAGTTTAGACAGGGCAAATCCTTCAAAGACTTTTTTGACACCTTTGCTTAAAGACACCATGTGAGTTTTACTAATGTTAGCTGTGTACATTACGAAGGGAAGCAATAATGTGCACGAAACACTCTCCATAGCCATCATGTTGTACCCATAGTGAGCTGAATGGAGAAATATGGTAACAAACAAGTATGTTTATATGATCTATCACTCTTCCTATTCAAAGATATTATTTTTTCCTATTTGTGGATTCAAAATATGATTGTTTACATTGGAAAATTATTGCATTCCCACTTATCCAGCCAAAATCTTCTCATTTAGTGTATGATTTAAGGTTAAGGGAATACTTTACCTTAAATAACTTACTTATATCATTTACTGCCTCCTTATATTGCAGAAAACATTGACTAATCTTCAGTTTCCTCTTAATAGACGGAGACATATGGAACACAAAGCAGGAAGTATTCACAGACATGCATCCAAGTCTTTCTCAGCCTCAGACATTTGGCAGTAGAACTTTTTATGAATAAGTGAAATTATTTTCTTATTATCACAGTTCTCATTGTAAAAAAATATGAAATTAGCACAAGTGGATGGGGTAAAGTAAACACATCAAAGTCATATTATGTATTTTGTTAACTGAATTGAGGGCAAGCATAACAATTATATATATTGATTTCAAAAGGTTGATTGATCTATCAAAAAATTGTAAAATCATAATTAATGGCAGAAAGACACTAGATTTGCTTTGTAGCTCATCAAATAAAAATACAAACCACCAATCCCAGAAACCATAAGGATTTGATAAGGGTTAATTCAAGGACTGAAAATACAAAAAGGGAAGTACACACTAAAAACTTTATTTTCAGATTTTCAGTGCTGCTGAAATCACCAATGTGTACATACAACAAGGCAAGCAATCAGTGCTTACCCAGCAGATCCGAGGCATAGAAATTGGGGATTCCATCATGCTGAATAGCCTTTGACGTTTCAAGTGAAGATATTATATCAGTTGCATGTCACTGTCATTTGCTAATTCTATCAACAAAAAAAGTAAAAAGAAGCAGGACTTCATTGAACTGTTGTTGCTTTAGAAATAGCAGGAAGTAATCAAAGGAAGCAGCTCTTTCCTTTGCGTCCACGTAATTATTTTTTTGCCAATTTGGACAGAGTAGCTATGTTTCGTTCAGACATCTGCACCTGATATTTACCGATATCATGGTCCAGTCTTGGCAGTAAAATGGCAAACTAAATTAGGAAAGAAATGTAGCTCTGTACTTTAATATGTACATCTAACATTTCGTAAACTGTGCTAGACACATTATAGGCACTCCTCTTATCAATTTCAAGCATTTTTAAAATTGTGTTTCTGGAAAGCTTCAATATGTTTACCTATAGCCTATAGTTTTCTTTCTCCGGACTCTGCCCCCCCCCCCCTAGAGGTTTCAGCAGTGTTCTATATTAAAGAGGATCTGTTGCTTTTCTCTAATACTGTATTTGTAATATTCTGGTATACTATGTAAATATTTTTAATGATAACAGATTTAATAACGTTATGTCCTTGCTTATAAAATAGAAATCTCTACCTCCTCTTCTCAAAGTCGAATGTTATCTCTCCCCTATCGTTAAGCTGCTAATTGGTACAAAGGATTGGCAGGGAGAGAACTCAGGGCAGGCAATTGGTGAGATAATGCTGACTCTGCCATGGGCTGCTACCTATCATAGCTTTTATGAAGTAAGTATTTAAGCTACCTCCAAAACAATTACCCTGATTGGGAAGAAAAAAAAACAGATGCTATAGGTTTCTTTGGTTGTTTGTTTATTAACTAAATTAGTTTTGTGATGTTAAAAGCTCACACGTTCTCCTTTAAGCTATGATGTTTTCCTAATGGTCAGTCTCTATGGACAGGGAAGGAAATTAACAACAAACACACAAACAAAAGATAAACTTAGCGTTCTAAAGATACATAGCCATTTGAAACCTGTTTTTATGTAAGTGAGCTGTCCCTTTCCCTGTCCTTGTGTATGTGAACACAATAAAGTATACAGATGTGTTCTGAAACAAACTGAAATAAGGTCTACAAGCCCAAATGAATGGAGACCTTTAATCTAAGAATCTCAAGGTGATTAATACATATTTTTAAGCCAGTTGACACCAATCTTTAACATACTTGTTCAATATATCATATATTTTCAGACATGCATGTGATTATATGTGATGTCAATGTTAATTTCCTTTGAATGGAAGTGTTAAATCCAATGTTCCCTCAGATAGTGTCCCACTACCATTTCCAAATTCATGAACCTTATTTAAACGACTAGACAGAGGGGTCCGCCAATACTTTGTAGCCTTCAATGCCCTTTATATAGATTTTTAAGAGTATAATTCCAAACATCTGGGAACAACATGTCATGTATGATTGATGACAAAAGTAAACCGTGGCTGAAACTATGCAGCAAGGGTCAGATTTTTGTCCAGTTACCAAATTACTAAAGTACATTGTTGTGTAATTATCAATAGCTTTGCTATATTTTATGATCACGTCAGCACAAGGTTTGGCTTTGGTCCTTGTAAAAAAAACCAAAACATCATTTTTGATTCTGCATCCATCTTATAAAGAAAGTATAACCGTTATTAATATAAGTCCTATGTTTTTTAATCTCCTAAAGGTTTTTTCATTCTTAGGTCTATTATAGTGCTCACACATTGAAACATTAAACTTACTTTGGTAAATAAGTCAGAGTTTTAATTCTGAAATATGAAACTCATTAATGCTGACTCTCAACAGATCTCCTATGATTTACTTGTGTACAGCAAAAGGTATTGGAGATGAAAATGTTTATAAAAACACTACAAAAACTGTTTCCTACTTTATTTTAGTAATGTTTTTCTTCCAGCTCGTAATAGCATCCTGTAAATAGATTGGATGCTGGTGAGGGATCTCAGAAACTATATTGTAAGAGCTATTTGAAATGTAACAGCTTCATGACCTTGGAAACTAGAACAAACATTCTCAATCTATGAAACGTATGTAGTCTGTAGAAATGTGCTGCCTATTTATTTGTAACAAATATTAGCTTTTTTCGTGTTTTACTTGCAATTTTATATTTTCATGTTCCTGGATTAGCACTTATACTCAATTATGCTATATCTAATTTTACATGTACATACAAAACCTTGTAATAGGATGGAAGGAATTGAGAATGGCAAACCATGTATCCTTAATAGAATGTTTCAGCCTAGAGTCCTTCAAATCCATTGATTAAAAATGAGGAACTATTTGTATATAACCATCCTCTTTTAAAAATCCATCATCCATTCCCAAGTTATGACATCAATGGGTTCTACCTACCAAATAACCAAAGAAGAAATATGGTAGACAGTTTGGTTCTAAAACAGTCAACTCTCTTTTGAAGTGGGGCAAAAACCCTTTAAGCAGAAAGCAAGTAGGCGTGGGGGAAGGGTGAGAACCCTGACACCCTCTGAGTTACATGGCAGTTCATGATGGGCATTTTAATATACAGTAAAAATTGTATTGGTGTTTTGTAATCTGAACTATTATAGAATAAAAACTCCCTAAAATATATAAAGACGTGAAAGTGTCTGGTGTACCAGAACTGAACTGTGTATAGCATAAGTCATTTATACTGCACATTGTATGTGTTTGCAGGTGAAGGCTAATGTTATTGAACCTGATCCATTGTACATTTTTAATATTTACAGTTTCAGAATCACTTGCCAATCACTAGGAGTGAAACACTATCCAGGACAACGGATTTAATTTTTAGCGACTAAATATCTGTTTAGAAATATAAGTTTGTACTCTTTCATTTCACACAGCCTGCAGGGAAACATGTAGAATAACGACACCATGGTGCTTGATCATTTTGACCTTATTTTTAGGGACTTTTCGAAAGCATATTAAGACATTTTAAATACAGTGTTTTTTGCTGTGGGGCTGACTATCCAAAGTGTGATACTTTTTTACGTTTTTATCCATTATTCCATAACATACTAGCAGCATTATCCCAGAACGTGAAGGATCATTTATTATGATTTGCTTCGCTATGGAGACAAACTAGACCTACCTGTTCTAGCTATAATAAAGATAATTTACTTTGTGGTAACATTGAATACATTAACAGCTCAGCATAAGGCCAATACCAAATTTGCAAAATGAATACCCTAATGTAATCGAGTATGATCATAGAGAAAATTGATAACAATTTTGCTTGTTTCTGTGTTGTTGTTTTTTGCAGCATTGTTTTTAGGGATTACTAGAATACCACCACCCAAGCATAATGTGGATACAGTGGTTAATCATGTGAACTATCTTGAAAGCATGATAACTTTGTACAGGCTTGGGCATGAGAGTAGTGTGCATGCTATTTTCAAAGTAACAGCTGTTCTTCACAAATAAACAGGCGTGTCACTGTGGATTTTTTGAATATATTTACATCCTATTTGAGAAAATGCCGTTCATATATTGTGTATGGATCATCAGAATGAGATGTGTGGTATTTAACTAGAACTTTAAAAAGGCAAACAAATTACAATTCCCTACCATTAGCAAGAATATTATTGCTGATGGGAAATATAGGAGTGAAGAATGGGGTTCCTAAGCTGAATTTCAGTCACAATCTCAAAGTCACAGGATTTGGAATTGATGCGAGTGCATAGTCAACAATTAAATAAAAACATGAATTACATTTTTTTCCAAACTAAAATATAGGCAATGAATTACACCAAAATGTATGTAAAAAATAAACAAATTAATGAATGGTGAATGAAATAATTACTAAGAGAAGATTTATATAAGATCCAAGTTTTTGTGTTAAAAAATAAAATAAAATTAGGAAATTCATTAGCAACTTTCTGACAGGGGACATTCACAGGTTCCTTAAGCTAGCTTAGATCCCAGAGGGTAAAACTTAAAATGATGGAGCATTTCCACAACGTCTGCAACTGGTGGGAAATCCACCACAGGATTCCAGAGAACCTTTCACGTAGGGAACATTTACAGCTTCCATTATGTATCTCGGAACCCTGGGGGTAAAATTGAAAATGATGGAGCATTTCCAAAAGTTGTGCAAAGGTTCCTGAGAGTAGCCTATGTTTAATCCTAAATTTAACCCTTCTTTGACTATAAGATGAGTCACTGCGTTATACAGGTCCTAGGCAGAATAATTAACAATGGCTTATCATAAAAACCATGCTTTGAGATTCATCCTTAACCAGAGGTATGTCAGATATGCCTTTACCCTTCTTCTCCATTTGGTAGGAACCAAGGCAAAGGGAGAAAGAGTTGTGGCAGCAGGAAACTGGATAAGGAATAGGTTAAACTGTGGCGCCACGACTAAACACAATCACTCCAATGGCGGATCAAAGGATTGCCACAAAGACATAGCAGTCAGCATACCTTAGGCCTCCGGAAAAAAATTCATAGACATACTTAGGTACATACTTAAATTTCACAATAAAAAGCACAGTACCAATTTATGTGGCTCATGAAAATTCCATTCTCATTGTCATAGGTCCAAGTGGTATCCATGGTTGTTCAATTACTAATCTTGTGAATTAAATGTGGTCATTTGATAGAAAAAGTGTTTTGTAGGCATTAGCGAATATTTATTTTTTTACATAAATGTATTACACTACATAACTTGCTTAAAACAGATCAGTTTATTATTGTTTTATTTTATTGTTAGCCAAAATGGGTACCTTTTCAAAACATATGGAAAATATGATTAGATAATTAAATATTAAACCGAAAAATATATTGGGACAATGGAATGTAGGTTCTCAAGAACAGGGCTTTCTTCCCCTTCTGTATCTATGTGTCCTAATGCATGATATTGACAGTTTTGTAGATCTTAATGGTATGTTCACTATCCACTATTGAAACTGGACTGCTGAGTCTACTAGTGTTTTGTAAATAAAAAGGATTTTAAAAAGGATTTCCACTGAATTGTTTCCCCAGAGAAGATTTTT
>VKOC01000003.1:12245155-12277709 GCA_009364415.1 Spea multiplicata | reverse complement strand
AATCTCCCCGATTGTAAAGAGTAAGACTGTTACAAATTAAATCTGATGACTATGAAATAGCACACAAAACATAGGTATTAAGGGATGGGCTAAGGATGCTAAATCCCCAAGCAGGGGCATACATACCAATCATCAGGACCAGACTGTGAATTAATTCTAGCATAAGAAATATTTGAATACAACCCTCATATTTCATGGTGTCATAATTTGGCACACTGCACATGTCAGGTTATGGCCCCAACATGTTTTGTTTAGAATAGGGAAAAAACATGCATTTGAAAAGTATGTTTGAAAACACATTAGTCATAAATAAGATACATATGAAAACACATAGCCACTGTGGGCCATGACATCATGTAATAGGTTGGGGCAACACGAGAGAGCACCTGTATAGTTTGGGTAATCAAAAAATCAATAAATTACTGAAAACAAGGTCATTTAAAACAGAGAAATTACTTTCACAGTAAGTAATAAACAGTGCAATGAAACCTGAGCTAAAAATGTAAGAGGGTGGCTGAGGGAGGGGGATGAGCGTGAGCTGCATGGATTATGAAAGAGAGCGAATGTGTGTATGTATATATGTGTAAGTGCATATTGTTAGAATGTAACTGTGTATGTAACTGTATGTGTGTGCATGTATGCTTAAGTTTATAGTGTTAGAGTGTAAGTGTATGGTGTTGTATGTATATGTAATCGTATGCTGTAACAATGTGTGTATACATATGTGTTACAGTGGATATATGTATGTATGTGTTAGTATAGTGCTGCCCTTGACCATCATGATACCTCCAATGTTCTAATTCATTTCATCCCTCACAATCTGGATGCTGCACCTGTGTGTAAAATCTGGGTGCTGCATAACTCCTGTGTGTACAATCTGGGTGCTGGGGGAAGTCCTGTAGGTGCAATCTGGTTGTTGTTGCAAGTCCGTATGTGCATACCTGGGAGCTTGCAGGATGCAGGTAGGAGGGTCTGCTGCCATCCCGCGGACAAACCCAAAGAGTACCCAGGTACGTTTGTGTGCAATCTGGGTACTGTTCTAGTTAAGTGGTTGCAATCAGAGTGCTAGGGCAAATTCTGCATACTAGGCAAGTCCTATGTGTGCAATCTGGGTGCTGGGCAAGTTCTACGTGTACAATCTGGGTGCTGGGCAAGTCCAGTGGATCCAATCTGAGGCCTGGGGCAAGTCTTTATGTGTGCAATCTGGGTTCTGGGGTAAATTATATGCATTTCGCTAGCCTTTGGGGCATGCTACAATTTAGGGTTTCCATGCATTATTTATACCTTCAATGCTGTTTTGCATGTTTTTTTTTCTGTTGATCTATATACCTGTAATAGAGGGACTGTATGTTTCATTCAATTGATCAGTATGTTATTATGTGGTATTTAGCTAAGGTCTATATAATTTCATATTTAGTTTATCTATACCTGAAATTAAACTGCATATAGTTTCTCTATTTTTGTCTTTGGTGGGGGATACCATTTTGGCTTTGCAGCACAAAGCCTTGAGCCAGCCTGAGTATTTTTTAGTGCTTAATAGCACTAAAATGCTCACCTAGTTCCATTGCGTATTATTGTGTGGTAATGTGAATTCCTTGAACTTTTGAGTAGTAGGAGGGGACACAGGGAACTGGGGGTTATGATGGGGGGGTCGGGGGTGACCTGTACAGGGTGTCTGAACACCGAAGGCCAGTCCTGGCTATGGTTAACATTCATAAGAGTGGTTCCATCTGTAGACTTTTGAAATGTCAAAGAATAACTGATTATCATGCTGGCTTTCAACCTCTAGAGACATTGGAGAATGAAATATTCAGCTTACATGTATGGGACGGCTGCTGTTAATATATTTCTAGTAGAACTACATGTCCTGTTTCCAGCGTGAAGCTATATGTAGACCGTGATATTCATCGTGCATTCAATACGGTGTTTTTTCCTGTGCCACAAAGGAGAGGAAATTTATAAAATGATCTAGGTTCAAAAGCTCCAAATGATGATTATGACACCTCCCAGGCTTATCTGCTATCAGAAAGTATTAATTTAGCTGAATGAGACACAGTCTAGTGCTCATAAAATGTGCATCAACATTAATAGGGAATCTGTTTAATTTCTTCACAAACAGCTACTAAGGGATCTGATTGACAGAATGTGCAGAGTCACATGTGTGCTGGAATGTGAGACAGAGCTTATTTACACTTTCGGAGCATTAAAAAAAGACAAAATATATTTTAAATGGATCTGGATCGGGAACAGAAAAACAAGATTGGAAAGCTAACAAAATACACAAACCTAAATAAATGAAAATAATAGGTTAGCTAAATGTGCATGGAAACTAGAGACATCTTCTAGTGATGACACCTACAAAGCATTCTAGAATATGATTTCATGCATTTAAATACTTTTAATTAGGGGATTTAACAAAAAAAAACAGGATTTTTTAAAGGAGGTGAAACAGCAATATATATAATTGGTCTTGAATCTAAGACAAGACCAAATACTGAGGTTTGAGTCTTTACAAAAAGAAAAATGTGCAAACCAGACAGGCTGAATGGTTCTTATCTGCCGTCAAATGCGGTGCCTCTGTGCATTAGAGAGGATGCAAAAATGGAAAAGGATGGTGTAATAGAGACATACAAACAAGTCCAGGAAAGTGAAGGTGGGTGGATATAGAGACACAGTGTCAGGAACTTGATAGAAGAAGTCCTGCCGTCAGATGGATATCATCAGGAAATTACTTTTACAGAAAAGGTTGTGATAGCAAAGGAAGCATTGATTAAGACTTAATACGCTTCAAGAATGCCTGCGGACAGACACGTCCCTGTATTAAGCAGGAAACAAAGTCAAGAAGGATTTCAATGTTACCTTTTCCAGATAGCAAATGGACAGAGCAGATGAGTTAGTTGGCTTCTTATCTGACATGAACATCTTAATGCTTCTAAGGAGTAACCCAGTAAATACAATATATAAAGTACTGTTTGAGACCCTTCAATTTATGTATTTATAAATGAATTAAATTGCTCAGTATTGCACCCATATTGTTTCGATTTTTTCTAAGGAAACCATTTGTCAAAACATATCTATTTTATTTTAAGCAATTTCAAATAGTTTTTTCTCAGATAAACATATGAAAACACAATAATAAGGAATTGACAGATCCACTATATGGTATCACTCTACAAGTTTATAGAAAGTAATTCTTTGTCTCAGAATTACAACATCCAGTGAATGTATCAGTGCAAGGAGGTGGATGACATACATTTTCATCACTAAAATGAGCAAAACAAACGAAAATGAATGGTAAATCTCAGACATTTTGTTAAGGTTTGTGAATTTGTTTGCCATGTATTGGCGCCACAACAACAGGGGAAGGGGCTGTGTTTTGGAGGGTACATATAAATGACCAATAGGTAAAGTAGCCAAAAAGACTCTGGTCATTCAACATTTACAAGAGGAAGGGACAAACATAGATGACTGTGAGGTAGTTGGTGATATGTTCTGGTGCCTTGGTGGGATCAAAGGCAAAGATTGCTTGTAAGTTAGTCTTTGGTGAGACACAGAATAAAACAACTAGCGGTGCCACCACAATCGCAACTAGTGTCACCACTACCGGAAGCACTGCCACCACTGCTAAAAATGGGCTGTTAATGTCAGATGATAGTAGCAAATCTATGTTGGGAATGGTGGAAAGTAAGAAGTGGTGTCAGGGTTCCACCCTACCAGCCTGGACTATGTGATAATCATAACATTGTCATGTCTACCTGCAGCCACTAGTGGCCACCCTTCCCTCTCAGCAGCACCCCTTTCTAATTACTTGGGACAGCTGAGCCACGTTACGTTTAGCCCTGCCCTTATATACCTGCTCTGCCTTTCAGCCTAGGCCTTTGCATTGTTTGGCTTGAGTTCTGATCTACTGTGTATGACCTTGGCTACGTTCACGATCCAGATTTGTGTACCAGACCCCAGCTTACCTACCTGTCCAGCCCTTTCCAAGCCGTGTGCCCTGCCTGAGGGCTTCCAAGCCGTGTGCCTCGGGTCCTGATAAGTGCAAAGGTCAACTCTTGCAGAAGAAGTGGGTTTTAATCCAGCTTGTGCACAAGTGGAAAAGGATATGGTCATCGACAATGTCAATTACAATGTCCTGGACTTAGATTATGAGTGGAGGCAGAGTCAAGCAACACATCTTCCAGTAATTTCTCTGTTAGATGTGTTGCTCATTTCGCTCTGCAGAAGCAGCAGGGTAGCTACGTATACCACTTGTTCCAGTATGCACTGGTGCCAGTACTACCACTACCATCACTAACACTTTCATGAACCAAATGTAGTATACAGCACCTAAGCCACCTTAGTCACGTGGTGTATAGCACCTGTCTGTCAGTGCCTGCCTTGTGCCCTTTACTTAATCCGTTGCTGTTGTGGCTCAATCTCTTGCCTTACTCTGGGTGATCAATTCTTGTTCTTTCTTTCTAATAATATGGAAATTTAGTCCTGCACCAAGGTGATGCATGTATCTAGCTGCCAATGTCTGCCCAGACCTTACTACTGCTGCTATCTCTTTCCTTACTCTGGGTTAATTGTTGTTTATTTCTAATAATGGGGAAAATTCTGTTTTGTCCAATATGGTTGGATGTGCCTGTTTGCCTGTGCCTGCCCTGCCTCTGAATATCCTTCCTTACTCTGGGGGATCAAACCATGTATCTGTTGCTGTAGCTCAGTCTCCTTCCTTAATCTGGGGATTCTTTTTTTCTTCTAATATTGTGAGAAAATTGGTTCTGGATGCCTGGAAGCCTGTCCTATACCTTTCCCTGCCTTTGTAAGACAGATTTGTGGCAGAAGAGAGGTACAGAAATGCTTCCCTTCGGGGGGTATGCACTAGACCTTTTCTAGACGTGGACTTGAAAGAAAGAAGACAGAAAAAAAAGAGGCAAGAGGTGCCAAGGAAAAAGGAAACAGGGACATGGAAACTGTGGGCCGAGAAGCTAAGGAGACTATGAGAGTGTGATAAGGTGTGTGAGAGTATGAGACTCAATGAAAATGAGTGTAAGGACGTGTGAGTAAGAGTTAGTGAGAGTGTGGGGGGTTTTACATTTTAAAATGTGCATGCAGGGAGGATATAGGATCCACCCCAGGTGCCAAATACACTAGGTACACGCCTAGGTAAAATGATCAACTCTTATCTGTGCATTTCCCCTTATGTTTTGATTTTTGATGTTTTAGCTGTAGAAATAGTTATCAAATGCCCAAAAACAAAAATACTATACGTGGTATACTTTTTAAGCTGATCTCCTATGATAGAGCCACTAACTAATCATACTATGGACTAAACTGCTTCAATGGGAGTATGGGCTAAAGATAGCAAATTCATATTACGTAGCATTTGCACATTGAATATTTTCTCTTTATGTCATTACCATGTTCCTATATTTACAAAGTACACTCTTGATTACTTTCTGAATTGTTAAGAGGATTTTCTTATCGCTACCAATACTATATCCCTCACAGACTAACTTTTGGCAAAGTTTTGACCTGAAGAACTTCAACAGGGTAAAAAAATCAGTAACTTTAACAGCTGATACTCGTATGTAGAAACTAGAAAAACAGACAAGGTGGTGAACTCAAATATATTAGTGCAAAAATGAAATCAGTAAGTAAGAGAAATCAATAAGAAGGACGAAGAAAGGGAAAATGAGTTTTTTCTTTCTCTGTCTTGTTAGCTACCATTAATTAAAAATAATGAAATAAAGCCTCACCAGCCTACAAAATACTAAGCAAAAAATCTTCTCTGGGGAAACAATTCAGTGGAAATCCTTTTTAAAATCCTTTTTATTTACAAAACACTAGTAGACTCAGCAGTCCAGTTTCAATAGTGGATAGTGAACATACCATTAAGATCTACAAAACTGTCAATATCATGCATTAGGACACATAGATACAGAAGGGGAAGAAAGCCCTGTTCTTGAGAACCTACATTCCATTGTCCCAATATATTTTTCGGTTTAATATTTAATTATCTAATCATATTTTCCATATGTTTTGAAAAGGTACCCATTTTGGCTAACAATAAAATAAAACAATAATAAACTGATCTGTTTTAAGCAAGTTATGTAGTGTAATACATTTATGTAAAAAAATAAATATTCGCTAATGCCTACAAAACACTTTTTCTATCAAATGACCACATTTAATTCACAAGATTAGTAATTGAACAACCATGGATACCACTTGGACCTATGACAATGAGAATGGAATTTTCATGAGCCACATAAATTGGTACTGTGCTTTTTATTGTGAAATTTAAGTATGTACCTAAGTATGTCTATGAATTTTTTTCCGGAGGCCTAAGGTATGCTGACTGCTATGTCTTTGTGGCAATCCTTTGATCCGCCATTGGAGTGATTGTGTTTAGTCGTGGCGCCACAGTTTAACCTATTCCTTATCCAGTTTCCTGCTGCCACAACTCTTTCTCCCTTTGCCTTGGTTCCTACCAAATGGAGAAGAAGGGTAAAGGCATATCTGACATACCTCTGGTTAAGGATGAATCTCAAAGCATGGTTTTTATGATAAGCCATTGTTAATTATTCTGCCTAGGACCTGTATAACGCAGTGACTCATCTTATAGTCAAAGAAGGGTTAAATTTAGGATTAAACATAGGCTACTCTCAGGAACCTTTGCACAACTTTTGGAAATGCTCCATCATTTTCAATTTTACCCCCAGGGTTCCGAGATACATAATGGAAGCTGTAAATGTTCCCTACGTGAAAGGTTCTCTGGAATCCTGTGGTGGATTTCCCACCAGTTGCAGACGTTGTGGAAATGCTCCATCATTTTAAGTTTTACCCTCTGGGATCTAAGCTAGCTTAAGGAACCTGTGAATGTCCCCTGTCAGAAAGTTGCTAATGAATTTCCTAATTTTATTTTATTTTTTAACACAAAAACTTGGATCTTATATAAATCTTCTCTTAGTAATTATTTCATTCACCATTCATTAATTTGTTTATTTTTTACATACATTTTGGTGTAATTCATTGCCTATATTTTAGTTTGGAAAAAAATGTAATTCATGTTTTTATTTAATTGTTGACTATGCACTCGCATCAATTCCAAATCCTGTGACTTTGAGATTGTGACTGAAATTCAGCTTAGGAACCCCATTCTTCACTCCTATATTTCCCATCAGCAATAATATTCTTGCTAATGGTAGGGAATTGTAATTTGTTTGCCTTTTTAAAGTTCTAGTTAAATACCACACATCTCATTCTGATGATCCATACACAATATATGAACGGCATTTTCTCAAATAGGATGTAAATATATTCAAAAAATCCACAGTGACACGCCTGTTTATTTGTGAAGAACAGCTGTTACTTTGAAAATAGCATGCACACTACTCTCATGCCCAAGCCTGTACAAAGTTATCATGCTTTCAAGATAGTTCACATGATTAACCACTGTATCCACATTATGCTTGGGTGGTGGTATTCTAGTAATCCCTAAAAACAATGCTGCAAAAAACAACAACACAGAAACAAGCAAAATTGTTATCAATTTTCTCTATGATCATACTCGATTACATTAGGGTATTCATTTTGCAAATTTGGTATTGGCCTTATGCTGAGCTGTTAATGTATTCAATGTTACCACAAAGTAAATTATCTTTATTATAGCTAGAACAGGTAGGTCTAGTTTGTCTCCATAGCGAAGCAAATCATAATAAATGATCCTTCACGTTCTGGGATAATGCTGCTAGTATGTTATGGAATAATGGATAAAAACGTAAAAAAGTATCACACTTTGGATAGTCAGCCCCACAGCAAAAAACACTGTATTTAAAATGTCTTAATATGCTTTCGAAAAGTCCCTAAAAATAAGGTCAAAATGATCAAGCACCATGGTGTCGTTATTCTACATGTTTCCCTGCAGGCTGTGTGAAATGAAAGAGTACAAACTTATATTTCTAAACAGATATTTAGTCGCTAAAAATTAAATCCGTTGTCCTGGATAGTGTTTCACTCCTAGTGATTGGCAAGTGATTCTGAAACTGTAAATATTAAAAATGTACAATGGATCAGGTTCAATAACATTAGCCTTCACCTGCAAACACATACAATGTGCAGTATAAATGACTTATGCTATACACAGTTCAGTTCTGGTACACCAGACACTTTCACGTCTTTATATATTTTAGGGAGTTTTTATTCTATAATAGTTCAGATTACAAAACACCAATACAATTTTTACTGTATATTAAAATGCCCATCATGAACTGCCATGTAACTCAGAGGGTGTCAGGGTTCTCACCCTTCCCCCACGCCTACTTGCTTTCTGCTTAAAGGGTTTTTGCCCCACTTCAAAAGAGAGTTGACTGTTTTAGAACCAAACTGTCTACCATATTTCTTCTTTGGTTATTTGGTAGGTAGAACCCATTGATGTCATAACTTGGGAATGGATGATGGATTTTTAAAAGAGGATGGTTATATACAAATAGTTCCTCATTTTTAATCAATGGATTTGAAGGACTCTAGGCTGAAACATTCTATTAAGGATACATGGTTTGCCATTCTCAATTCCTTCCATCCTATTACAAGGTTTTGTATGTACATGTAAAATTAGATATAGCATAATTGAGTATAAGTGCTAATCCAGGAACATGAAAATATAAAATTGCAAGTAAAACACGAAAAAAGCTAATATTTGTTACAAATAAATAGGCAGCACATTTCTACAGACTACATACGTTTCATAGATTGAGAATGTTTGTTCTAGTTTCCAAGGTCATGAAGCTGTTACATTTCAAATAGCTCTTACAATATAGTTTCTGAGATCCCTCACCAGCATCCAATCTATTTACAGGATGCTATTACGAGCTGGAAGAAAAACATTACTAAAATAAAGTAGGAAACAGTTTTTGTAGTGTTTTTATAAACATTTTCATCTCCAATACCTTTTGCTGTACACAAGTAAATCATAGGAGATCTGTTGAGAGTCAGCATTAATGAGTTTCATATTTCAGAATTAAAACTCTGACTTATTTACCAAAGTAAGTTTAATGTTTCAATGTGTGAGCACTATAATAGACCTAAGAATGAAAAAACCTTTAGGAGATTAAAAAACATAGGACTTATATTAATAACGGTTATACTTTCTTTATAAGATGGATGCAGAATCAAAAATGATGTTTTGGTTTTTTTTACAAGGACCAAAGCCAAACCTTGTGCTGACGTGATCATAAAATATAGCAAAGCTATTGATAATTACACAACAATGTACTTTAGTAATTTGGTAACTGGACAAAAATCTGACCCTTGCTGCATAGTTTCAGCCACGGTTTACTTTTGTCATCAATCATACATGACATGTTGTTCCCAGATGTTTGGAATTATACTCTTAAAAATCTATATAAAGGGCATTGAAGGCTACAAAGTATTGGCGGACCCCTCTGTCTAGTCGTTTAAATAAGGTTCATGAATTTGGAAATGGTAGTGGGACACTATCTGAGGGAACATTGGATTTAACACTTCCATTCAAAGGAAATTAACATTGACATCACATATAATCACATGCATGTCTGAAAATATATGATATATTGAACAAGTATGTTAAAGATTGGTGTCAACTGGCTTAAAAATATGTATTAATCACCTTGAGATTCTTAGATTAAAGGTCTCCATTCATTTGGGCTTGTAGACCTTATTTCAGTTTGTTTCAGAACACATCTGTATACTTTATTGTGTTCACATACACAAGGACAGGGAAAGGGACAGCTCACTTACATAAAAACAGGTTTCAAATGGCTATGTATCTTTAGAACGCTAAGTTTATCTTTTGTTTGTGTGTTTGTTGTTAATTTCCTTCCCTGTCCATAGAGACTGACCATTAGGAAAACATCATAGCTTAAAGGAGAACGTGTGAGCTTTTAACATCACAAAACTAATTTAGTTAATAAACAAACAACCAAAGAAACCTATAGCATCTGTTTTTTTTTCTTCCCAATCAGGGTAATTGTTTTGGAGGTAGCTTAAATACTTACTTCATAAAAGCTATGATAGGTAGCAGCCCATGGCAGAGTCAGCATTATCTCACCAATTGCCTGCCCTGAGTTCTCTCCCTGCCAATCCTTTGTACCAATTAGCAGCTTAACGATAGGGGAGAGATAACATTCGACTTTGAGAAGAGGAGGTAGAGATTTCTATTTTATAAGCAAGGACATAACGTTATTAAATCTGTTATCATTAAAAATATTTACATAGTATACCAGAATATTACAAATACAGTATTAGAGAAAAGCAACAGATCCTCTTTAATATAGAACACTGCTGAAACCTCTAGGGGGGGGGGGCAGAGTCGGAAGAAGAAAACTATAGGCTATAGGTAAACATATTGAAGTTTTCCAGAAACACAATTTTAAAAATGCTTGAAATTGATAAGAGGAGTGCCTATAATGTGTCTAGCACAGTTTACGAAATGTTAGATGTACATATTAAAGTACAGAGCTACATTTCTTTCCTAATTTAGTTTGCCATTTTACTGCCAAGACTGGACCATGATATCGGTAAATATCAGGTGCAGATGTCTGAACGAAACATAGCTACTCTGTCCAAATTGGCAAAAAAATAATTACGTGGACGCAAAGGAAAGAGCTGCTTCCTTTGATTACTTCCTGCTATTTCTAAAGCAACAACAGTTCAATGAAGTCCTGCTTCTTTTTACTTTTTTTGTTGATAGAATTAGCAAATTACAGTGACATGCAACTGATATAATATCTTCACTTGAAACGTCAAAGGCTATTCAGCATGATGGAATCCCCAATTTCTATACCTCGATTCTGCTGGGTAAGCACTGATTGCTTGCCTTGTTGTATGTACACATTGGTGATTTCAGCAGCACTGAAAATCTGAAAATAAAGTTTTTAGTGTGTACTTCCCTTTTTGTATTTTCAGTCCTTGAATTAACCCTTATCAAATCCTTATGGTTTCTGGGATTGGTGGTTTGTATTTTTATTTGATGAGCTACAAAGCAAATCTAGTGTCTTTCTGCCATTAATTATGATTTTACAATTTTTTGATAGATCAATCAACCTTTTGAAATCAATATATATAATTGTTATGCTTGCCCTCAATTCAGTTAACAAAATACATAATATGACTTTGATGTGTTTACTTTACCCCATCCACTTGTGCTAATTTCATATTTTTTTACAATGAGAACTGTGATAATAAGAAAATAATTTCACTTATTCATAAAAAGTTCTACTGCCAAATGTCTGAGGCTGAGAAAGACTTGGATCATTCTGTGAATACTCCTGCTTTGTGTTCCATATGTCTCCGTCTTATTAAGAGGAAACTGAAGATTAGTCAATGTTTTCTGGCCAATATAAGGAGCAGTAGATGATATAAGTAAGTTATTTAAGGTAAAGTATTCCCTTAACCTTAAATCATACACTAAATGAGAAGATTTTGGCTGGATAAGTGGGAATGCAATAATTTTCCAATGTAAACAATCATATTTTGAATCCACAAATAGGAAAAAATAATATCTTTGAATAGGAAGAGTGATAGATCATATAAACATACTTGTTTGTTACCATATTTCTCCATTCAGCTCACTATGGGTACAACATGATGGCTATGGAGAGTGTTTCGTGCACATTATTGCTTCCCTTCGTAATGTACACAGCTAACATTAGTAAAACTCACATGGTGTCTTTAAGCAAAGGTGTCAAAAAAGTCTTTGAAGGATTTGCCCTGTCTAAACTACCAAATATAAGTGTACTTCTAGAACGTACCCAGCCCTGAAAATGGAATCAAATATTTAACAGTGATTGTCAATGAGCCATACGTTAAATATTATCTTGAAAAGCTATAATGAAGAATCAGCCAATATGAGCTTCTCTTGCAAAAAAAGCCTGGGTTGGCCTGCTTAATAGATTACTAAATTTGTAAGGTCTCTTTAACCCCTTGAGTGTCAGAGATCGGGCCAGATTTTTTCTCCGGGAGGTCAAGACATTTTCAACAGTTTCTACATCCTTTACCCATGGAAAACTGTAATGTTTTTATTGCGGAAGCTTTCCATTGGTAGTTGACTTGGGCAAATTTTGCATGAACCAGATATGAAGTTTACATTCAAAAATTCTTGTTTACTTTTTTACTTATAAAACTACCAAAAATCCCTTTGTTTGTTGAAAGAATGTTTTTTAAACTGCAACATCCTGAAATATCATTTGTATTGAATATGAGTTTGTAGATATTTTTATAAACATATACTGAAATGTTTAGTAACACAAAAACTCATTTATGATTTTTTTTCATGTAAAAAGGTACAAAAGATAAATTCCATGGTAAAACTAGTGTCAAATTAATAAACAAAAGTATATATTTCCTGAAATCCCACACCAAGGGCAATAAAGCAAGCAAAAAATTTATATTCTTTTTATTAACCGTGGGAGTCACAAACAGCAGCAAAAACAAATGTAATGGGAACACAGAATTTTGATTTTTTTCTCAAAAAAGGGTGGATTGTACACTCACTGGATATGGCGACTCAGAGGACGGTGTCACTACTACTACTAATAGCACGATATAATAAGCGTGATAGAAATCGTATGCTGTATGTTATAATGAATAAATATCCTATAAGTGTGCATTATTTTTAAAGCCATATTAATTATGGAAGTCACACTCTGAAAGGAATCGGATTAGATATGAGAATTGAATTTGTATTTCGGCAAATATTTAATCTTCTATCATGCATTCAGCCAATTTGCAGGTAAGAATAATTAAGTCCATTAAATAATTTTGAACGTGGCACATAACTTAATTACTGTATTATAACAAAATTTGACAGTGAATATTTTAATCAAATATACTGTTATAGATCCAAAGATAGTGCATCGTATTGGTTTTCTTTCCTTCTTAGCAAACTTCTTTTTAATATACTTTTTACTTAAAAGAGCTACTGGGGGAATAAATCTCTAAAGTTTGTTTTTTTTATCCAAAGATAATAACATGTTACTTCCATGAAAATATATGTTCTGGTAAACTTTGGAAATGCCCTTTATGGAATAATATATAATCTAACATAAGTACAAAAACATAACTAGAAATCAACCAATTTCCCAAACAACAAAAGAAATCAAACTTTGCCTGAAGCATCACTTTATTTGACCTAAAAGCCTATTCTCTAGTGTTTTTATGGCTAGCTTGGGAACCTACAATTTCCTTTGTTGCTTGTAAAATCATTTAAGGCATCTTTGATAATTTACCAATGTCATCTATTGTTAGTTTGAAATAGAAAACCTGGAAACAATACAGTGAAGATTTCAAGACAAAAAGTAAAATAAAATTTAAATGGTTGGTGTCCGACAACATTAAAAAAACAATTTATTTTTTCCTAAATATACTCCTTTGCAAAATGTATCTACCACCCCATATAAATAACACTTTGTAAAAGTATACTCCCATACCTCAATGTGCTTCTTTCACGTGATCAATATAACTGATTCAAGTGGAGTAGCAGCAGTTAGCCACATGTATGGTATCTGTTTTTGGAGGGCTATTAGGAAAGTCCAAGAAGTTTACATTCTAATGCTTAGTAGCTTCAGTAGACGGGGAGGAGGAACATCAGAGATACGTTTCATTTTCTAACTCCAGTAACTCCAACATGCATTAAAAAATAAAAATCTATCAAGATCTATACAAAAGATGAAGTGGTTTAGCTTTTCATATAGTTTCGTTTTTCAACGTCTTTACATTGTATACGGTCTTTATCTTATAATGATTTTGAAACAATTATCATATTGTTTTTCTTTCACTAATTATAATCAATACACCACTCAAGAAGTTCTTCTTATGAGATATGCATCTAAATCCTACTCTAGTACTGTACTCAATGATCTAGTTGAGGAGTGGCAAGTGATTTGTAAAGTTATATGATCAACTTCCTCTCTATATTACCAGTGGCTCCTCACATACAACCTGGGTTATATTGCTGCCCATTTTGAGGTCAAATTAATTACTTTGTAAAGTTGCTGTTGCTAGTAACATACCATTAATAGCAGATTGTATCTTTAGTTTGTTAAGCATTTGATGTGGTAGTCATTTCCTCCCACCATTTTTTAGATTGTCTGCATTGGCCACTAATGTTCTCCACCATTAAATTAAGTAAATTAGTTTCTTGAAACTACATACAGCTTGTGCTTTTTGTTAAGAATAAATGACTTTTTCTGACTTTTACTTGAAAAATATTTTACTCATCTACAATAGCTAATGAAAAAGCTGCTAAATCTACTATTTGTCCTGGGCTAAGATATACCCAATGTTTATAGTTTATACCCAAAGTTTTTTTGGCTTTATATTTACAAGTTATAGAGCAATAAGTACAAGTAATATATCGCTATTTCAAAATATTTTTTCCACATCTGGTCATTTCGCCCCCATGTCCTATTTGGGACATGTTTGTCAACTAAATTTACCCTATCAACCCCAAGGGTATTTCAACCCTTTCTGTGCACTAATCCTTCCACCAGCCTTTGTCAAAATTTGTGGTAATATTTTTGGTGTTTTTTCACACACTTTGTATATTAGGTTTGGATTTACAGCTTCTGGTATATGTCACTGTCAAACAACAATCCAATATGTGTTCAGCAACATCTCCCGAGTACAGTGATACCACCCATGGATGGATTTGTCGGGTTGTTTGGGGGCTAAAAGACCACATCTGAGAAGTTTGCATTTTTAAAATTACCTAACCAAACATTTTTTTTAAACTAGACACCCCATGGGCATTTAAAGTGGCAGTATTTTAAGTTTTTCAATGCAAGAATTTTGGGAATTATTGTTACCAAAAATTCTTTAACCATTTTTTTTTTACTGATCACATTGTGATATGTAAGCTGGGTGCCATTGACTTACAAGAATGAATGCATTCTTGAATTCAACGTACAGAGGGAACCCAGAGTTCTCAGATGGGGTGTTGGTATCGATGAAAATTGATTATATTGCCACCAACAAGATGTTTTTCCGTGAAGCGCCTGGCACATCAATTATTATTAAATGGCCACTTCATGGGTGCTGAGATTGGTGGCAGTATTTGGCAGAGCCAACATTATTTTATTAATAATTAACCCCCATGGTTATCACCTTTCTCCTCACCTACCCTTTTAAAAGCTGCCTGAACCAATCAACAATCAGGAAATTAACAAATGGTACAGAAATTGTTTGGTTAATACAGAGGAATAATTATGCAGAAACCAAGCAAGGTAAGGTAAGATACCTTTTCACATAAGGTAGGGTTTTAAATATGCGTGTATATGTATGTATATATAATACCCCATATATTTATTGTAGTATTGTCAAATTATCAGTACAGAATTTGATAAAAATAATTTATTGTTTCTTCCCAAAACAAAAAGTGTACTGTTTGGCCTACCTATATTTTAGTCACCATGGTGACTAAAATAACTAATTCAAGCAACACACTATAGTATTGCTATAAAAAGCAATGTGTCATGTAAATATGACTCACCAAGAATTTCATAATAAAATCATAACTTTTATTTTCAAACAAATGAAGTAAACTTCTAGTTAAAAGGAACTAGATCTTTTTAGTGTGCCGCAGGAATATTGCTCATAAAAATGTGGTGAACAGTGGGTGGTTAAGCATAAAAGCTTTATTCTTCAGGGGGGCTATATCTGAAATTAAAAATAAAGGTACTCTGTGAGGCAGTTTTACCCCTTTCCCCAAATACTAAGCCAAAGGAACGTTATATGAGTGAGTCTTGTTTGAAAACTATAAAATGTATATAAGTATATTTACTAAAATTGAAAAACAAACAAAACAGAAACATTTTCATAGTGTATACTAATAAATTGTATCAATCGTTAAAAATGTGATGTATTTTGCACTCACAAGCACACTGTATTTTCAGGTGCTTGAATATTTTATAATTGCTCCCCAAAGGTAAAGGGCTGCTTTAGGACTTGACCTCAGGAAAAATGAGAAAAGGAGATGTTAAAGTAATCATAAAATTTACATACTTTTATTTTGATGTATCCGCTTACATTATAGTGTGCAGTAAAATAAATTTGATTTGTCTCATGCCGAGTAACAACAAAGCAAGTCTGTATGATGACCCCTTCCAACATACAACATTTGTAAACACACTTACACTAATTACACACACTTACTCATACTCACTAGCACAGAAGGCACAGAACAGTTGTGTGGGGGCAATGGGGGGCCCGGGGCAATTTTTCGCACCAGGGTCCGGTGGTTTCTAGTTATGCCCCTGGTGGTCACACTATATATCCACACCAAACAACTCCATAACATCAAAAGATAGCTTCTTTGGCATGTACTTACACATATACTTACACGTAGTCTCTTAGCTCTTTTTCAGGTGACAGCAATGTTTTGTTTTTAATTTTGGTTTTCATAATTTATCTTGAGCTTTGAGTCCTGTGTTCATTCCAATGCATTTGGTTATTTTTAAATAATATACAGGAGTGTTTTCTGACAGATGAGATCATGCGGTGGTTAGTCGATGCTGTTCTTTTGTCTTCTGCTGTGATTACATATTCATACATCACCTGGAATTCCAGCGCTATAATCAAATATTACTGGTGAACTGAAACATATTAGTAGGATAAATGGTTACATTTCCTTGTAATTTAACCTCTGGTGCATATTGAATGTGCATCTCAATTAACTGCACATGTTCTCAGAATGCGCAATTTTCCATCCCAAAGAAACCAGTTTGCTTTCAAATGCAGCATTTAAATGCAAATCCTAAACAGTAAAAAAAAAAAGTAAACTGCATTCTTTTGCTGATGCTTATTCTTGTTTTATTGTGACAAGCACAATTTATTGTGCTATAAAATAAGCTAAACGAGAATTCCAGGTACGGAAAAAGTCTCAAGTCATGGAACAAAATATATCTATGATTTAGTAGTAGAATCAAACACAGTGTTTCTGATACATTAATCAGTATATAGCAATTTGGTCTGCCCTAAGGAAGACACTAATGAAAATTATCCATATTGGTCATGTGCTGAGTTTACTTGATTATGAAACATGGATTTTTTTTGTGGAAACTTTGTGCCCTAGAATGATTTATAATGAAATAACCCTACTAAATTTCTTCTTTAACAATTTTCTCTTTTGAAGAAAGTAATTGAGGAATGCAAGATCATCATAATCTACCGATTTTTGCCATTTGTGACGTCTTTAAATACTGATTACAAACTTCACCTTGGTCATTTTTAATTGAACTCAGAGCTTCAGTAGACCCCTAAAAGCAAATTCTTCAGTTAGTTCAGCTACAAATCCTACTGAGTAGGATGGTAATAAATAGGCAAAAAATTTTTTTATCAAAGAACACCATTATTATTCACTATTAAGTCCCATCCTTAATACGTTTTCTAAAATGGACTACATACAAAACCCATAAAAGAAGGTTCTAGGTAGAGGACGTCACAGGAAAAGCTGCCATTTTGTCAGAAGTTCGTGCCAGGTTATGTCTACAGACAAAGAGAGAAGCTAGAAGATAAAAGATGAAAAAATGTAGATGTGGAAGCAGAAGCTGAAGTGGTTGGTAGTGTGAGAGAGTAAGTGAAAAGAATGTGAATTTCGGTTAAATTAATAATAATTCTTCCAGTTTCTGCTGGTCTTGTCTCGTTTCGTGGTGTCATACAAATCACAGAATTTGCCAAAATTCAGTACATTTAGTATTCATACAAATCTGAATGCACCAGTCTAATAGTTAACACTGGGAGTTGACTGAAGAAAGGTACAGTCCTTGTTTGCAGATTAGTTAATTTACAAAGTCTGTTATAACTACAATCTATTTTGATGAAATTTGCCATTTTTGTCAATTTGTACAAATGTCTGAAAATCAGGAGGGTCCCCCAATGAAACAAACAAATGGATGCGGATGGCATTTCGTCTGCTAGTTACAGACACACACAATATTTGGAAAATATATATCCTAACGACCAATAATACATTAACAATCCTTGGCTAAAGTCAGAACAGTTTTAACTAACCTCTGCTTGGTTTTGTCTTTTAAACAGCCTGCTTTTCCCACCTACTTCTTCCATATGCTGGTAAAACCTGTTCTCCTCAACTGCTAGCTTGTAAGACATGCTAAACAGTTATATTGTATTTTTGTAACATAGTTTTTGGTCATACGACCACAAAAAGTAGCCTTAAAATGTTAAACATTTAAACTGTCCATAACATGCAATACAGCATAAGCACACATATGGTTTTTCCTGATCCTCTTCTCACTCACCCAGGCCCCACTAATCCTGAGCTCACCTTGAAACATCAGGACACTATGCAGCCACATACACCATACGCTAGCATCCACCTATACACACACATGCACCCATGCACAAACATTCACTTGCACACTTTATGCACAGGCAAAGGCATGCTAACAACATACACCAATAAACACACATTCCAACAATACATAACAAGACACTCACATCAATGCCATTCGGTGACACGCAAAACACCAAAAGCTCATACACACTAACACCACACTCTTATGCATGTGCACACACTATCCAAAACATACACTAGCACACACACACTGACTCTAACAATTTCATGTTTGTAACTTGGGTAACTTAGGCGACATGAGGGTCCATAGAGCTGCACTAGTACACTTGTCATTGAAATCACTAGTGTACTGGCCCTGCGGCAATTTTCCAAGCACTCCCTTGATAAGGCCCTCATGAGTTATTCCTGCATTCAGCTACACCCTGCAATTACTTATTTTCCCTGTATGCCTTTACCCAGGACAGCTTTCAATATTACAGTCCCAGGCTTTGGAACAACCAGTAAAATAAGTTTATTGAACATACTTTCATCTACTGAACCTTTCCCTGCATCAGGAAAAGATGTGCAACCTGCCAGCACATCTATACACTAACCTATAAAGATTACTGGATAAATACAACAATGTGTAGTATATTTCTAGAGACTGTAAGCTCTTTGAGGTGGGGACCTCCTTTGCTGATGTCTTAATAGCAACTGTACCCTGATCATCATATATAATAATTACCACTGAAATTATTGTTACTCCCCTGGATATCATATACAAATATAGGAAGGCAAGCAAAACAATGTATGTTCAATGCAAATGGCGTGACAACCATTTGTGAACAAAACAAAAACAATGATTCTGTAATATCCTACCTTGTACCAGAGCATAAACCTTTTGAATGGAAACAGGAAAGTTCAAATAGGCCCTCTCTGGATGTTGCCTTCAGTCATAAAAATGTAATGGAAACCAGGTTTCCCGTTATCTTATTAAAACATACCATTATAGGATTCATTGTTTTGCTCAGTTGTGTTCCCAAGACATTAACTTGTCATCGCACTGCTTCTGATCATAGAAATCCCAAATACTAACTAGTTGCCTATATGATTCTTTTAAAAATGGCTTTTTATTCTGCTTTTAGAAATTATACACATCACGATTGACAGTTAAGTGACATCTGCAAGCCTAATTTTGTGTCATATTTTAGGTACATCTTAATACTTTTTATGGACCTTACCATTACTATTGTGCTAAATTCCATTGAAAAATGTACAGACTTGGTTTTTAGATTTGACACATGAAAATAATAGATTTCCTATGAAATAAGTGCACTTTAAATGTAGTATATAATGGCTAAATGATTAAGGCTTCCTTGTACCTTAAAGTCGATTTGATTACAGTGCCTCTTCACTACTGAGGAAGAAACTGTTTAGTGTATCCTTAAGGTTTAATTACTAAACTGTGAGTTGTGTATTATAAAGGAACAGTTTTAAAGTGTTTTATTTGGAAGATTTATTTGTAGAACCAATTTTCTCAGTTTTAGGTAGTTTAATCTCAAATTGCCTATAAAATACAATTCACTGTTTCATGAATGAATCCAATGTGTGCATTTAGACAGGACAGAGAAACAAAAAAAAGAAAAACATTATGTGAGATATTCTACACAGCTGCCAATAGTTGTAAATTTTGCAAAGACTCATATCCATGTTGTCCTGGCAGATGTTCAAGGTGGCAGTTGTTCAGGACTGCCTGAATCTCTATAAGGACAATGACTAGTTCCTGGGCAAATGATATGTAAAAAAAGAGGTGCGAATGAAGTATTCTGTAGGTGAAATACCTGTGACGTTACAACACCACCCACATATTGTGGACAGAACACATTGTGAACATTGAAAAGAGAAGGGAGAAGATAGAAGATCAACATGTGGAAAAAGATGCGGAAGCAGAAATGGACGACAGAAGGGGAAACATTCAGAAAGCGTAAGAGACTGACCGAGAAACAGAGTGAGTGAGAGTGAATGTGGGTACTGGGCAACAAATTTTGTTCGCGAATCAAATATTCCTCTCTATACAGCTTCTTCAGTGCTCTGCTCCCTGTATGTCACTTTTCACACATCTACCTGGAGATAGCTAGGAGAGGAGCCCAATGCGCTGGTATAGCAAAAGGCACACCAAAAGATGTAGAGCAGGAATACAGTACAGGGGGCAATAGGAAGGAGAGACACAAGGCAAATCTAAGTACAGGCTAATAGGACAGGCGGTAGGCAAAGGTTTAATCCAGTTATCAGTCCAAGGTCAATAGGGCAGGCGGCAGGCAAAGGGTTAATCCAGTTATCAGTCCAGGGGTCAAAAAGGAAGGTGGCAGGTAAATGGTTAATGGTCCAGATAGTGGGAGACTCTAAGCTACGTGAGTAGCGTCAGAATATCTGAGCACCGGCATGAGAGAGAGCTGGGGCTTTATAGGAGAGGGGGCGTGATGTCACCACCATCGCTGCCCTGCCCCCCGAACACCCAGACGGCTAGTGATTGGGAGACTTGCAGAATGTACAGGAGGAAGCTCCACCACTCACAATGATGCTATCGCCACCCCCTTGTCATACTTCACACCTGCCGCACACCCATGCATGACCTTCCGGCGGGTGTATCCAGAGGCTGACTGTGGTGAGACGGTAAACTCCTGACACTGGCTGATGCACGCTAACACTCTATGCAAACACCATAGATTAAAATGCATTTTAACACCATACACTGACACTCAAAAATGGTCACACACACTAACACTGTGCATGGACACTCCGCCCAATCTAACACTGTATACTGACACCCTCCACAAACACATTCACCGTAACATAGTACACTGATACCCAACACAGTCTAACAATACACATTTGACACCGCTATATACAGTCAATCTAACACCATACACTAACATCAAGCACTGTACACTGGCACCCTCCAAAAACACACATACTCAAAAACTGTAGACTGACACGTACACACAGTCTAACATTATACATAGACAACCCCCAGACACTCATTCTAACACTGTACATTAATACCCAACACAGTCTAGCATTGAACACTAAGACACATACACTCAGTGACACATGTACATTGACACATGTTCTAACATAATACACTGTCCTCATGCACACAAATACCATACAGTGACACACATAGTCTAACACACGGACCCCCCTGGTTAAGGTGCCAAGGTACTAAGACCAGCCCTGGAGCCACTTGCTAATAGTCCATTCCAGTGTAAAAACAAATTGGCACTTCATTGGCTGCAGATGCACAGAGCTTACAGTAAGACACTGCACGAGAGGAGGTCAGCCTTTAGATTATGCTGGATGTAACATGATGCCAAAGCTTAGGTTGAACAGGGTATATAGGAATACTCTATAATAATAAATAATAATCAGCAATAAAGGGCGAAGTTGGGCTCAAGAGCAGGGGCTCCGTTTGTAAGTATCTAGCATGCAGTATTTTATTCTGTGATAATTTCCCTTGAAGCAATGTTCAGTTACAAATGATAGCTTTGATCTTGCTGTTCTAGAAGAAAACTAAACATTTTGATATCTGTAATTACTTCTATTTTTAAATTCAATCCAATTTACTTTAATACACGGCCTAGTACTTCTAGCAGACTTTCCAACTATGTTTTCTTGGAGACATCGGCATGAGGTCCCCTTAACTCCTGTTTTATTGTAGTCTTCATGAGGACAAAAACACATTGTGTTTGGCTTGTTTGTTTTGAAAGAGACACATTTTCTTTACTAAGAAAGAAATGAGATTATATTTTTCTCCCCTGGTGAGATAGATTCACAGCCATATAAAGACTTGTAGTAATTACTAATTAAACTGCTAAACCAATAATAGAATACTTGTATTACATATTATGGCACATTTGGTTCTATGATATTCAGCTGCAATATCTCCAGGATATGATTCCACCTAATCACGGTTTGGTTCTATATTATTTATTTGTAGTTTTGTAATAATTTTCCACAATAATTTTGTAAGTGTATTTGGTACCCAGGATCACCTGTCAAACTGTATGTGTAGATGACCTTGAAAGTGTGTTATTAACACTTAAGCATTTTGGTGGAAAAAGTATGGACCCATGCCTGGCATACCTGCACTGCTTCTCCATGGTCTACACCCGAATCCTTCATGCATCCTCCATGGTCTGACAGTTCTCATCACTGACTTGCTGCTTGAAGTAAAAAAATAATATTAGACTCTACAGACAAACTTTTTGTGAAACTATTAACCCCTTAATGACAAAGCCTGTACATGTACGGGCTCAAAATGCATTGTTTTCAATGGGTTTAGGGACAACCATTGTCCTTAAGGGGTTAAAGTCTGTAAAGCTCTTTAATATGATGCAGAACATAAATGGCTATTAATATGCATTAATATTTTAGAGCTTCTTGGTCCAAGGAGAAATCTAATTGCCTTTTGTAGTCAAGGAGGATTGTGTTTGGAGTCAAGTGGCAAAATTCATTAAAAATAGCTCAATTGGGTTTTTATTGGATCAAAACCAGAAAGGATAGGTAAAATGGTTGAACTTGGTGGACTTAGGTCTTTTTTCATGTAACTATGCAATGGGGGTTATGTATGAAAACTCGATCTGATGTTGCATTCCATGGATTGCTAAAATGATTAAAGCTGGAGCCTTGCCTCATTTTGGCTTTATACAGCTTGACAACAGTTGAAGAGTGTGAATTGGAACCAGGGCCGGCCGAAGACGTAAAATGCCGCCACCCTGCCGGCGTCGGCGGGGGGGGGCGGCATTTTAAACTTCGCCGACGCCCCCCCGGTACTTACCTTTGAATAGTCCTGCGGCGAGTCTCCCTGCTCTGCCACCGTGCCGGTGTAATTTGAGCCGGAAATTGACCCCACTTCCGGCGCCAGTATTACAAGCCGCACCAAAGACCGGCAGAGGGAGAGACTGCCACGGAGAGGAGAGAGAGAGGCGCCAGCCGGTAAACGAAACCACCGGGCGCCTTCTTCCGCTTCAAAACGCTGGGCGGCAAAGTGCCGCCCCTTCTAAAGTGCCGCCCGGCCCTGATTGGAACCAACCTCTAACCGCAACTCTTGTTATAAATTTTTGTCCTTATGAACATCTATACAGATGTTCAAAGTCGTTTTCAGGGGGAGAATGATTACGCTGATAAGGCTCACATCTCCAAGCCCAGGTTCTGTCTCGCTTCCAGATTACATCCTCTCCTATTTGACTACTTTTAAAACTTTCAACCTGAATCATTTTGTACTAGTTTTTAGAAGTAAAATATTATGTAATTTTATAATGGTAAACATAAATGTATTTTTATTAATGGATCTTAGAAGGGCAGTTGTTCCATGTGGTGTTTGTTTAATAGCGCATGAAGACATTCTCTGTGTTTATGGTCTACACAAAAGTGTGTATAATGACTCAAATTATAGCACACAATGCAGCCTTATATCAAGTACATATAACAAAAAACAGTACTTTAAATTATGATAAAGTTGAGGATAAATTAGTAGTTCCCCGAATTATGTAAATAGATTAAGAGACCTTTGATCCATTCATAACTATGAATAGAAGTATAAGGAAGAAAATGATAAGTATTGGAACTGGAACAGTTAATTTGCAATATAAGCATCTTCTATTAGTGTAGTGTGGATTAAATAAATGTGCAGATGCACAAGAATTGATCTAGACATATCTGAGGGAGGCTAAAACAAGTGAAACGTTGCCAAGTATTAAGCTCCTTGGATATTGATGTTACCACATCTGGCTATTTTTTTCAGTCTATCAATCTTTGTCACGAATATTTAAACTTAAAAAGTACGTTAACTAATCAGCTCTTTACTCTATGGGCAAAAATCAAGAAGATCTGTAAATACTGGAAAATCTGTAAAAAATGTGTCCACATCAATCACACAACATGCTTTTTTGCATAAGGTTATCTTGCTCACTGGGGTCATTTACATAAATTAAAGTTCTCCACCTGTTTTCTTAAATAGAAACTAGACACTGCCAAATGGCTTGCTTGAACAAAAGAAAGTCTGGGGTCCCTAGGTCCCTGGAGGGTCCCACTAGTGAAAGACTAGAATGCACTTTGAGGTAAACTAAACATTAACCTCAACAGAGTCCCAGCTGGCATGAGAAACCTCTTCAATTCAAATGCTTTACAAATTTAATTTGGACCTAAATTCACATTAGTAACTACCAAAGAAGACGATGAAGAGATTATTATCCAGATAACTATCACTTTGGACGTGAATTTCTAACTAGTTTACTTATGAATACATTTTTTGTTATCGTTGTGAAGATGTATACATGAAGATTATACAGAAATAAACATAGATTGAGGTAGCACTATAAATATAGTTTTGGCATTTTTTGTTAATTGTGGTAGTAAGTTAAAGTGTCTTGGTAAAAACTACTGACGGATTATTGGTGGGGATTTGAGATGCTATTTAATAAATGTAATCAATACATTTCAGAAGGAATTAACTGTAAGATAAATAAACATAAATATGTGTGAGAGCTAATTTAAAAAGTAGAAAAAGAAAAAAAAGACAAGTATTCAGATAATTCACCCTTTATGTTCCATCTTACTTCCCCACTATATTAGCAAATCCCCTAACTTGAATTAGTATTGATACAGTATAGATCCTGGTGCCTATAAGTGGTTTTTCCAAAGGATGTATTGCTATTACAGATGCATGTTTGACCTAATAACAAATCTCACACATGTTAGAATGCATTCTCTCCCCTATTTTTAGAGGGAAATGGTATTAAACAACTGATCTCCGAGATCAGAGTTTGCAAATTGTGTGTATATATATATATATATATGTTAATAAGCCTACTTGTAGGTCATTTTATGAATGAAATTATATATGACCTGCTCCACTAAGGTTGCAATATATTTGCTTTGATGTAAAATGCTTAATGTTGCCCATAATAAACAGTTTTTCTTGATTTTATTAAATCAGGTGCAGGCAGCAGTCCCTTTTAACCGTCTGCAATGGGTGGCAATTTGACTAAAATATTGTACTGGAAGGAGGGCTTTTGGATGTCCCTCATAAATTTGATGAATTTTGATGTTACTCAGGAATAGACTAAGGGGTCCTAGCTTAGCAACTAGAACGAGATACAGGGAGAGAAACAACAGCAGTGCAGCTACACCACAGGTTCCCCTACTTGCACTTGGTGGTATGGGCAGCTATTCCAACTGATGGACAGTGTAGGCTGATTAAAAAGTGCCATACGATTGTCAGGCACTTCCACAGCAGTGTGAAGTAGCAGAAGAAGGTTTACCCCTCCACTGTGTACATCAGGACATGTCATCCTGGACACGATGGAGTGGATCCTAGAGCAGTAGGGGGCTGAGCAGAACATTGGGGTATCTAACCCATTCGACAGAGGGGAATGGGCATTAATGGGGCAGGTGGTTGCAGTCCTGAAGCCATTCAGGAATATGACAGAGAATTTAAGCCAGAGCACTTTGGGCTAGATCATCCCCATACTTACTTACCTTATACAAAAAAAATGCATGAAGGGTTTTTGCCTTCCTCTGGAACTATGTTACTATGTTACCTCCTGGAACAAAATTAGGTCTTTGTGAACAATAAATTACATCTGCTATGGCCTGCCTAGGTGCCCTACTGCTGCTTCTCAATCACCTTCCATAATCATTCTTGTACCATATGGCTCAATGTGTCTGTTTACCTGTGCCTGCACTGCTTGTAGCTGCTAAGGCTCAATTGCTTTTCCTACTCTGAGGGATCCATTCATTAAATTGTCCAATATTTGGGAAACTCGGTCCCATAGCATGCTGATGGATGTATGTATCCATTGGTGCAGTGCTACTGCTACTCTTAAAGGTCCTGCAGTGCACGTGCAAGAGATCTTCTCTTTGGCAACACCTTAAATGTTGTTTCCTAATCAAAAAAGGCCTCTGAATTTTGTCCAAACTGAACGATCGGAAAACAAACTTTGTTACCTGAAAACGAATGCAAACAATTTTACTTGCCGTTTACAAGTGTGGCGTACAAGTGGCAAGAAAAACTTTTCTGCATTAATTATTTATGAAATGTGGTATGATCTACAAGTATAGACAAGCACAATGTGCTAAAGCTATTGAAACAAATGATTATAACATACCTCTGAAACATGAACAGTGCTGGTGGAAAAAGAAAGTGAACCCTTGGATTTTACAACTTGTGTGAATGGCTCTCTAGAGGTCATTTCACAGCATTTCTAATGAGTTAAGGTCTGGGGTCTGTCTGGGCCACTTCAAAAGGTAGATTTACTTTGAAGCTAATGGTCATTGTCCTGCTGCAGAACATAACTTATACTAAGTTTCAGCTAGTGGATAGCCATCCTGACATTACCCTGTCAGGATGGCAAAGCAGCTCTAAATCATGATGCTCTCTCCACCATTGGGAAGAAGTTTTCATGTTGGTAGGTGGTGCCCTTTTTACGTCATACATAGCACTGCGTGTCTTTCTCGAACAATTCAGCCTTAGTTTCCTCAGTCCACAGAACATTTTCTCAGTAGCAGTGCCAATGTGCCTTGTGTACTTCAGGTACACAGCAATGTTTTTTTTGGAGAGCAGCGGCTTCCTCCGTGGAGCCCTTGTTCAATGCTTTGCATATGGTGGACTCATGAACAGAGATGATAACCAGTTCAAATGAATGACACAATATCACCATACCGGAGCTATAGTTATAGATGTTTTCACCTCTATACTTTAGTATATGCGCTGGTCTGTGCAGTGATAAGTTATCTTCCAAACGATATAAATCCAATTAAAAATATCATTCTAATTCATTTATTGGAATAATGTATATTAAATATACAAAAAAAGAGTATATACTTCCCAGCATAGTAAAAAAAATAATAAAGAATAAAAAATAGAAAGATGGATCTGCAAATTCATTAAAGAAAATTATAAAGTTCAGATTAGTTCCTTAAATGTATCCCCTCCCCTCCAATTATTTTCCATCTTAGTAATTGCTATAAATGAAAGGTCTTTTGTGTTCAAGAAAGTGTTTGTGTACACTATGTTTTAATATTTTTTTGTTTTGTTACAACTCCTATTCTCGTTTGTAGTTTCCCAGTTGCATCACCAGTGTTTTGGAAATATTTCATTTTATATTAGCACCTGTTATATTAGGTTACCATTATAATGAATTATAATGAAGTACTATGCTCAATTCATTAGTATCGTTCCCTCCACCCTTTTATTTACAGGTTAACAGGTGACTTCTTCCAGTGTTTTACCAATATTATCTGTATTATACCGTCTCTCACAAAGTCTACTCTTAAGTACATTCAATTGCTGGTTAGCGAGAAACAGCTTTTATTTATAGAGAGGTGTACTTGACACAGTGATCATTGCTGATTTTATTCACATAAGCCAGTTTATACTACTATTTTAATAAAGATTATTTATTTATTTGGCTGGCTTCTGATTCTGCCGGAGATCCTATTGGGAGCAGATGTGACCTAGTGTGGATCCACTACCCCCACGGCTTCCTTCACCTCATGCTGTTGAAAAGAAAATATACTGCTCTTGAAAGAGTGAGTTAGAATTTTACAGAACCCTAGAGGTTTGTTTATATTTGGTGTTGTAATATACTACACGATGGTTTATTATTTTTTGTGTTTATTTTACATCATATCAATCAATAAATAACAACAAGGTCTATCTGTATTTTTTTTTCTCGTTACGGTAATAGTAAATAGTTATGTATTGAAGATAATTGGGATAATTGGGATAAAATAGAAACGTAAAATTAGGACACCAGACTGGTTTATATCAAAAATATATAGAAAATCTGGAACATGACCTACCTTTTTATACAAGTGCATTCTCCCTTTAAATGCTCTCAAGCTCTAGTCACTAAATATTAACAAACTGTTTTCTGTTTTAATTAAATCTCCTGGCGCATGGTGGTGTGCTAGGGAATGCCACATCCCATATGACGAACCCAGATTTAATATCCCACTTTTCAGGAAGTGACCCAATTTAAGTAAAAGCTAAAAGGATTGACTGATTTCTTATTTTTATGTATCTTGTATTTTGTTTGAACTGTTAGCAAAGTGAACACATTCAGCTGTTTCCATATAAATTTTATAAATATACATTTTTAAGCATGTGATATATTTCGTGTATGTTTTACTGGCATGGAAATATTTACATGACTAATATAATTTCTTCAGAAGATTGTGTCATCTTGGTTGGATATTTGAGGTAGAACATTTGTCTTATTATTTGGCATTGTAGGTATAATCAGGTTGTTAGTTTTTGGTTCTTTCTCCATTACATATTGGAACAGATGCATTACATCTGTTCTGTTTTAGTTCTCAGGGAAAACATTGTAGGCTAGTGATACATTTACAAATTCAGAATTGAATACAAAGCCTGTTAGAGTTTTTGTAAGAACTCTGGGGTGCAATAATTCAAGATTCACAGTGTTATCTATCTACCTATACCTCTGAAGTACAGTTTTAACAGCTATCTCGTTGCATATATTTGAGGTTTAGTTTTTGTTCTTCAGTTTCCAACTGCCTTTTCTAACTGCTTTTTCATATTTTGTATGGAAAAACATAGCAACTCGGTTCCCCAGGCATTTTATTTTTTTCTTACCAGCAGCCATTGGGAGTCGACTGGTGCCCCTGAATCAAGGGGGCGCTGCTGTGCCAATCAGATAAGGTTCTCATGTTTACACACCTTTCATGACCCTGCAGAAGAAGTGTAGCAGCTCGCACAGAGTGTGCAAGTTGCGCTCAAGACGAAGGTCATAAGGGACGGAGAAAAGAGATGTCATAGGAAAAAGCATTGAGAGTGAGAGATCAAAAAAAGGAAACCTCTGAGAGTTGGAGGAACGAGAGAGCTATTCCAGAGAAAGAGAGAGATATGATACCTATAAGAGGGTTAGCTGTGAGGGTTAGAACTGTGAGAAAGATTGCTGTAAGAGGGAAAGATGGAGAGCTGTGAGGGGGAGAAGGGAGAGATAGAAAGCTGTGAGAGAGGCATTGAGTGTGTAAATGTATGGTGTGTGTAAATGTGTGTTACTGTATGGTGTTAGCATATGTGTGCGAGTATTTGTTAGCATGTCACTTTAAGGTGTGTGTTAGTGTATGATGAGTTTGTGTGTATGTTAGTGTAATATGTTAGCATGAATAACTGATGCTAGTGTATATGTGTGGAGGGTGTTAGTGTATGGTGGTAGATTAAGTGTGTCTGGTTATGATGCAGAATTTGATTTTAGAGTTATTGGCGCCTGGAACAAGGGAAGAGGGAGTGAGTATATTTGTGTACAGTGTTACAACGTGAGTGTGGGGTTGTTAGTGTATGGTATTAAAATGAGTATCTGTGTTAGTGTATAGTGAGTGGGTGCCAGAGCAAGTAAGATCATCAACCTGGGGGTAGGTATATTTCACTAGTCCAGTGTAGTATTGTAAGTACAGGTAACTAAAATATCCTTTCTTATTATTTTTATGATGAAGCGCTGAATACTATAAGGGAGATTTAGTACTATTTATTACAGTGTACAATTTAATTATCAGGTATCAAGATTACGTCATATGTCTTTTATTTATAAAGAAAAAAAATCTGATTTTTACTAACACATGCATGTAGTCATATATTATATATTATCTTATGTTTAGTTTTTCAATATATTGAATATATATATATATATTCAATATATTATGTAGTTAATAATGTATTAAAATGATAAATATGTTCTAGAAATATGATGGTTTGTTTTTGTTCCATCACTTGTTCAAGGCAATATTACTCAAAATACTATTCTAGAACTTTTTTCTTTAGACTGATTTCCAGGCTAGGCCTGATAATTACTAAGCAACACTTAAGTCAGATATTCCTAATACTGGCAAATAACTGGTTACTTATCAAAATAATAATCGAATCATTATATTAGAGTGACTACTTCATATTTGTATTGGAACTTTCCATTAGGTTTTACCAGCTATCCATGATTTGAGCACAGTGTTATTGGTATATAGGCCATAAAACCTTCCAATTTAAGAAAGGCAAACAATAAAGATAAAAGAGGAGAATAGGAGGAACAGGCGGACTATATATGAAATAACACATGGAATATCCACCTTTTTTCATTTCACTGGCATTTGCCCAAACCTACCATAACAGTCACTTAAAACAAAACTTTTCTAAAAACCCTTCCTTCTTCTGGTTAATCCTTTACCTGATCATTCTACTATCAAGTGCTGATTTTACTTCCCACAACAAGAAGGGAGCCAGATTGGTTGCAAAGTAGTTAATAATCAGCAACCTGTAATCACATGTCATAATGGTATAGTATCAACTCACCATCCTAGGATTCTTTTCTATCATAGTCTGAAGTCTGAATCATGGTCTGAATTTCCATCTCCTCTGACTTCCAGAAGCTGGCCCTGTCGATTAGATGACTATATGTGTGGGGTTCTGAACCGGGCAGCAGCATGCTATGGATTCAGTATCTTTGCTTGCCTGTTGTTGATTACAGTAGTGTGAGAAATTACATAATAATATTGGCCATATATTGTGCATTATTTAGTTAGATCCTAACTCCGATTATATCGTCATTCATTTAGGATCTTTTAATTGAGGGTTAACACATATAAAATAACCCTTGACAAGAGCATGCCATCCTAGGAGCTGGAAATTTTCTTGAGGGTGATATGTGTGCCATTTATCTTTGGACTGAGAGAAAGTGCAAATGTATTTCACAGCCAAAGGGTCCTTCAGCATAATACATTGGTATAAATTACATACATTAACTAGTGTTTTTAACATTACAATAACCAACAATCAAAAAGACTCCAACGTTTTCTTTTCTGGCACAATACAATAGCTTCACACTAAATTTAATAACTATTATTACAATAATATGCATAATTTCTTGCACTGCTGAATAGGTTTCGTGAGGTTCCTACCCAGACACATGACATATTCTAAGAAACAAGATTTTTAGGATTTAATGAGGCATGCTCTGCTACCTGAAGACATTTTTAGATACTTAATGAGACACTATCATACTGAAGATTGTCACAGCCCGAAGTCTTACGTTTTCGTGGACAGTCTGGACTTTGTATATAAACATTACTATCCCTTGACTAAACCTCTGATATTTATAACTCTTTAGGTAGGTAAATCAGTTAATTTAACTTAACTGTACCATCTTACACCTTCTGAACTTTTAACATACTGTATATACAAAGTGCTCCTAAATACAGAGTGCTCCTCCATCTTTGTCTCATCCCAATTACAATTATGTAACACAAGAATGAGTGGTGAAATGCTATATTTTCACAGCAAAAAAATACTACTTTATATTATTTGTGTTGTTTATGTATGTAAAATGATTAAGGGCACAATAAAAGATGGGCTTCTTTGATTAAGTTAAATGAATATTCAAGTACCATGTCCAAGTGATATGCAGCATCAAAGAGAGGGATTTAACATTTTAACACAAAGAATGCAAAATATAGTGCGTTGAAGTGCAGGTTATCGAGTAAGTAATAAAAAGTGTAATGGGCTGAGGGTATGCAAGAAACATTGGCAGACATATACAATCAGTAAGTAAACATTAAGCCAAACAATGGACACTTCTATTGGAAGACCTGGGTGCTGATACATAGTAGGTAATATATACTATATTGGTATGTGGAACTGATTAATTTAATTGGAGCATATGGTACTAAGAGGTGCAGGTCAGCATTCCAGATTGTAACAATCACCACGGTATGGGGAGCCCATAGATTTATAGGGGACGGTGCTCTCTTTCTAACACAGATGTTTTGTACATCTTTACTCAATGCTTGCAAACATCACATAAATACAAACATGTAATTATCTCAATGCATCGAAACTCGAAGGATGGCTGTTTTCAGAAAACTGGAGAAATCAATAGTAAT
This sequence comes from Spea multiplicata, assembly GCA_009364415.1. Classification (NCBI taxonomy): domain Eukaryota; kingdom Metazoa; phylum Chordata; class Amphibia; order Anura; family Pelobatidae; genus Spea; species Spea multiplicata. The sequence continues at coordinate 12,245,437 of VKOC01000003.1, read as the reverse complement.
CCAAGACCCTCAATAAGAGTTAAATTGAGCTTAACCAAAGTATTTCTTCAAGCAGAAGACGGCAGATATTTTTGTATAAAACATTGCTGGGATGCTGGCCAGCTGGAATAGGTAAACTCATCCGTTAACATGGTAAAGTACATTTCTTACTTTCTTTCTTTTTTTTTTTGGGTGCCATTAATCGGTACGCTTACTGAGAGCCAAGTCACAGGGCTAATCAAGCCAGATCAATAATTATATACCGTATTTGCTCGATTATAAGACGAGGTTTTTTTCAGAGCA
>VKOC01000003.1:12224285-12235129 GCA_009364415.1 Spea multiplicata | reverse complement strand
GTATATGTGTGTGGATGAGTATGTGTGTGGATGAGTATGTGTGTGGATTGGTGTATATGTGTGGATTGGTATATATGTGTGGATTGGTATATATGTGTGGATTGGAATGTGTGTGAGAGTGATGGGTGTTATGCTGTACCATTTCCAATGTATTTTTCATTATATAATTATGGTCTAAAGTACATCATAACTCCCATCACTCTATACTGTTCCATACAGTGGCAGAGCTGGGAGGCAGAGGCCTTGCACCCTCACCGCAGGACTCCTGAAAGGTAAGTGAACTTCAAAGAGGGAGAGGGTAGATAGTTAGGAGGGTAGATAGGGAGAATGGAGTGAGACGGGGTACATAGGGCAATCATACTCCTATCATGCCAAGTAGTCTACGAGTACATCCTGGAATCTGCGGGCATGATAAGAATGTGATTGCTGTTAATCATATATATATATAAATATTGTTATTTAATTGTTTTGTTATGTGTTATGGTGTGTGGGGGGGTCATATTCGGTTTCGGCCAGGTAAATGCTGCACTTTTGGTTTCAGTCCAGAATTCGTTTCGGTGCATCCCTACTACTAAGCCAGACAATGAAGTGGTAGGCCTACACCACATCAATGTTTGGCGTAGTATATAGTGATTGGGGTTTTGTTACAAGTTTTGATTCCTTTCTTTTTTTGGGATGGGGGGGGGGCGCCAGACGAGTAGTCCGCACAGGGCGCCAGAACACCTAAGGCCGGCTCTGGTACTGGTTTGTCCATGGACTATAAAAATTTTCTATTTCTGTCAATTAAAGGGCAAATGAGATTATTAGTCACAGAAATCTCATGGAGATTTGCACTGTATAATTGTAATTCATTATTTATTTTAATTCTATGTCTTTTAGGATTCTTTTGACTGTAAATATAACATAAGCAAAACTATGCAAAATATACAGTACTCCTTTACATTCATAATTTATAAGCTCTATCATGCAAGCTGACACTGTCATGTTTGTAAATGTTTATACAGTTTAATGTGCATTTATGAGGTGAGGTAACTTAAATCCCAAAGCACATGCACAGCTGCACGCTTGACTTTAATTTATGGTCAGCTCCGTCATATGGGGGCTCAAAGTGTAGCATTGTTTTTTAAGGTTCTAGATCAGAGAATATGCAATCTGCCATCCCTCATCTGTTAGAAAATGTTAAGAAGAATTGCCAACAACCCACAAAGTCTACCTTATGTGCAGACATAATTAATAAAAATTCTTTTTTTTTTTTTTTTTTTTTTTGACAAAGCAGGGTTGCTCACCTGCCCCGAAAAGGAAAACCTCTATACCATGCCATCATTCTCTCTTTCTTTTTTGACCAAACACCGAGACAAAGAAAATAATATTTAGTAGTATGAATTAACTGGATATTACTTTACTTTAGCTTTACTTAAACAAATGCATATTTATCATGAAATTGTACGACGCATCTTTTTGTAAATTGTTTTTGTGATTTATGGTACTTGAGTGATGTCACTATTGTTTTCTATTATGTTAATTTCCAGATAATTCGCAAACAAACCCTTTTTTTAGTGACATATAAGATTTTCACCCACACCTGACATACACACAGACACTGGGGTTCTATTACCTATAAGCAATTAGAATAAATGTTGTTACAGTTCCATGTTGTCAACACACACACACACAGATATATATATGTGTACTAATAATATGCTACATATACATATAGTAATAATTTATAACGGTGCCTCTCTGACATGAAGAAAAAAACCTCTGACCTTGGTTAAAAAATGTCTGAGGTTTGTTTGTGGTTGGCAACTAATAAGAAGTGCCTGTTGTTTTGTGAAGAATGCTTGAGAAAGCATATTTTATGTTGTTTCCACTGTCCCCTGCAGTGGGTATCACAGTGGAGCCTAAATGATAGCAGCTGCTTCATTGTCACGGAACACTGGATGGAATCTTTGGCAACAAAGATTTATTCAGAGAAAACCGTGGCATCGGCTCCCTCCCCGCTTAGGCGAATGCGACAATCTACCAAGCCCATATTTTATAGAAAAATGTCATGTTTATTGCTTTTCCCAGCATTGTTTAATATGCTGTCATAAGCTGTTAAATTTGCAGTCTTTCCATTCTAATACAAATGCAAAAACATTTTTTTTTCCGCTAAACACAGATCAAAAAGGTTTTAATATTAACTATTAGTTGTATTTAGATGAAGGATACATAGCGTTTAGAGTGTAACTAATTTTCAAATTGTCACTGATTTGTCTTTCCTTTTACAAGAACCCCATGGAAACCCACATGTTGAGGTTTACTACATCATGCCTTTCTCCATTGCGTTTTGTATTTTTCTGACATCCAGACATCCACAAAACATGCTATTGCCCTCTTTATTTTTTGGCTGCGGAATATTTTTTAGACTAACATTATAGGATATTGAAGCCTAATATCTTAAATAGTGGTTTACATTAAGGTTTTATCTATGGACCGAGTATTGATATTTTTTTTTATTGTGGAACCGATATACCATCTTTATTTTGTAGATCTTTTTCAGGACACAGATCCAAGCAGGATATATTGATGTACACCTAAGTCCCTTTTTTAGTGTACATTGGAATCCATTGTGCATTGAGGCCAGCTCATATATATTGTATAGCTTAATTGCCAATTTTACATCCTCTGTGGCCTAAGGGTCACAGTCTGAATGTATAAAAGACAATAAATGAAAATGGAATATTGTATTTTTATTTGATTTGAGGGGCAGGGTTCTTATGTTAGAGCATGACACATGTATGACACATGTATTTATGGAGCAAACCAGGTATATTAACCACAAGATATTTTATGTTTTCATAAGAAAATCTAATGGTTTTTTTGAATGGTGTTTACATTTCACAGTTGTAGATTCCCTCACACGACAAGTTACGTCCCTTATTTTATCCAGCTCAGTTCTGATACCTTTTTTATGTATTTTCTGTGATTTAGTTGTATTCAGCTATTTTGTTTATACAGTATGGTCTTCCGAGTTAGCATTTGGACCCATCTAGAAAATCAAAGGGTACCGGACTGGCCATTTGGCAAACAGGGAAAAAAGAATGGTGGGCTACTGGTCAATCTTCTTAAGTCTTATTCCTTGGAATTGAGTACAGCTTATCCGTTATGGCCAATAAATAGAACCATAATAACACTAAGTAGTATTTTATAATTAAGACCGTTTTGATCTTATTTCCTACTATGGATACACATTTGGTTATATTGAGCAATGTACGGATATTACAATTTGTTTAGTTCAACTTTCTGTTTTCTCTTACAAGTTGCGATAATCAATACTACATATAAGGTTCCTAGTGTATTTGGAATGCAGTTGTAGCTATGTTTAACATACTGCTCTAAAAGATTTATGTTTGCAATATTGTCACACATGAACCAATGTTCTTTTTATAGAAGCCACATGAGCAACATGATATTACACAAGTCACCTTAATAACTCATGTTTGTCAACGGTTTGGAGTAATTTCCCACCTGCACATGCGTGATTTGTTATTCATTTCACTAAATTGACATGGCCACTTGAATCACGCTTACACTTGTAAGCATAGAAAAGTAAACCTTTTTTGTGTTAATCAGAGCAAAATGTTTAATTCTACAACCAACATATCGACTGAAAAAATATCTTTGAAAGTGTGTTTTTAATTCTCAATACCAGTAATGCACAACCTGTTTTTTTTTAAAATGACCATTAAGATTTTGAAGGATTAAACTCACATTATCAATTAAGAAAAAAAATCCAGAAAAAAATGTTTGCTCATTTTCTAATCGTGTTTAGGAGGAATTGCCCCTCTTTGGAACCTAAAATCATCTCTTTTCCCCTTGATGTCTCCCTGAATGCTTAGTGGGTATGAATGAAAGTGAGTGCCGGAATGATAACAAAGTCCCTGCTATTTCTGAGCTTCATTATGATATGCAGGGCCACTAAAACATTATCTTAATAGATATAAACAACATCTAGATTGTTTACCCATGGGTCTGATTCTGCATTTGATTATAAATGCATTAAATTTACTAGCGTAGCTGGATCAGCACCTTAAGTAGATCTCCTCTTTGGACCCTATCCCTAGCATGTGTGTTTAAAAAGGTGGGTGAAGTACATGTTATGCTGTTTTTAACTTGGTTCTGTGAAATACTGTGCCAAGAATGAGCACATCTCCTGCGGGACATTTCACTGTCGGGTGGGAAAATCAGCGAACGCATATGGAGGGATTCTGCAAAATGGACCACATGGCTTTCATATGCATTAAAGTGTTGATAGGCAAGCGAATCCTAATTCAAAGTTGCCTACCAGACTAAGGACCAAACCCATAAAACCTTCTCACCTATAGACCTAGGTCATGCAGATGCTAGTAGACCGCAGTAGATCGTGCCTGTTGGACATTTTGTAATGTGGGCTTCGAGTTATTTGCTGCTCCACAATGCTCGATGTATAAATCTATTTATATATGTGAGCCAGCAGTTGAACCTTCAGCCCTTTTAGATCCCCGCGTGTTCGGTCATGGATTGTATAATGTTTATATATTCACAGTCTGACTGGAACATATTGCTTACAAATGGAAAATGAAATTCATACATCACAAGCAGACATTCCCAGAGATGGAACTAGAAATTACCAGAAAGGGAAAGAAATGACAATGATTTATTGCAAATAATGAAAATTGCCACCTGGCTTATCCGAAGCACTGTCAGACTCTACTTGAATATCTAACGTTAAAAGCTGTTATGCTGACAAGACAGATACCTTTGGATCAACGAGAGTAATTATCATTAGTATAATCTAGTTAATGAGTCAAATGTGTTAGCACCAGTGTCTTAGACAGAAAACATAAGTCATACATATAACAATGGTGTCTCACAAAAATGCAAACAGATGTCTCCCAAGGAAAGGCAGTAGGAGTCATTTGTTTATATCAAGAACTTGCTAATGAGTGCTGGTCTTTCAACTGGAGATAAGAAAATGATTGCTGACCGGTGGGCCCATCCATATTTTCATTACATTAAGAAACATGAGTTTCCAGACACTATAGCCATTTGGTAGGACAATATAAACATGAAAAATATAGCAAATCCCTTAGATTTGTTGGCAGCTCATCATTGAACTACTGAAACGTGCCCATTTTATGTTTAATATAATAATATTATATATAATATTATATATATATAATATTTTTTTTTTTTCTTACAAACAGATAAGTAAACAAATCATAAGTGGCACTAGACACTAAGAAACTGATTGCTTCGGGATTCACCATTATACCTTTATAAGAATAGCTGCAATACAGAAGCAAAATTCCAGTATAACAACTACTGAGAGTAGTACTCGCTAAGTTGTAGGAAAATATAAACTGCCGTTTAAAACTTTTTGGGAGTCACTTAGCCTTTCTCATGAAAAAGAAGGGAATTTGTAGCTGTGCTGATATAATTGCAAAAGTGTTTTCTAATGATCAGTTAGCCCTTTAAACTTGGATTAGTGATCACAATGTGCCATTGGAACACAGGTGGGAACACAGGAGAGATGTTGCTGATAAAGAGTCTCTGGATACCTATGAAGGTATTCCATTAAAATGCATTTGTTTTCAGCTACAGTCATCATTTACAACATTAACGTCTACAATGTATTTCTGATCCATTTCATGTTATTTTAATGGACAACATTTTTCTCAAAACCAAGGACTTTTCTAAGTGACCCAAGCTTTTCATCAGTAGCGTATATCATTACATAAAATTAAGAATTTAACAACATTTTTCCTGACGTAGAGACTCTCAGACGCAGGACAGCTTTATGGTTTAAGTTCCCTGTGTGGGTCAAATGTGTTAGCACCAGTGTCTCAGTATCATTGCATTAGCCTCTGCAACTGATGGGAGGTTGCTTCATCTCTCTACCACCCCAGTAAAGTAAACTTCTATTTCTATCTCTTAGTCTTTCTTGGTAATTTTTATTCCACAAACCATTTACCATTTTAGTAGCCCCTCCTCCACGCTGTCCAATATTTCAATATCCTTCTGGAGATTGGATTTTCAGAATGGTATTAATACTGTAGGTGAAGTCTGACCAGAGGTCTGTATAGCGTCTCTCTTTCTTCTAATATTGCCTGTAGCTGTAGCACACAGCACCCTGCATGCTTTTTCTGCTGCTTTATTGCATTGCCTGTCTACCTGTCCCATGTCTCTCTCTTCTGTTGTTGCTGAAAGAACAGTGTCCCCAATGCTATATGGTGCCTTGGTATTTTAATGTCCCAAGGGCTTTATGTTACAATTGTCAACACTAAACTGAAGCTGCCACAAACTCATCCAATATTCTAATTTACTAAATCAGTTTCCACCATAAATGTCTACCTTGTTGTAGACCTTTGTATCATCTGCAAAAATGATAAACCTTTCCATTAAGACATCTTGCAATATCTATATTAAAAGTATGGGTCCCAATACTGATCCTTGAGGTACACCACTCCCTTTGACCACCAAGACCTACCTTTGAATATTCATCATTTATTACAATCTTCTATCACTAAACCATTGCCTAATCTAGATCAACTATTTTAACATCCAAACCCAAGCATTGCAAGTATTCAATGAAAGACAGTGTCGATGCCTTACTGAAATCCAGACAGGCTATATCTACTGCTCCTCTCTGCTCTATTATTTTACTTACCCAGTCGAAAAATGAATTAAGTTAGTTTGACAAAACTTCAGATATGTAACAATCCATTCCATTTGCATGATTTTCATGAATTCCCCAAGTGGTACAATAATTTCCAATCTTCCAGAACTACTCCTGTCAATAGTGATTGGCTAAATAAGTTTGCCAATGTTTTTTGCAAGGGCACTTTGACGCTCTTTTAATAACTTTGAAGCAGGTTAACATGAAAGCACTTTATTTGGGAAAGCTAACCAAACATTACTAATCTAAGTTGACACAATTTAATTAGTAGAACATTTTTTGTTCCTCTGAATTAAACAAAAAAAGTGCTAATTACATTATTTTACATTCAACATGATGGCTTTAAGATCTGCTATTTTTTTTAACAAATCAAAGTTACAGGTCTATTAACATTCCACAAGGCAAGCATTGGCAGATTCACTTAATACATGTTATACAGCAGGAAAGGCTTAAGTACGTGGTGTCCTCATTTACATTCTTTACACATAATCAAGTGCATCTGCATGCTTCAGATTGCATTATCTTCAGACATCCCAAAGGAACTACAGAGTACTCCATATACTTGAAGCATATGTTATTTTCACAGTGCTTAATCAAAGGGAGAGGCCGCTAAATATTTCAGTAAGATGTCTGTTTACTGAACGCTACTCCTGGCTATTTGTCTTATTATTAAATATACTCACAAATTAATTGAGCTTGGATACATAGCTAAGCATACTTTGATTATTCCCTTCCCAGCTTGCAAGTACATATACTGTAAATATTGTAAACGATAGGATTATATGTGATATTTTGAAACCAATGATACTTTTGTATGTAATTGGAGCCTACCATAGCTGCGTCAATATTGAAACATAACTCGAGGTTAAAACCTGCTGTCAAATGATCTAGCTGGTCTTCTGTGGTCTAGAGGTTGGATGGTATGTTCTACACCAGGTACCTGGCATAACCAAGGCTCGTGCTGGACCTTCAATGAAGAGGGCCCTCTGCCCTAGCACAATGGCTGGGTTCTATACTAGAGTTATCACCAGCAACACTGGCATAACAGGGTGCCCTTTGTCGAGTGGGGGCCACCAAAGTTCCACTGCTTCCATTAATTTGTGTATGGACTCTTTCCAGGAATTCTTGCGGAGGGTACCATTTTGTGTTTAAGGATGCTTTGTGGTTTGCTAGCAACCATCTGAGTAGGGAACAGGTCACACAAATGCCATGGCCGTATGTACTAGGTTAAGCTGCTGATGTTTGTGTTCTGTGCTGCATCTCAGTTTGCCATGTATGTAAATTCTGTTCTTGAATAAACTCAATCAAGCTGTTTACATTGTGATTTTCCAATGTTTTCCACACTATCGTTTTTCAACAACTATAGTTTTTTTTTTACAATCAGTACAGCCAGTCATTTAAAAATCCATAAACGTCTTAAAATAAATGGCCTTCATGAAAATAATAAGCTCCCATCTGATAATTCCCTAATTATTTAAAAGTCTATTAGAACAGAATCATGGCATTTCTGTAGCAAAAAGTTATACTGCTGAACCTATATATACATTAAATAGCAATTTAAAATGGATCTGGTTCTTAGAGTACAGTAAATACTTAAGTGACAATTATGACAATATTTTTTTTAAAAAATAGATATATTCTATACTAATGCGCTGCGTGTATCCTACCAACTTCACATTATTTCATTTCCAGTTTTTACTTTCACATATTTTTCTTATTTGTCTGCAAAAAGTTTGTAGCTTACAGCTTGGTAGGAAAACATGCAGACCCTGTTACTTTAAATGCAGATCTATTTTTTTCAAAGTATAAAGAAATAGAGGAAAACATAGTTTAATATTTTCCAAGGCCTGAGAAGTGATGAAATATCTTGGCTTGGTATAAGCTTTTTGGCATTGTATACAGAATGCTACTTTTAGGAGAGATTCATTTCTAGGCACTCAAGAAATAAGGAACTTCTGTAGTGAACTGTTGTGATCATCTTCAATATGTCATGCCAAGACATTTATTTTTTTATAACAATATGAAGCTCATATAAATGCAGTTTTTTTCACGAGGTACTTTACATTTTTGTATTTCGTTTATGTGCCTTAAGACTTTTTATAGAAAGAACCATGGTACCCACGCTTAAAATCCCTAGGCTTTGTAATTACCGGGAAAAAAATGTACTTTTTAGAAATCTATATACCATTAAAAAAGTCATTTGTTCTGAAAAAGTAGTTTGCATACATTTCTTGAAAGTTGCTCATAGGAGAATGATGGAAAAATTGCTTCGGCAGGTAGAAATGCCTCATCTAGTAAGATTCAAGTGTATTTAGCAGTGTGCTAAATAATAGTATAGTCATCACACAGCCAGAACCTAGGTAATTTATAGTTTTTGAAGATTTAGGACTTTAATGTATATACAAATATGTCATGTCTGTTAGTAAGAGTGAACTTTGTGTATTAGTATCAAAATCAAGAATGCCTTTCTTTAGCCATAAAGCGACAGTGAAAATGTTTTTATTTTCTAAAATCTACAACTGAGCATTGTTCATTTTGATGGAAATCTTATAATCTTACTTAAATAGAAAACAAAAAATATATGAAAAACTCTGACTTCTTATTACTATAATTCAAGCCTAGTTTGTACAGCAGTAAAGCAACTTAATACATTTTAAGTCTTCTATCTGGAATGGTTAGGATTATCCCGATAACTCATTCCTGTAGAATTAAACATTGTGTACTGTACTCCAATATAGGATTTTAAAAGCCCTATTTAGAGAAAATACATTTTTGTGGTTGAGCGTAGTGATTATATAGCGCTACAAGTACAACGTCTGACAGTGTTCACATATGGCTTATGCTAAACAATAAAGGATTAGTATTTTTTTGTCTTTATTATTGAGGCAGGGTGGGCAGCTATGAATTGAAGTTCCATAAATGTAAGTATTTGGTTTGAGAAATCCTTACATTTATAGAATCATTAAAAACAAAAATTAAAGGGGGGGCGGGGCGAGACACGACCCAAGATGGACGCGTAGAGCTTTTGCTCCTCCACTCAGCCCTACCTAATGCTGTAATTTGGCGCACAATTTCACCCTACATCGCCCCTTCGCAGCTGTCTGTGTCTGGAGAATGTCCGGGAGGCACCGCAAGTCCTCCAAGCAAAAATCGGTGCAGGATTTATTTCCCAAAAAGCCCACGACTCCTGAGCCCCTCGTGCCTCCTCAAGCCGACGACTCGTGGCCTCTGGCCGATATGGCGACGCAGGCCTGCACCAAGCAGGACATTGCCGACATCAAAGACCTTGTGCGCTCGGTCAAGAGGGATTTGATGGACCACATCCACGCTGAACTCGGCGACTTGAAGCGCGACATCCAAGACATCGGCACTCGCACTGACACGCTGGAGCGGGCCCACGCCACCCTTCAGCGGGAAAAAAGTAAGATGGCTGGCGACATCGAATCCTTGCAGCACGAGGTTCTTGCACTCCAGGACGCTCAGGAGGACCTGGAGAATAGGTCGAGGCGCTCCAACTTTCGGCTGCGGGGGATACCTGAGACCTACCTGGATCTGAACGAGGTGCTCCGTTTGCTGCTCCGCCAACTCCTTCCACAGTCTGCCCAGGAGGTGTTCCTGGTGGACAGGATCCATAGGGCCCTGCGCCCTCGACCTGGCCCTGCTGAAAAACCCAGAGATGTCATCGTGAGGCTGCACGACTATAACATCAAGGAAGAAGTTATGAAGGCGGCGAGATCGACTAAGCTCACGCTCGACAATTTTGAGATCCAGGTGTATGCTGACCTCTCTCCCAGGACCCTGCAGCGACGCAAGCTTCTCAAACCCCTCACGGATCATCTTCGGGCGCACTCCGTCGCATATCGCTGGAGGTTCCCGTTCGCCCTACAAGTCCACGCTGGCGACGGGCAAGGTTCTTTGCGGACCCTTTCGGAGGCCGAGGACTTTCTCAAGGCCCTGGATCTACCTCCTTTATGTTTGGGCCGGAAACGCAGCAGACGGAGCCCTGATGTCCCCGACCCGGGAGATTGGCAGGAGGTTCCAGTGGGTACCCCTCCGTGAGGACTCTCCTCATTCGACGCCTCCGTGAGATGTCTCGTCTCATAGACTCTTTCTTTCGCTGGTTTTGATTTATGTTGCTTGTTTT
>VKOC01000003.1:12101588-12204789 GCA_009364415.1 Spea multiplicata | reverse complement strand
TAAATTAACCCTAAACACCCCATTAACTATAACTGCCCCTCAATTAACCCCCCACCTCCCCTAACTTTCAGCAGCCCAAATATTAATTTTATACTCACAGTTAGATGAGTGACACAGCCATGTGGACGCTATAGTAAAATAGGCGGGGCCAATTGGCCTTTTGACCCCGCCACTTTCTCCCTCCATGCAATCACTGTCGATTAGCCCCGCCCCTTTCCTTCTCTGGCAGTGACTGAAGGGAGGGACTGGTAAGTAGGAACTGCTGCTGTGAGTCACAAATGAATTATAAAACAAGGGGTATTCTCCAGAACTCTGAAAAACCCCTCATTTTATAATCGATAAAAATCGATTCAACTAATCGATAATGACAAATGTTGATTTTATCGATTAGTTGTTGCAGCCCTACACTTAAGTACATTCTGGTGGTCAATCCAGTATCCTCACATCAAAGTCATTTTCAACTAGGTTGCCATGAACTAACCAGTGTTAAATGTACTCCTTTTCAAGAAAAGGAAAAAAACTGTAATCACACACTCTAGTCACAGTAAAACAGTTAATTAAAATGAATTTCAATAAATTAACATGCTTAATTATTTGACTGATTATACACACTCTTTGAAGTTCTTGATTCTTTTCCTCCAGTTGTGTTTCCAGGTGCCTCATTCTTTCTTCAATATTACCATGCCTTTCTTCAGCCTATAACACACACATACAACAGATATGAAATGCATGGAAAATACAACGTCCTACAAGTAAAATTTCAACAAGACAAAAAAGCAAGCTACTGCTATCAGCAAGTTTACTCTAGGAAAATAAAGTCTTATTGAAGCAGGCAGCTGAACAGCGCTGCTTGAAATGTGTCAGCTACAGAGGCCTGCTACATCCGAGCATCAGCAAAACACTGGATTTATTTATGAGCAATGAAGTCAGCCAAATGTAACATGCAGACGGTGCATGGTTTGGAAACAAACCTGCCGTTGTAAATCATAAGCCCCTGAAGCACTAAAACCGCATAATGGTTGATTATCAATAATTAAAACAAACAAACAAAAAATGAAAAAAAATGAAAACAAAGTGTGATGAATTTCTATTCAGCAATAGAAAGTAAAGTCCAGTAGGACTACCTTCCTACGTATGGTGATCTTTTCCTGCAGTTTAGGTTCCATAACATATTGATAATCATCAGATGAGGAAGAAGAGGTTGGATCAGACTAACAAATCAAGGAAAAGGAGAGGGATCAGGACAAAAGACTCTAACACAAAAGAAAACAACAGCACAGAATGCTTAAAAGAAAAAAGTGACAACGTACTTATTACAGAATAATAAATTCAGTGAAGAAATACACTAATACTTTTATTGGAATGAGGTAGTGATATGTATTAACCAAAGAAACAGCCAGAACATTCTACACTTAGTGACAGATGAACTGACATCTTTGAATAATTATTACAAACATGAGTGTTTTGGTTAATGTAATTTAAAAATAATAAAAATAGTAATAATAATAAAAATCTGAACATATTTATCTGATTGAATTATAGTGATGATAATGTATGAAAAAAACCATATACATATATCATTTCTACAGATATAGTTATGAGAAAGTATTATTACGTTTCAGAGACAACAATATAGTCTACGGTGTAATAAAAATGAAAAGCCACACTTATTTTCAGACATATTCACAAAACAATCACAATTAGCTAATGCTAAGTTGTGTGTGCTAACATTTCTTAAAGTAATTTCTTGAAGTAAAGCTACAAAAATAAAAAAGACAAGTAAAACATGTAAGTTTTCTGTAAGTTTAATGACTTTATGACCAACTTTTGAAATTGTCCAAAAAATTTTTTTTACTCTGATTTGAGGACAGCTAGCTCACCCCCTCAATCATAACCTCTTTCTTGTTCCTCCGCTCTGTATTTCTTCCTTTAACTCTCTTTTGTTTTTACTTCTCCACTCAACTTGTACGTGCAAACCTCTACATTCTACTTTCAAACCTCCAAAATCTGACTTGTGAACTTGAATATAGTGGTGAAGATTGTAAAACCAATTTTTGGGGATTTTCTATATTGCATTATGATGTGATGCATGAATTGTATGTTTTATTATATTGGGCTTTATTACGTTGCTATTCCAGGGATAATTCTTTATGATTTGGAAAAGGTTGTTATTAGTGGAGATGCAAATTGTATATAATACGTATACAATTGTAAGGAGCGCAGATGAGGAGTCCGGTATGCAGGATACACCTAGTACAGGAAGTGTAGGCAGGGTCAGACTCACTAAACAAGGTGACGTCTAGTAACGTAGCCAGGGTCAGGGTCACAGAAGGCAGCGTAATCTGATAAACAATAGCCAGGGTCAGGGTCACAGAAGGCAGTGTAATCCGATAAACAATAGCCAAGGTCAGGGTCACAGAATGCAGCGTAGTCAGAAAAATAATCCGGGGCCAGCAACAGGAATCAAAATAACAAAAAGCAGGGAAGAGCTCTATCAGGGACCACTTAGTACTCAGTGCCGGGTTTTAAACCCGCTGCAAGGGGATGCTCCGCCCCCGTGCCTGACATAATCGACACGTGTTCCACGCCGTCTCCATTCAGGGACGGATAAAGCAGAGTGGGGGCTCATGTGTGTCCGTTTTTGTGTCACAAGCCTAATCTTCCCAGCAAAAATATGGAATTCTATTAAGTATTTTACTTGACCAAAGAATTATTCCTCATAACAGAATAATATTTGTATTCCGGCATAAACTAGGTAGAACTGCACCTTTAGGAAAGCAAGAGCTACACTCTTTGCTCTTTTTCCTGCATTAAATATTGTCCAAAATATTGTACATTTTCTACCGGTATTTCTGAAAAGGGAACTGTATGAGAGACAACTATCCTAATCAAAATATCCCAAGATCCAATGAATGGATTTAAAGCAAAAAGACAATATTTTGTGTTCTGTTGTTTAATGTAAAGGTCTAGTGACAGATCCTCTTAATATTCTGTAAAGGTGGTATATCCACCACATATTTGTTTATGTGTGTAACAAGGTACTCTTTCTAGAGGCAAATGCAATTATTCTAACCATAGACTCCCTATGAGACATATGGAGATAATAAAGGAGAGGTGGAGGACAACCTATGACGTTACCAGTACAGCTGGTTAAAAGGAACCTATTACAGTTTCAAGTACACTTCCCATTATCAAGCATCCTGTTTGCCCCGTGATTTATATGTGTTATGATTTTAAGAGATGGATGTCCTTGGCAATGTATGCTGTCACAGCCAGACCTCCTCTTAATTATTGATGAAATGTCTTCCTGAATATAGCACGAAAATGTAAACCACATGATGAAGTGAAAACTATACCAGCAACAACATCTAATAAAACATAACCATGCTGTGTAAAAAAACAAACAAACGGGAGAACAAAATGGCCCACCTTTTATGGAATGAGTTTAACAATGGATAAAGGAAAATTTCATGTGCAAAATAAAATATAAACCAAGCAAGGGTTCCAAAAAGCACAACGCATCCTGGATCGGGCAAACTACAGCCCTTGAACAGACTACAATTCACATCACCTTCAGTAAGGCTCTTGGAATTGTGGTCGGTCAGCTGGAAGCCAGTTACCTTGTGCAGTCAAAGTATGTGTCTAATGCTCCTTGGTGGCTTTGATAATGCTCATTGCAATGGGTTTCTGCATGAATACACAGCATTCTCATTTGGGAGAGAACATTTTGATCGACAAGACATCCCTAAAGACAAGGACCTCTGTGTTTCTACCTTTGTAAGAGCTGCAATTCTTTGAGCCAATTCTGCCTCAACTTCTGGCAAAGTCTCTGCTTTCCTCATTGTCTGTTGAAGCTTCTGCTCTGCCATTTCCAAGCGCTCTTGCAACTGTCTGTTTTTCTCTTCCATCTAAAACCCACAAAAACCATTAGGGGATGTAAAAACATTTATAAAAGCGCAACATATGTGTAAAAAAGAATTTTACATTACACTGGAGTCTACCATTATGCACAGTCTTGGCAACCAGGCAAGCCACCCTTTGAACAGACATTGTGACTAATCTGGATTTACTGAAAAATCAGCCAATGACATAAGACAGACTGTTGGTGTAATCAATATATGTAATAGGGCTACAAGTGTGGCAGAGCCAGGTGGCAATATATGTGCACCTTTAGAACTAATAACTGCAATCCACATATATTTTTTACTGTAAGTTTGTATTTTATTATTTGACCATTTACACCAAAGCATCTCACTATGGTAATGAGAATACTGAACCTGACGTAAAATTGCTTCTTTGTTCGCTAGTTCATTTTCCAGCTTGTCATTCATATCATGGATGGATGTTGCTTCTCTCTGTGCGTTGAGATAGCGTTTTTCAAGAGTGGTAATTCGTTCTTCCATGTCCTCCTTCTGAGCCATAGCCTGATATAAATACATCTTAATTATAACAGTGAACCTTAGAACCGACCAAACCAATCACACAAATAACATCTTTATTGTTTCCCACAGTGTTTTTTAAAGGAAGCCTACTGCCGTTTCTAACAATATATACAGACATCATGCGCACAAGCCAACAATGCATACAATACAGACCAAAATAATGAATGATTGTTATGTTTATAAAAAACAAAATAGATTCCGACAAAAAAATTACAAAAGGTAATTTTTTTAAGAAGCAGCTTGAGAAGTTCTAAATTACTAGCGCAATACATCATGATGGGTATTTCGTGATTATGTATTGTCAAGGTTAAGCCTCTCTAGATAATTTTGTTTAAATATATAATTTATAACCAATTTGATAGCACTCATTTCTCAAGAGCCATTTTGTTTTAAATAATGGAGAGTCTAAACTGCATTGAACTCCCCCATCCCTATTAATGAATATAACTGAGGTCTGCCATAGCCGTAGCCTCCTTTCTTAAGCTGCCTTAACGGCTCCTGCTCCTTATATAGACTAAAAAACAAGAGAAGAACCTTTCAGTTTTAACAACTTCATGCAGGTTATTGTTCATAAATTAGATCTCTTCTAGTGCCATAACAGTTTTAAAACAGTCTCTTACCTCCCTAATGTCCCTTTGATATTTAGTATTCATTTCTTCTGTTTTTGTAAGATCTTTTCTGGCATTTTCGGCTTCCAGTTCAACTTCCCCCACTCGAGCGGACAATGCGGTCAATCGTTCCTTCATTTGGGTCATTTCATAATTCTGCTTCTCAAGTAATTCCTGAAGTTCCACCATCTGACTGGTATCATCATTAGAGTCTATAGAACCGTTGGAAAGCCTCTGCAGATGAAAATGAAAAACAAACTAATTGAAAGGCAACTTATTTAGAAGTTTGTTAAATGGACAAAAAATATAATCCATTAGTGATCTTTGGTTACAAAATGGTAAAGGCATCCCCAGCAGAAGAAACTTGCATTGGTCAATTCTATTTTTTCTGTGACCCTTTGTTATCATCAATCACAAGTGTGGATAATTACTTTTTTAAATATCAGACTCTCTGACTCAGTAATAATTTATCCTCTGTGGGGCCATCAAACTGGACTAAATTTTAGAAGGTTACCAACACCTCTTGAGACAGCAACCGTTCCTTATGAACTGTTCAGTAACTAGTGTAGTAATTCAGTTAGCATCATCAACAGGTACAAATTTAGGGACAAATATCAGAAATTTCATAATTTGCGGTGTTCAGTCTTGCAGCTTCTACAAACTCGCATCTAACAGATCAATTACTGATTCCGAACGCCTGTGGTTTACTTGATAAAATAATTTGTCGTTTGTAAAATTAATGATTAAACTGCAGCATCCTTATGCCTTGCTTAGTGGTCTATAACTTTCGAAAGAGGGAAGGGGATGGCTAAACAGTGAGACAGGAGATACAGAAATGGTTGAAACAGCCGGGTCTAATAGTACAGGAAACATATCTTAGGAATTTGGCCCATATCGCTAATGTTCAAGTGAGGTGTCAATGTATCGTGGTATTTTGTGCAGTAACACTTTGGCTTCAGTGTTAAATCTAACGGAAGAGACAGCTGCTACAAAGCACACACCTTGAAGGTAGCCAAGACTACACGCTAGCTGTGTGCTTTCATTACATCTAACGGAGCAAGTGAGAACAGTCAAAGAAAACAGATAGACCAGTGGGATTATGGTCGCACACTGCGCCGTATAATCAGACAGTACCCTGAAAATTCATATTATTCCGTATACAGCTCCATACAGGCCACATAATTCCCTGAACCAGGATATTAATGCATTGTATCGCGGGCAGGATTATTTAATGCTATTTTGGGATGCATTAATCATTCCCTTCTACTGCTGCTTTATTCTGTTTGAAGCTATTGAAAAAAGAAATGTTCAGGTATTGTATGGATACCAAGAACAATATTTTGATTGAAACGCGTGAAAAAGCAATATAGTTACATTAACTGTAACTCTGCAAAATAACTATTTTAATTACTTTCTATAAAGCTAGGACATCTATAGTTTGGTTAGTAGTTGGTTATGAAATGCATTTTTTATTATTTAAAAAGCATCTACAGTTTAATTCAGATGGAGGTGGTCTATCCTGACCGCTAGGATGTATCCATCTTAATGGTAAAACCACCTTTGACCCACAATCGCATACCTGCACAGCCGTGGTATTGCAACTGATGTCTTAAATCTCTACAACGCTGTCTTGCTTAAGGAGCCTACAAGGGTTCCAGCTACACCTTACTGACAATGTCCAGGAGAGATTGAAATATAAGTCGAGGAAGTGGACGGGAAGCAGTTCAGTTCTCATGGCTATCCTGGCCACTGGGGATTTTTTTTATCCCGCTTGATAATAACAAACATTAAACTTAGCAAGTGTATTTTTACTGGACTCCAAATTTTCAACTCAGTCCTTAACTTTGTATAGCCTTATACTAGATAGACAGAGCATATCAGAACATCTTTTATCATGTAACTGATATCTGTACATCAACAAAAGTGGTTGAATTCAGACTCTTTACATAGTCCTTCCGAGATACAGGGATGTAGGATGATCCCAAATATATAAAAATAAAAAACAAAAATTAGGGCCGACATTGACATTTCTGGACAAATTCTACCTTCGCATGTTGTAAAACAGAAACATTCAGTATAATCCTTGATTATAAATCTTAATACATTTACCTTATCGTGGACCTTCTGCCCCTGATCCATTCCTTCAAGTGTTTCCTGTTCTGACCCATCTCCTGGTACTATCTTCCTTTGTATGTGGGCATTTTGTTCTCTTAATGCAACAATCTATAAAATAAAATAAAAAAAAAACAAAAAATAACAAACAGACTGCAGCAAGATATTAATAACATTTATAATTGTTACTGTATATTCTCAGTTTAAACAGTAGAAGTACATTTAGCGGAAAATAGTAGTAGCAGGTTCTGGTGGCCACACATGTACACTCTGTGTCAGACATACATACATGTGAACATACCCATCCTTCTATTGTGCTGACAAATAACACATACATCCATGTACAGTTATTATACCTCAGGCAAATACATAGTCCTGGAATGAGACCACCTGGGCTGGTGGACATTAAATGCCCACAATTATCAATGCAATGCAGTATATCTAAAAAGGTTACTTACATGTACAGTATGGCATTACTTTATTCAGTAACCAATTTCAATCCATGGTAAAGCAGCAAGGATTCTTAATTGTTTATGTTAAGAATGTGTAGGCCTCCTACATACATACAATTCATTGTTGCTAAATCCCTCAATGATATGTGTTTTGTTTAAAAGCCTCAGTTTTAAGATAAGCTACACTTATGGAAGAATATTTCTGAAAGCACAAATATAACACATTATAACTCAAAAATGTGATTAATCGGTCTTCCCAGGTCTTCTACAATAGAATCTTCTTCTAAGAGGAGACCACTGGTTCTAAACATGGGTTGCAAGCATCTGTGTCCCAGACACCTTTGTCCATTGGCCATCAATGATAAATATGAAAAAGTTGTTAGCTACCAACAGTGACCAAGAAGCACTGAATTTAAGCAAACTATGAACATTCGACAACACATAAATATCTGCAGGCTTTATTGTGTGCCAATATATCTTATGTCAGACTTATAGAACATGTTTAAGAATGGCACGGTATTAACAGACAACATTTTATTCCACATCTACCAAATGATCCTTCACTTTGAGCTCAACTTAACAGTGGAGATCTGTGGGGCAGATTGAACTATTCCCACATGGGAGAAGAGGAGTTTGATGTTGATATACTGAATTTGGTAAATAGCTTTGAAGACAGGCATCATTTCAAGTATATAAGGACAGATTATGTAAAGTAGATTGAATCAACACACTATACCCAGTGGGATGGATGAACTCACGAGCTATGCTCATAAATTTAAAATCCGCCTTCACACAAACAGAAAAACACTGTTCATACTTTCAGCTTTTACATGCAGCATTTATTCACACATCCAATGACCTTGATCTTCTGATACCCCATCGTACACTCATTAAAGTATGGTTTTCACCCTTTATTTTCCAAAAGTAATAGATACGGCAGAAATGAGTATGTTCAACTTAGCCTGGTTTACAGTAGGTTCTAAGCTCCTGCACTAGTATGTAGATTATTGCTTCTTGAAGAAGCCACCATTGTGTCCTAGCCTGGCACTCAGCGCTAGTTGCATTGATACTACCTGAAAGATAGAGAGTGTGCTAAAGTAAGTTGATCAAGGCATCATGAGTATCTGTGGCTAAGACGTGTGTGTTTCCGAATGTAATGTGTTTGAGAAGTCTGATGTATATTTTTTGAGTGTGTGCTTGTTTGAGATTACTCTTTGCATTAGTTTGAGTGGTATCTATGTTTGAAGGTGTAAGAAATCATTGTTATACTTTTATTTTGTTCTGCACATTTTAGACCTGAATGCAACTTGAGTGCTAGGAACATATGGTATCAATTAAGTGACGTAGTTTAGAGGGTCTTCTGTGGAATGCCGGTGTATCATATGACTGTTGCAATAGGATTCCTTTACGTATACCCTAACCAAATGTAAAGGGGTATAAATTGGCATGACGACAAGGACAAGGTCTCTTTCCACACTCTCATCTTCATCTCTTCAAGATACTTAGCCTACAATACCTTTTTATCAACATTTGTTCCAGCATTGGTATTGTATGAATTGATAATTTGTTATTGAATAAACCTAATTAATAGACATAGAAGCTGTGGTCTTGATTGCTGTTTGATCACTGGAGAAGCTTAGATATTCAAGACAAAGAATATTCTAACAGAAGGCACAATATGTCGCTGAGAGTGTTTGAGTGTTGGTTTGGTTCAGTATGATTAAGAGTGGTAAGTGGGTAAGTTTTCATCAAATTGACAAAGAATAGTCAATGTGAATGTGTGCAAATGGGGCTTTGAAAAGTATTTGTGCTTGAGTTTGCATCTGTGTGGTTTAAAATGAAATGCATTCCTGGCTCTGATAAAAGCATAGAGGAACTTTACATGCTGAAGGGAGAATAAAACAAATATAAAAACTCTTAATCACTTATCTTTGAATTGCAAATATATACAATAATGAAAGCCAGACCCTTTTTATTGTTATTAAACAGATTTTTCAGAATTCTGACGTCACATCATAACTGACACATTAACCAGTGCACACTTTTATTGGAGTATGAAAAGTGCCACCCAAACGACTTCTGGCATGAACGTTTTGATTAATAGTGCAAACAGAAACATAATTCTGTGCTGACCACTGGGATCTTTGGAAATACAAAGGATTAAAACAAATCTAGTTGAAGAAGTCTTTAATACTCAGATGCCCTACATTTCTTTTTTTTTCAACCTCCTTTGCAATAAATATACTATTACATTACACTGAATTTTATGTAACATAATCCTCATATTGCAACGGAATGTTACAGAAAAAGAAATCAGCAAAAATATTCAGGATACTGTACACAGTGAAATGCAGGCATAGTGATTTAAGCAGTACAGCTCAAAAATATGCAGTTTCAGACTTTTAATCTTAATAGAAATTAGTCAAAGTGTACATTACATCATAATTTGCTTTCTCTCTATACATCCGTTAAAGTGCATTTCTTTGTGCTTCCAATCACTGCTTACCTTAAGGGTGCAGCACATGTACCAGGAGTAAGGTCACCAATACAGTATCTAAATGGTTAAATGGGACCCATCCCTTTATTATTATTATTCTTCTGACAATTACCAATCTATGGAATTTTTTATTACGCTGCTTCATAAGTTACATAATTAAGTTGTCCTCAGTCAGCAATAGATGTTAATAGTCATACTATCATACCAGTCCGGCTTCTATTTCCAGTAAATTGGCATTCCATTGTATCATTTTGTAATTAGTTTCCGCTCGATTATAAGACAAGGTTTTTTCAAAGCAAATGCTCTGAAAAATACCCCTCGTCTTATCATCGGGGTCACCTTATAATCAGACCTCAAATAGAGGTCTGACTATGAGACTATGATCCAGATCCCCTGCAGCGCTGCTGGGGACCTGGATCCTCCTGTCTGGTAACCCCCCGCCAAACTTACAGGTGCTTCTGACTCCCCGGTGTGTTGTTCAGGCAGCGGGTAGACGTCTACGCGATTCACGTAGACAACTTCCGCTGCAGCCGGAAGGAGGCGCGGTTAGCAGCGGGGGTTGTCTGCTTCAATGAAGCTCCCGACACAGTTTATGTGCTGATATTAAATGTCAGTAGAAATAAATTCTTCAGCTATGGAGTCAGCAGAGTGTTGGCGACCTTTACGCACCACGTGCCCCCACTCTATGACTTTACTTGATCCTCCGCTTCGTTGCTGCTGTTCCTAAGCGCTTCCACTTTCCAATAATACCAATTACAGTTCACTGTGGAATATCTAGCAGGGATGAAATGTCACAAATGGAGTTATCACAAAAGTGGTATCCTACCATATTACCACAATTGAATTCACTTAGCTCTTCAGAACCACCCCTTCTTTCACAAATGTTTGTAAATGCAGGCTGCATGGCTAGGTGCTTGATTTTATACACCTGTGGCAATAGGTCTGACGGGAACCTGAATTCAATAATTAAGAGGTGTGTCACAATACTTTTGTCCATATAGTGTGTGTGTATACAATGTAAATATGTACATAAATCAGTATATATTAAATATCTTGCATTCCAGTGTACTCTAGAGAAGACATGGAACAAAACTCTGTACTCTCAACATTTTTGGTATTCATTCCAAATCCAAAACACTGAAAGCTGAATTATTGTCTTGTGTTTTCAAAAGTAAATATACCATTCAAGGTTTGCTCTATTATACATAATTTGTGGTACTCCTGTAACATTATTTGCAGTGTTGCAGAAAATGCAGTTCTTAGTTTGTTTTCCATCATTCTACAAAGCCAAATGCTTGTACAAGTAAAACTAGAACAGGGTTCCCTGACCTTACATCTAATGACAGCTACTTATGTATACTGAGTGATTCTGAGAACTACTGATAATATGTTCTGGAAAAGTTTATCATTACAGGGATTACGGGTATGTTTTGAAAATATTTTAATATTGTGTTTTAAGTTGTTTTTTTTGTGCCTCTTTCTGAAGGTTATATGCACTACTTGTACAATTTAAATTGAATTTAAAATCTTGAGTTCTTCACTGTGGTTCATAAGAATTACTTGTTCAAGGAGGCTTACTAACTGACAAGTTAACTTTCCTCCTCCCATCGACCACTGTCTGAAGTCATTTTGTATGCAGAGCTACTAATATAATTCATTTAGCTAATGTTTACCCTGTGGTGGTTATGTGGCTTGTCCACCTCAACTGTTTGCACTTTTACCACTTGTGTATTCATCCTCTTCTAGATTGTAAGCTTGTTTCAGCAGGTCCCATATCACTTTTTTTAGCTGACTGCTAGTACTTCTTATGTCTTACCTACTGTACAGCACTGTGGAATATGATGGCAGTATATAAATTAATAAATAACAATATACCAAACTCTCTCCTTAAGTCATGGATCTCATGAGGCATCTGTGTAAGACCCTCAAAGCATATTTGCAAAAAGGTAGCTTTCTAAAATGTATTTATGTATCGAACTAAAATGTTGCTTGTTTCTTCATCAAAATTGTAATCGTGGGAAAGTCCGCTTATTGCTTTAAAAAAGCTGTTCAAAATTTAATGTCAATAGTTCATTAAAATAGTCAAAACCATAAACTAAAATGCAAATTTTGCCTATAGAAGGCCTCCAAAATTGTGAAGCAATAATAATTTCTGGTTGCTAGACTACAAATCAGTTTTCCCAATTTCTCCGGCAGTCTAATATTCAGAAGAAACTTTGTCCAATGCCACTCGAATGTGTCACAGAAAATAGATTTTCCTAACAAATATAAGATCTGAATAATTTACTTGGTGACTAAGAAGTCAACTATTTTTGATTATTAGAAGTGGGAAGCAGAGGCTACTTGATGGAGGTGTTTTGTGAAGCACTGTGTTAGAACAGGTCCAGGGAATCTACTCAACCCAATATTATTCTTTACTCCCTTTTATATTTTAATCACAAAATCATATGATGCTACTTCTGTTTGGGTATAGGTTATTATTTTGTTCTTTATTGTGGCCAGGTATGTGAGCGATTTACATACTGCTGAAATACAGATTCATATAGAGATACACATTTTGCAATATATATGTAATATTTACTTTTGGATCTCTTTAAATATTTTTCCTTTAAGGTTCATTCTAGTCATTTTTACACATTAAATCCGAGATGGTGTCCATTTTGCATGCGCTTCAATGCATTTTCCTGCATGTAAATCAGTGCAGACATAATTTAGTTATTGCAAAACTTCTGTGTCTTTTTCAAAGTTTGTGGTAGCAATTTTTTGTACTTCAGGTATGAATTTTTAGCTGCCGGTATGTGTCATAGCCCAATATGTGCTCAGCAACATCTCCAGTAATACCACCCAAACATAGGTTTGTTAGGTTGGTTGGGGGCTAAAAGGCCACCTTTGGGAATTCTGACATCTGGCAATCCTGTGCACATATCCTATTTAGGACATATTTGAAGCTGGGCAATTCAATTCATATATACATATATGAAGCTGACCATCAACCATGTATTTTTGAAAATACTCCCAAGGTATATAAAATGCTGGCATTTTAACTCTTTCCATGCACTAATTCTACCACCAGCCTTTGTCAAAGTTTGCGGTAGTAATTTAATTTACCATTGTTGAACCTTCATAATAACGCTCCTTTTATTGAATAAACCCCAAATATTGGAAGGTGATCAAGTTGGTGGGGTCAGCCATGATGAGAAATTATTAGTAAAGGCTAAAACTGGAGCAATTAGCTGGAATAATCATTTGGTAGCTATGACAGTCACAACATTTTTACAATGTTAATTAATGCTTTTTCAACTTTTTTTTACAACTTTTTCTATGAAAATGTAAATGTTCAAAACAATGATTTTCTTAGGGTAGGTAAAGAAAAGTAGAATAAGGTGATACCCTTTCTTGCACCAGTATTCATGGTAATGTTTAATTCTGTGTGATTAACTTAGAAGATAAACTTTCTTATCATCCCACTTTACTTCCCCGTATTGGGTATATCATTTTGTCTTACATCTTCTGTGTTTAAGACTCCTATTTCTTCTATTCATTTTAAGATGACATTCCACTGGAATTTGCAATTTCCATACATTTTAAATATATTTTGCGACTGGCAAGCAGTGATTACTCTTCTTCATCAATGTGCAATGGGACTACATGTTACATGTTAAACACAAGGCAAGATTTTACAAAGCTGATACATGGAGTAGCACGTGATCAAACTGAGTGGCAAGGACAGAATGCAATTTATTTTTTTTGTCAACAGCGTCAAGAGATGTGATACAGAGTTGAACGGCGAAAGGGCATTACAGCGACAATTATATGGGATAAAGCATTTTATTTTTTTACCTCCTGGTTGGCAGCAGCTAGTTCTTCTTCCAGTGCAGTGACTCTTTCCAAAGAAACCCTCAGCCGTTCTCTTACCTGGAAGAAAAAACAAAATGTGCAGTAACAATTTCTATTAATGGTCTAATCTCAAACTATTCATGGAACTATGGCAGAATGTCACTGCAATGTAGCATTCTATGCAGATGCTTTTAGATAAATGAAAAAAGGAACACTAATTTACAAATACATTGAAATATTACAGTCTGCAAAAATATTTGTTATGATAAAGTTAAAAAAAAACAGTCATTGGTTGATAGGAAAGAAAAAAATATACATATCCAGCTGGTGCTTAACTAAACTCCCATCACTCACATACAGTCTTGTACTAGAAGCAAGCTGACTGAGGATCATGGGAGCTTAAACAGATGGAGAACTACATGGTGACTAGACTACGTCTTAGACTAAGATACCATACACCAGCAAAAAAATCTACATTTCTTATAATGTCTAAATCCAGGGAAAGTTTAACCACAATGCATACTTACTTTGTTACATCACATGATAAATTTGAACATGAAACTAGCTCGTTTTTTCAAATTATTTAAATAGAAGAAAAATGAAAGCTTGCAATAATGGGTCAAACCAATCCGAAATATTATGCCAAAGCACCACTGCGTTCCATCTGATTCATTTGCAAGAAAAAAGTGTGGGTTTTCTACATTAGATATTTTGTTCAAAATATTTTAACAACCACAGATAAAGCATGTATTGAAAATTCTACAAACGATGCAATCCGGGTAGTGGAGCACAAGCTCCCATATTAAAAAACTGCTAACAGCTCAAGATAAAGCTCCTATAGAATATTCTATCCCTACGAGGCCAGCATCAGTTACAGGGATCAAGAGTAGCAGCCTATGAATTACCAGTAAATCTCTGGCTGCTTTCATGGAATGCTGGATTGAAAATATCTAGTGGATAACATATGAATGCATTCTTTCAGCTTTTGAAATTCGACACTTTAAACCAGCAAAATATTAACAATGGCAGATCGCATGCATGGCCACAGGAACACTAGATGAGGATGCAGACACAATGTAGGTCAACCACACCGCAGCACAAAATCTAAAGCATATAATAAATCGTAAAACCTCATATGTCAAATTAGCCCCTTCTAAGGTGTCTTCGTGGTACAGGGCAGGCAACATTTTGACCTACAGCAGGCCGCTCGCAGACAGAACCACATACTGCAGCGTGCCGCCATTGACTGCATTTGCCCAGCCACATGCCATGTGATCATAAATATGTAGCATGCGGACATATTTAGCCGTCGACTACACTTATGTCATTAGGTGGCCGCTGGCCTTTAAGTGCCAGGGCCGCCCCTTCATTGCCAGTTCAGCCCTGTAGAATTGTATAATATAATTCTAGCAAATATAAAGCAAACATGTAGAGCATAGGGAAACACATTTACTTGTTATGCTTTTTCAAAGATGTGTATATTCTGTAGTATTGCATGAAAGTTTTCAATATCCTTAACCATATTAGGCATAACAAATCTGGATATTTTGTGAAAAGTAATGCATTAAATATTAAACATTAACATGTTGAAAAAATATTTTTATTAGTTCCTTAGTTCCTTTCCCCTCTGTAAATTAAAAATCTTACATACAAAGAAACGGCTAAAATGTTTTGGTTTTGTACATGAAAGGCACTAAATGGGTTAAGAAGTAGCTAAATGTAATTATAAAAATGCTCGAAGCAATTAACACCAAATGTAACTGCTAATTTTCAATTTACAGCGCTGTTTGGGATCTGGCCAGTCTCATTAATCTAGAGGGATTTTTCTTGCATTAGTATGGAAGTACATTGGCTACAACATGAATTATTGCCTGTTTAGGATGTTATCATGACATCCGGACAGGCACGACAGAGCTGTTTATTTGCACTCAACCTTTAAGGACATTTTATGCAGTACAACTAACCATTTTTATTCATTTCAAAGGATGTAGTAAAAGTAAAAACAAATTGGTCCCCTATAAACTCCCCATTGTGGAAATTCACCAACATACCTAGCCACAGAAGGTTTTCACAACCAGTTCTTCTCCGCCATTTTTACAACTCCATAAAAATACCTTGTACCTTTTAGGACTGCTTAGTTTACATAATCATAAAGACAGTGCTAGAATATGTCATCTGCCCATCAGAAACTGCCTTGATTCGAGGCCTTTTCCAAACTTGAGATTTTTAAAATTTTATTTTGTGAGGCCTATGTCTCATTTGGGAGCATTTAGGAGCCCACCAGCTCAAAATAACCGCACAAAAGCCAGGGTATTTCACTAGGTCCATCTGGACACGTACCAGTTGGTCAGCAATCCCTGGCAAAGGAAGCCATTACGTAAATTTTCATTACTTTTTTCACAAAACTTTCCATGTTGTTTTTCGGATTGTTTGAACATATTACATGCAACTGCAGAGAAACCCACCAAAATGTATCCATCTGCCTCTGCAGATTACAGAAGTACCACACTTCCATCACTCTTATCATTAGCTTGGCTCAGGGTGATGGAGGTTTTAATCCATAAAGCGTCACCTGCTCATTTATAAAAAACAAACATTTTTTCTTATTTTTCCTATTTATGACTTTATTTGCAGGTGGGGGTGGCTGGCTGTGCCACCTTTTTGAGGCTCTTAATCGACTGATCAGCAGCACTCACAAAGGATGAATGGAGCATTACGTTCATTCAAAAAAATAAAAAGTCTCGTTTTACCGCATTACACTCACTGCTGAAAAAACGTATATTTTTTTACTTACTTTACTTGGAAGTTATAAGTGATAAAGAGATGAAAGTGTAAATTTTAACTTTTTTATTACATTATTTTAAATTTAAAAAAATTGCATTTTTTTATCCGATAAAAAAAATAATCGGCCAACTAATTGATTATTAAAATAATCGTTAGTTGCAGCCCTACATTTATCCAAAATCACTGCAGTTTAAAGGTTTTTAATCATTTAAACAAACATATAAATAGACATTCTCAATTATTATGACACCAATGAGAATTGTGAAAACTAGAATCAGTTAAAATAATGAAAGCACAAACATAAAGGAGAAATAACCCCATGTTACGGCAAGCTTGTTCAACAAATAGTGCCAATATTAAGACAAAGCTGTACGCGTTTAAGAAGAGCTACAATCCTTTACTGCCGATTTACTGTCCTAAAGCAGGGAGAAAGACCGTAGCAATTCATCTATCCCATTTTATATTCAATGGTGCTTATCAGTTCAGTGTTGGCCTATGAGTAAGTTTCATGTAGAATGGAGCCCTGTAGGAAACATACATTTAGATGCGATAATTATTTACACTATCTTTTTCTATAACCCAAATGTGTATTGAAGTATTCTATTTTGGTACATATTTTTCTTTAAATAACATAGACCAAGAAGAGCCTCATCAGAATAAAACCTTTTAAATGCAGCCCATTGCAGGAAGTACTCCCACCGGACCCCCAGTGTACGATACATATGTGAATGCAAACCTCATAACCAAAGTGGGAAAATATATGAAAATGTATCCAAATATACATAACGGCATGTCTGAAAAACAGAGTAACAGATGACATTTCTAAAGGGTATGTACCGCCAAAAAATCTAAGCAGCAATAGAAAGGTAAATTAGGAACCATAGCACAAATTCTTTTTCATGTTCATGCCAACAACGGCCTTTTATGGAGGACACGATTCCACTCACTAGAACAGCACAAACTCTGCTATTTCAGTTAAAAATTATAATGTAATGTACAAATTTGTCTGCCATTTGGCAATGTAATTACTTTATGCTAGGTATGCACAATATTGCATTTTTTCATTTCATTTTTACATTGTATGTACCAATTTACTAGAAGGAAGTAATTTCCTTTTATGCCGCTAACTTCCTGCTGGGAATTATAACTAAAAGAGCCCAAGAATTTAAAAGAAAAATCCTTTATCCTGATTTTAAATAACAGTTAGTAAGAAAGGGATAACGAAAACTAGATTTTTCCCCCCTGCAAACCTACTAAAAGCCGGAGTTCTAAAACCAAGGTTTTTCTCCTTTGAAAAATTTGCTTATGACAAAATGCAAATTTAAATGTAATCTATTCAAATCTAACGAATGTAATACAGTGCTACATATGCTCCTTTTATCACATTTAATTACACTTTACATTGTATCTGAGGTGATTCTATTACACTAGTGGAAATATCCGTTGGGGATCTCAGTTACTGTAAACTAGTGGTTCTAACAGTTCTACTTGTTTTAGGTTACAAAGTAGTGCTCATCAAATAAGTAAAAGAGTGCGAGAAAGTGTGATTAAGATTGGGAGAGTGAGTGAAAGTCAAAAAGCAACAAAATACAAACGAAAATGATGATAATAGCAGACGGGAGTTTTGCTTTACCATTGTCAATGTCTGTCTCAGTATATAGTGATGGGAGTTATGGTGTACCTCCACCAATGCCTGGCTCAGTATACAGTGATGGGAGTTATGCTACACCACTGTCTGTGTCTGGCTCATTATATGATGATGGCAAGCTTAAATTATACAGGAGATGAAAAGATGAACTGCATGTTTAAAACAGTGATGCCACACTAGCCTAAATAGATTTACTTCAAAACAAAACTGCAGTGTTTTGTAACCACTGCATATTTTGGACCGAATTGTGCTGTCTATATTTTTTTCTTTAGAGAACACCAATATGCCTTATTTTAGGTTGTTATGGCAATTGAACAGATTTTAAGGTTGTTATTAGTAACTCCTCAAACATATGCACTGGTTTCATAACTGTGCTAAATATATCTTTTCTCTCCCCTAATGTTCATGCTTGTGAAGTCAGATAAGCCAAGCAGATATACACAAAGCACATGCTGTGCTTCTCTTAAACAAATTACTGACCATAATATGAATCCAAGGCAGCTGACATAATTGCCATTTTACACCTGCACAACACTTTCATTGGCATTGCATGTTATTATGGAAATTAAACCATCTATTCTTTCATGTGACCAGTATTCATCCTAAAGGCAGATATCTATTGGGAGATACAATTTTATATGAGACATAGATTCAGATTTATTGCATAGAGATGTTTATGTGTGCAATTTATCTAAGGACAGCTTTGATGTGTAATATATGGTTTTTTTGTAAACTAACCCCTTAATGACAAAGCCCGTACATGTACAGTCTCACAAAGCATTGTTTATAAAATGTATTTACTTGCTGCTAGGTATGCACAACATTGCATTTTTTTCATTTCATTTTTACATTGTATGTACCAAGCATTGTTTATCAAATAAATAAGCTGATGAAGTTGATACATAACATAATAAAAGCACAGTGCTTTTGAAATAGATTACATATTAACCTCTGAATGTCATCTCTTATTCATTTCATCTGTAGTTGAACCTGGGCCAGTGGCACTGGTGTTGCCCCCCCACCCTGGCCTAAGTTGCACCAGTGCCTGGGTCTTGCAGTCCGGTAAATGTCATAGGCTTATTTGACTAATCAGGGTATAATATACTAGTACAACTAGATGCGATAATTATTTACACTATCTTTTTCTATAACCCAAATCTATATTGAAGTATGCACATTCTATTTCGGTACACATTTTTCTTAAAATAACACAGACCAAGAAGAGCCTCATCAGAATAAAACCTTTTGAATGCAACCCATTGCGGGTAGCACTCCCAACGGACCCCCAGTGTACGATACATTTGTGAATGCAAACCTCATAACCAAAGAGGGAAAATATATGAAAATGTATCAAAATATACATAACATGTCTTAAAATCAGAGTAACAGAAAACATTTCTAAAGGGTATGTACCGCCAAAAAATCTTGAACAATATGCACCTGACTTTTTCTGCTAAATTTAGAACTTATGCACTCCTTATACTAGTCCTTATAGAACTAGAAAAAGTACAAGGGAGGGCTACAAAATTAATAAGGGGACTGGATGATCCTAGTTAAGAACAAAGAACAAGAGGCCATCCTCTGTGACTGGAAGAGTGAATATTTCAGACAACAAAGGAAGGGATTCTTTACAGGAAGGACACTAAAGGTACAGAATTCACTACCATGCGAGGAGGAGCTATCAAATGCAATGGATTCCTTTAAAAAAGGGTCTGGATATATACTTCCCCTCTAAGCTTAATTGATTTACTTTTGCCTTCTTTTGGATTAAGAAGCAGAAGGATGGGTAGAAGGGTTTAACTTAGATTTAGGTCTTTTTTCAACCTAAATTACTATGTTACTACCTAGATACAGGCTCTCATTTTCTTATGATAAATGTAGTTATTGCAATCTCCATGACTGCTGACAGCCTGTTGGTTCCATCTATCAATTGAGAAATATATCAATATATATATGGCTACAAATGTGTATTCTATTTGAAATACGCTGCACGGGGTTAATAATCTTAATGTTATATATAGAGCACATCCACTGTATAAAATATGGCATTAAGGTATGAATTAAAGCCATTTATAGATTTTTATGTTTAAAGTTATGTGCAATTGCTATTGATATAGTACCAGCAACTTAATACTTAAGTCTCCCTTAGAATCCTTTCAAATAACGGATACAATGGATTTTAGAGTCTTAAAAAATAATTATGTTAAATCTGCTCAATAAATATGAATAAAAAACCTTTTGGGACCTTTGGGAACTGAGTCAATTCTTTATGATAATGCTAAAGAAACCTATTCCTCCATAGACTTTCATTAGTCAGAGTATAAAGGTTTGGGTGATTAAGACTGTGCCATTATTTAAAAATATTTAAAAATTAGAACTGTTTTTGAAAAAGCGGCACGATACTTTTGAAAATACATTTCTATATGATATTAGTAAGGAAACAACAGTAGTACCGTATTTGCTCGATTATAAGACGAGGTTTTTTCCAGAGCAAATGCTCTGAAAAATACCCCTCGTCTTATAATCGGGGTCGTCTTCTCAGACCCCCCAAAAAATGTCTGCTGGGGCCATGCTGCTTACCGGTCGCGAGCAGCGTCTCTTCTGTTAGAAGCAGGAGGACAGGAAGCTTGCAGCGTCCTCACAGAACTCTATCTCCCCCTCCCTCCTCTGGGGGCGGGGCCAGAGAAGTTGCTCGTACAGCCGGTCCCCTGCAGAAGTCTTCGAGTGAGAGATCTGCAGTTCAGGTAAGGGGGTGGGGGAGGGGATGTGTGATTGATGTGTGATTGATGTGTGTTTAATGTGTGATGTATGTGTGATTAATGGAATGAATGAGTATTTAAATGTTTGTGAATGTGTGTTTGTGTGTGATAGCATGGATGTGTAAGGGGGGTGGGGGTTGTAGCATGGCATAGGGAGGCTGTAATCCCACTACTATCATCCCCAGGTCCCAGCATGTACTGGCTGCCTTGGCTTGATAGGAGTGTGATTGCTGTTAGCAGTTTGATATATATATAACTGCTAACAGCAATCACACTCCTATCAAGCCAAGGCAGCCAGTACATGCTGGGTTAAAAGGCATATCATGGGGCTGAGTGGCATATAGGGGGTTAAAATGCATTTCTGGACCTCCAGAAATGCATTTTAACCCCCTATATGCCACTCAGCCCCATGATATGCCTATATACCTCCAGAAATGCATTTTAACCCCCTATATGCCACTCAGCCCCATGATATGCCTTTTAACCCCCTATATGCCAGAGTGGCATATAGGGGTATAAGGCATATCATGGGGCAGAGTGGCAAATAGGGGGGTATAAAGCATTTCTGGGGGCAGAGTGGCATAACTGGGGGGGGCAGGTTGGCAAATAAAAGGAAATTTAAAAAATATATTTTTCTCAATCATAGCTTTTATTAAACATGAAAAAATAATTTACATGAATTAATATTTACTGGTAAAACTTTTTTCCTATAGGGTAGTCTTATATCAAGCTTTTTTGTTTTGTTTTTCTAAATTAATATTTATTGATTTTGGGGGGTCGTCTTATAATCGAGCAAATACGGTACTTTCCCTTGAAAATAGAGTTTTGCTATAAAAAGGCTAGGATAGTAACCAAGAGAATTAATAAATTTGACCTGAATATGAAGTCAGCCTAATTACTAGCAAATAGAGATCTTAAATTACGTTATTCTTCGGTGTGTAGAGATAGATCAAAGACCAAGGTCTCGCTATGCACTTCATCAGCTTGGACTCTTCTGGTGATACCCCTGCTCATACAGTCTATATGTACAGCACCCCAAAAGGCTCTGCAGCCATCGCTGCATGAGGCTGTATTCTGTTGGCAGGGCCGGCCCTACAATGGGGCCAACTGGGGCAATTGCGGTTTTTTTTTTGAAGCGGAGGAGAGAGAGAGGGGCGCCGGAGTGGTTTTCGTTTACCACTCGGCGCCCTTCTCTCTCCTTCTGCGGCCAGTCTCCCTGTTCGGGTTTCTTAGGTGCGGCTGTAATTGGCTGAGCACCGGAAAAGTGGCGTCCAATTTCCGGCGGACAGCATTACAGCCGAGGCACGTGGCAGAGCAGGGGACTCGCACAGGACTCTTTAAGGTAAGTTACCGGGGGGCTGCGTCGGCGAAGTTTTAAACATGCGACGCCGGGGCGGCATTTTAAACTTCGCCCCAGGCGGCGTATTTGGTTTACCTATATAGTACTTCTAGCAGGCTAGATAGGAATCCTCTGATACAGGAAGTACAGTAGACAAGTACCATGCTAGTTATATGAGACCCATTGTCCTGGTTGAATTGTGTGGGCTGTGAACTAGGTTTAGATGCGTTAACAGCCTTGAAAGATCAAACTCAATTCATTTTCAGACACCTGGTTTTTAAATGCTGTCAGTGTAGTTTTCCGAATCGTATACTGGCATCTGTACATCTTTCATATTTAATGACATTCTGGTACATTCAGAGCAAAATGATGTATTTAGTCAAAAGAGACGTTCCGCCGTAAATTAAACATTACATGTAATGCACAACAGAGGCTATTTTGTTGACATATTGCAAGCCAATGATATAAAAAGAAAACATTCTTTCTGATGACATCACTTCTCAGGTAGAAATC
Source organism: Spea multiplicata (assembly GCA_009364415.1). Classification (NCBI taxonomy): domain Eukaryota; kingdom Metazoa; phylum Chordata; class Amphibia; order Anura; family Pelobatidae; genus Spea; species Spea multiplicata. The sequence continues at coordinate 12,181,798 of VKOC01000003.1, read as the reverse complement.
AGTCACATCCTACCGTGCTTTCAGATATGTGGTTTTCTATATGAATGGTTGCTCTGAATTCTCTAGATTGTAAGCAGGGGGCTGTTTTCCTAGTGCAGTGGTTAGTCTGTGTATTCTATTTTTGCCATACTCCTGTAATCATCATAAAGGTAGGGGGCTCCTCAGAGGTTTCAGGAGGATCTGGACAGGGTTATTGTTTACCATATATCAATATGATATGTTTGGTGGGATTTCACCTTTAATCACCCAGCCTGACTAATGATTTAATCTTAAAAGCAGAACCTCGTTAGCGTCGCTAAAGTGGTACAGGGTAATGTAGTGAAGGAACTTAAACATGCACTGGATATGCATATGGCCAAGGACTAATTAAGACTTTTTTTTTAATAAAGGGCCTTATTCACCAAAGGGAGAGGATTTCTTTCAACTCCCTCACTTCACTATTCTTTAGGTAGGGCCAACGATAGCAAATTTCTGCAGAAGGAAGGGCTGACATGGCCCTGCATAATGCATAATTCAATGTGGAAGGAGACTGAAGGCATTGAGATAAAAGGTGGTTTATTGGAGCAAAATTAAATAAAACCATGTTTTTCTTTTTTTGGTCCATGCTTATTTGCATTAATGTATCACACACCGTATTAAATGCTAAGAGACTTCTTAAAAGGAAATACATAATGTGTATATGTTACGTATATGGCTTTTGATTTGTTTAAAAACTGCGTATGTTTGCCCTTTCAGGCTTTGTAATTGTAGCTTTTATATATATAGAAGATATAGAACAAGAATATAGATAGTTTACACAGCAATGTGATTTTAAATATGCTTTCTACAGAGCCAACCAATCTCTTCTTGCAGGAGATGCTCACTCCAGCCAAGTTTAGTGGACCACATTAAAATGATTGACCTTTTTATGAGCCAATGTAGTATTACATCTAACTCCCCCAATATTTCATTTCCTCGATTTCTCTCTAGTAATGGGAAGTATTGACATAAAAAACAACAACGTGTCAAGCACGATTTTATACCTTTTCATCGAGTGCTTTGTGGTGCTCAAACAGAGATTTAAGGGCCTTTAGAACTTCTACTTCACTGGACACTCCAGAAGGGGACTGAGCCTGTCGTTTTACCACTGTCATCCTTAGTGACCGTTCGTGTCTTGAGACGAGACACTCCAAATGCTCCAACAAAAGCTGTTCAAAATAACATAAATGCATAAATATAAATATGCTCTCATGAAAGGTCATGATTAGAAGAGACTAATTAATATCTTCTCTGCATGACTCCATTTAGAAACTGCAAAAATTTCGGTTTAATCAAATAATGAGACTAATTAAAATGATTACATTACCCATTCTGGCTCTTGCAAACTCAAAAAAAGAAATAGCCCTTCTAACAAGAGCAACCATATTGCTACCCACCAAGAGCGAGTATTCATAGATCGGTCTAAATGGCTTTTTACACCTTCATGACTTTTATAAATACAGTAACAAAAATACAGCTGCTTGGGGCACGAGCGTTGCGAAATAAGGTAGAGGGAGGGAAAAATAATCCATGCCGAGATGAAGATTGACTGTGGTATGGGGGACATTTAGGGGGGCTTGGTTGCATGTTCTTGGTTGACCTTTTTAGGCTTACTTTGAGGGGCTTTCTGAGGGCTAGGGTGCACTATTAAGTATTACCCATTCTCAGTTGTATTTTACTGAAAACTATAAAGACCCAAAGGGGAAAAGCATATTCCAGACACCTTGTCACATATGGTGCACTTACTCTGGTATTGTTCCTTTCTGCTTTCAGTTCTGCAATCTCTTCTTCTTTTTCAAGCAGCTGTTCCCTGCATGCATTTAGTTCCTTTGTAAGTGCAGCAAACTCCTGGAAACATAATAGGAAATGTTTAATATTATAAAACAAATGATTTATTCTGTTTAAGCAGAATAGTCAAAACCCATAACTCTCTGTAGGTCAGACTGTTAACAAAAAGCATATTTATGAAATGTTCTAAAATTCAGTATCTCTGTGTAAAGGCCAGGAACCAGATAAAATACAGATTATCATGTATTCATGAAACAATTTGTTAAAGTCAAGTGGCACTGGACATTCCAGCATAATATGACAAATTTACAGTAAGGAACCAATTAAAGAGGAGGTCGGTAACTAACCCAATTTTCTCCTCTTTTGGCAGTTTGGGTTGAGGTTTGTGCACCCGGGCAATCCTTTTCACCCACTTTATTCTAGAACAATTTTTTCATTATTTGTTATAGAAATAATCTGTAGGTTTGAGTAACTGGGTAACGGAGCTAAGCCTTGGTCATCTTTTATTTCTGATTCTCAAGCATATGGCATGTTTTAGTAAATGTCATGAACATTAAATATTCTAATAGATCTGAAAATCTTCAGTTTACGCAACACAGTTTCAAGCAAAGCACGTTTTTGTATGATTTTGATACAATACTTGTCATTAAAGTGGTTGGTTTAACCAAAATAACCCAAAAGTGTCTTAATTTTGGAAATGCTTTATATACGTAGAATCCCCATATCCCTTGTGGCACTTATAGGGCAAAAATGAGATGTTTCTATTGTATAATAATTAATAAATCTATATTCCAGAGTCTTTCATTATTTTTACAGGTGGTATACTGGATTTTAACGGTAATCATAAAACACAGATATGCACACCGATACTATAGTCATGAAGTTCCATGGTGTAGTTATTGGTTTTTAGGCACACATTTTCATGGAACATCATGAAAGTTGTAAAGGGGTTAAATGTTTGTGTTGTTTTTCTGTGATTAAACCTTAAGGGGAAAGAATAAAGGTCTGATATTTGCAGAAAAAACTAAAGAATGCAATTAATGCAAACTCCAAGTGTAAAACTAGTTAGTAAAATAATAACTGTAGCATATTACGGGCTGCTTGGTATTTCTATTAAATCACACTAAAGCCTAGATAGATTTCCAAACAGATTTCTGACACTGACGAAAGACATTTCCCCATCCTTGTTTGTTGTTCTGTGTTACGCAGTAGTATGTGATGCTAATGGCCTCTGCTCTTACATTTGCCTTCCAGAAGTACATGAACCAAGGGAATTCTGTCATCCATAATCATTGTTTCTAACAGCAATGCTGGATGTTTGGTCATAGTTTACAAGCCCAAAGGTAAAATCCTCTGCATAGCTAATGGGATTTGACAAGCCCAACTGCACTCTTAAAGTTTGCACATAAGTTATTCAGCAGGGAAGCCAGTTAAGGAACTAAATAAAACCCGTAATTAAGAGTAAAGAAATTAGATACATCTTATATTTTGTTGTACGGTGTCATCTACATTAATAATTAATTTCACACTTCATGTAAACAACTCTTTTCTTATCCAACAGTACACATTTTTGTTCACTTATTTGCACTGTTTATTTACGTTATTAATATTAATGCTACCCTTCCAGTTCTTGGCTGGAAGGCAAATGGTTCTCCAGCTTGCGAAACAATAATTCTCATTGGCCCATGTTGAACAAGGCGTAGAGTTGTGGCCCAGCAGCAGATCTCTGCCATATTCATCTCTTCTATGCTACTAATGAATGATGGTGTCCCAGTAAAGTGACACGCCAGCATCATATGCAACTTTGCAATTTTTTGTTTTTGCCCGCCCCTGGCTATTTTCAGTGCAGGAGAATGCCTCTTGTGGCCAGAAGTGGAACTACAAGTTAATACAGCAATAAAATTAGATGGCTGGTCTGAATGTCCAAATTACAGAAGACAAATGGGTGCATGTTCTCTGTAAAGCCACCCTAGTTTGTAGGCAGACACTGAACACTGCAAAGAATTGAATACCTAATGCATATCTTTACACATTCCCACGGGTTACAGAAAATTTGCAATCAATGAAGATCACCTATTTACACAAAATCAGCTTTTTACACTCAATAAATTATCCTATGCTTTATTACCCCAACACTCATTCAAGTTAAGCCAAAGTGATGATAAGTATTCTGTCTCCCTACTGGTACTAGAAATATTTTTGACCTGGACTTTTTGAGAGAAGGCCTGCTGTGACGCATCTAAACTGATTTATATAGGCATAATATTGCTTTTTTGGGATATGTCTGCACATTTTTAAAGTAGGAGCAATGCCATTGTTTAAACAAATGACTATAATACTTTACATACGCTTACATTTTCTCACGCTACCTGCTGCTATAGTTTAGCAGATACAACCCGTTCCCTTTTTCTTGCCTGGTGGGTTGTTAAAGAGATATAATTGCACACCTTTCTGCCCTGCTGTTCCCGACAGAAAGAAACCACAGAGAAACTCTGCAAGACTCAGAAAGGCATAATTAATTATGATACCCCTCTATGAGGATTATGCATAAAAATAATTCTGGTGCATAGTTTGAAAAGTAGTGCAATTTCAAATAGTTATGAGTTAACCATTTTCAGACGTGACATCAGAATACTTTTTGTGCATACCCCCTGTGACCTTCTTTGTCAGGAATTAACTCAATCCACCAGGAACAACAAGACCTTCTCATGCAGGACTTATTAGAAAATGTTTTATCTGCTGAATTATAACGCAGAAACAATTAGATTGCACATATGTCCTATTACTAAAATAAAAATGGCTTTATCTTGAGTTTTTGGTAAACATAAATCCCGCTCTCAGTCTACACAAAAAATAGTTACCCCCTTTCTAAATCTAATTAAAGTCATTTTCTGTGCTCACAGCATCCATCCCAAACGGTTTCCATGACAACATGAAGTTTCTTAAGAGCATGTTAATGTAGGAGCACAATTATTGGAAATAATGCCCATCTTTTATATCTGCATTAGTCATCCTAAACACCATATGTTCACTAGGACTATTTCTAAAAATACTAACAAAAATTTGTCTCCACCACAAATACAAAAATAATATTTTAATGGCAAGATTACAAAACAGACTGAAAAAGAAACTGCCTACTAACAGAAATATAGCCTATATCTAAACAAATATATAAGTATGTTTTTTTACGCCATACACCTCTGTATGCTGCTTTTGCATGCAGTGGCGGTGAAGTTGAGCCCCAATAAGCTGTAGCTTTTGCAACCTTGACTGCAAACACAGCTCCTGCCCTACAACCTGGTGACTTATTAAAGTGGACCACTGGGATGTGGTGTGATGTTCCAGTATTATACTTCAGCAGATCCTGTATAAGTATATGTAAGGTTTTGTTTAATGGAAAAAAAGAACTTGTCTTTGGATGTCCCGTTTTGGTCACTTGAGATGTTGGGTGGTATGATATTGCCTTGCTTAATTTTGATAAATACAACAAGACATACACAGAGTGAAACAACAGAAACCAATGTAAAATTCCATACTGGTTTTTTTTGGTAGGAAATGTGAACTATAAAGTGAGTTAAACTGAGTTAAAGAAACAAAAATTTAAGGAAACATACAAAATATGTATACCCTACCATTTGGGATGGTACAGCCTTTAAAGTAAGAGAGATGGTGGGTATTGTGTTGAATTTCCCCCGGGAAATTTCCAAATCCAATTATTTCATAAGAATTGCTGTTATTCAATATTTTTTAATAATGCTATAAAGTCTTACAGCCAGTAACTTTACAAAGCAGGCTCTTACTGCTAACAATAGAAGAAACATAGAGCAGGATCTTTTTTTTTAATACAAAAACCTCTACTTTATGATATAATCAGCACTCATTCTAGAAGAACACCTAATTAGATGGAAGAAAAGCTCTCATTTTAGAGTCCTTTGCCATTGGTATTGTGATGAACAAATCTATTAAAAGCTCTTTATTATGTCAGCAGAAGGAAACCAGGACTAAACTAGAATTTCATATAGTAAATGAAACAAAGAAGCAAACAAACAAAAACTTTATAGTGATACCCAGAAGGATATTTTAAACCAACCTCTTTACCAAAAGTGCATCCATTGGAATTTTGAAATGAGTTGCAATATACCTGAACATTGTGCCTTTTTAGATAAAAAAATAACATACAATTGTTAATTTGTTTTAGTTATACACGTTTCTGGGCTTAAGGAAAGTAGTCCCAATGTAAAAAAAAAAATCTACTCCTATGCCTTTGACCGTAAGGAGCATTAATAACATCAAATCCAACTTAAAATGCTGGGTTCTATAACAAAAGCATACGAGTGTTGGGTATAAAGTTGTATGCAGTGAAATATTTCTGAGTGAAATACATTATTTGATTAATCTAAAGAAGTGGGAATGAAAGCAGGAGCCAAGAGAAATATTCAAAGGAAAAGGTCCAACTCGTAGAAGGTGGCAGCAGCAGGATGCTTTTTCAGCATTGTTCAGCATTATGAGACAAGGCAATCTAAAACTGCTTGTTTTGTAAAACATTCTCTTTTTATAATGGTGTCAATCTATTGATAAACGTAAGAAGGAATTCTACAATAGTTTACAGTGGTTCAATGAGGCTATGGTAATAGTCCATAATTATGCATGCAAGAATGACAATCCTTTCAGGAAGCATGCACAACAGAATTTTAAGTTGGTGCTTTCCACTGCTAATTATACAAATTGTAATTGTATCAAAGGAAACCTAAAGGTATGTCAAGATGGTAAGTCCTGAACACATAACTCTAACATAATTCTAAAGTAGACTCCTGGTGCAAAGGGAATAGCAATACTTCACAAACTAAATTTTTATTTGCCACTTCCCGCATCCCCCAGCCACTTTCCATGTGGGAGATTTATTCCATCAAACAGATATCCCTGTAGGTGATACAATTACCTCCTGTGAGCTCCACAGCTAGCTTGTAGAACATGGGCCAAGATCTGAGCCAAGCATTAAGTAGCAAGAATCCTGGAACCAAGGAAAAGGAAAGCAGCTGTAGGGGTGCAAATTCTACCTTTTTTCCAATTTGAACAATGCATATAAAAGGTACTTTATTAGAATGTCCCTTTAAATCTTATTAGAGAGCTTAAGGTTAGGGAAATTTAATTTTCTATTGAATAACTAGATATATTTGGGCAAAACAATATAAAGGGGCTCTCAGTTACCATGTGAATTAAAGTGCATTTGATGGCTGGGGGATCCCTTTATTTTCAGATAATAAACTAATAACATTTAAAAAACATACAGTACTTCACATGACAATATACAAGGATGACAAAGATATGGCTAGACTCGGTTTGAAGGAGTTAACTACATCATTTTTGTAAGGGTTGGCAAAGAACAATACTGAAGGAGAAAGGCAGGGGAGGGAAAAGACTTGCTGAGACAGAAGGACATTTCATTGACTGGACAAGGGTGCAGGTGCTATCACTAACATCCTTCCCAAGGGAAAGGATACAGGAATAAAACAAGCTTCAACAAGTCATACCATCACTGGAAAGTCATGCAGAATATTGCAGGTATGGTATTTCCCAAAATGAGAGTCTATCAGTCTCAATCAATGGAGTATTTTTCCTTTGAAGGGGAGCGGCACCGGAGCACTATGAGAGCAGAAAACATTGTTTAATGGAGTGGGAGTCTCTCTCTAAGGTGCATGAATGCAAAACACAATCAAATAATCTACAAAAATTCTACAAATTTCTAACACACTTTGTGAATTGAAGAGCAAGGTATGTGATGTTTAAGATTTTCACTGCAAGAGGGTGCTAAATTATATATATTATGTACAGTGAAACATGGCGTTAATGTTACCCCATGTTGACTCATCTGAAAATCACAGCAAAAACCACATAAATCCACACTAAGCCAGGAAGAGGTAAACATGTCACATTCTGACTTCACTATGCATTATAAAGGATCATCCCCAGTGAGCTTCTTCTGCAAGAAAGTCCATAGTGACCCGGTATGATGCATACTAAGAAGGGACCATCATCAGGGCCAAGCCTAGGGTCACTGAAGTTTATGGCACTCTGGGGTGGGTGTGGTTATACCACTAACTCCTCCCCTTAACACTTTTAGCCGCACCCATTTTATTCACCAAGTAACAAGTCACCCACATGTTCATGGTGGATATTTTCACAGTTTCAGCCAAACACATCTTTTTTTTCACATTTAAAACAATACACATTTTTGGGCCCTTTAGGCCCAAAACAGTAATAGGATTAATACAAACATACACACATGCTTGCCCTTACACACAAACATACTGGCTCACACTAGCCCTTGCAGCTACATGCAGACCTTAGACACAGTTGCTCTTACGTACACACGCTTTCAAAATACAAGAATACTCTTCTCATTACCCCTACTCTTTTTCTCACTTTTTTCTCATCTCTCCTATTCTTTATCAATCCTTATCTCCCCCTTTCTCTCCTTTTTCATTATCTCTTACCTTTCTCACTGTCTCTCTCCTTTATCCCTCCATTTTCTCTTTCATTTCTCTTTTGCTCGCCTCTTTCTCGCTATCACTCACCCTCCTTTCTCCTCTTACCTTTCTCATTCTGATTGTTAAATCCTGTAGTGGAAGGGTGGGGTCTGACAGTGTGCACAGTTTTAGAGCAGTGTGTTGGGATATGACATCATACCCAGGCGCTCTGCATCAATCGCCAATGCACAGTTCTAGGAAGACCTGAAGCAGAGGTCTGATGTGACAGACCTCCTTCTCCATTAATTTTGTGCCAGTTAGAAGGAAATCCATGATCTCCCCAGCTCTCTCCCGCCTGGACACCTCTAGCTAAGACCATCTCTTGTGGTTCCTGAAATGGACAACACGGAATTTAACGCTATTTTTTTACATTTTAAAGCAGTTATCTGCATATATTTAGTCTGGAGCGTGATGAGTGTTATTGAAAGTCATCTCATTTGTTTAACTCTGCAATATGCACTGCCAGATCAGCTGTGACGCTTACCACGGCAGTTCCTTCATGTTGCATAGTGAAGTCACCGAGTTGAAATATTAATTTTCCCGGTCAACTCATTGTTTAGTGTATTCACTTCACTGCTATTTGACTAGTTCTGATTTGGTCATGAGTTCCTAATTCTAAGAAAGACACTAATGCATTCTCCAATAAATGGAAGTCATATTCAATTGGGATCAAAATTAGGGTAGGAAATAAAATACATCTGAATTATATTAATTTGCAAAATACTTGCTGTGGGCTCTCTTTTGGCTAGGGGAATCTTTTTTCCATTTTAATTTTGCATTTTTTCCAGAATTATTTTAACATACTTGAGCAAAGTTAATAAAGCAATTAAAATAACCCCCTGCAGACAAAATGTATGATATTTTTGAAAAGTTGCAAAAGAGCATCATCCGTCAATCAAAGTATGGGTGCTGAGTGAGAAACTGCCTAAATCATTGAAGTAAAAGTATTGTACTTAACAGTCGCAGCATTACATTAAGGAGTAACTTACAATTTAAGGCTAAAAAAAGCAAATGTTTATTTATTATAGTGTATGTTCAAAGAAAGAAAGAAAGAAAGAAAAACAGAGTTTGACAAAAAGTTGGTTTTATATCCCAAAAACCCCAGTGAGTTAATCTGATCTTAAACTGTAAAAATTGAAAAAAAAAATGTTCATGGGTGATATAATTAAAAAACAAACAGAATACACGTAGGTCTAAAGTTTTTATCTTCCATCGCTATGCGGTTAGCTCAGGTGCAAACTACTTCTACGCAAGATGGAAATCAAGTCACTATGTACTGCAATATGTGCCGAAGTTGCTTGCAGGGAATTGTTCTTCTATTTAGGGCAGAGCTGCCACATGCCTACCAGCTCTAAGATGGCCAAAGAGTAATTGTGGTGGGTTTGATATGAGGGAAGAGTTTATCAAGACTATTAATAGCCATTTATGTAGGAGTGTATTATGCTTCACTTACACAATAGAATTTAGAAACATGGTGAGTCTATTTAAACCATTTGACTGTTATAGCTGTGACAAACTCATACCTAGTAAACATGTTGAGCTCTAGAAACCAGTGATCTGAAGACTAAAGAAGAACTGTCCCTTCTAACCAAAGACACTTGTGTGATATACCTTCATTCTTGAATCACAGTTTTTAGGAAACTGTCGTTTGTGTTTTAAAAGGAACAATCTACTCCCCACAATAGTGGTGTCTTTTTTAAATAAATATTGGAATGCTTTTTGCATTTTCACCAATGCATATTATTGCGCACAAAACATAGTAACAGTAGTTGGAATATTTCTGTCTCATCTTCGCTGCCACTACTACAACCAAAAAACATGTCTAAGAATACTTTCTGCACAGGGCCAGTAAGCAGTCCTACTGAAGTCATTTGGAGCTGAGCTTCCATGAAAAATATAAAAGGTAAGCCGTACATAGATACATAGGCAAACCTTATGTCCCATTTATTGGTATAACAGTAGGTGTACACAAATAATAACAATTCTGCATTATTATAACATGCCAAAATGAATTGTAATTTTCTAATGTTTTTTTTCATTTGTTCCATGAAAATCTTCTTTATGGTACGGAGGCTGCCATTGTAAACAGTGGGACATTTTGGGTGACTTTCCCTGCTTAACCCCTTCGTGATTAGGGTTTTACTAAAAGAAGTGCCTTTTGCCATTTTTTTCACGTGTTTGTTCAACCAAGATCATTCCTGGGAGCTCTCTGGGTTTTGCCTTTAGACTCCAAGCAAATCGCTGCCTCTCCAGGTCTCCTTGTCACTACGGGGAAACTCCAGGTCACGGGAGTAGGGTTAGGACACTCCCCACACACTTCCCCCAAATGGTGTGTTGCCATCGAGGGCACTCTGACCTCTTACCTGCATCCAGCATGGGGAGCTTTGGTTAGCCGGATACAGAGAGTTCCCAGATATGACCATAATTCCCCTTTTTCATGTTTAATGTAACCAAACAAATTAGGGATCTCTATTGGAACTAGACGGTATCCCTTACAATATCACTCAAGTTCATTTTTATTTTAATTATTTATATTAACTTTTTTATTATTGTTTTAAATTTTTTTATATTCTTTTTACAGGGAGAAACACACCTCCTGTTTTCCTATAATACCTATTGCTGCTGATCACAGAGTAATAAGTAAGCATGTCTCTACTGCCCTGCATTGCTGATTGCAGTACCTATGATCAGCTCATTTGAAGTCTCAGGAGTGTCAAGAAAGACCCTCTTGGAACCTATATAATGCACAAAAGTCTGCTCCATTACACTGAGTCTGTCAGCGTGAAGCTAGCAGCGCTGCAGAATCTGATGGCGACATATTATTATTATTATTTTTTTTTTATATATAAATGCTGGCTCCTGCTTATTGAGACCCCAGACTGTTCAACAAGATCAGTGAATGTTGTCTATTATGTCCTAGGGAATCTAGACCATGTTTTAAAGGCCATAAACTGGTCAAACATCACATAGAGTTGACTGTTTATGGTAATGCTAGTGAAATCCTCTCTTTTATCAGACATAAGAATGTCAGATTCTAAGCCATTCTATTGTTTACCAGAAAGTGGTTTGCTAAGGAGGCAGGGTGCTTGTCTTGTAAATTGGACTAGCTAAAATATATACATACAAATGAGCAAGATGAGCAAGATGTCTAAAAACATTACAAAAAACTACAACTATTTAAAACAAATAAAACAGCACAATATCTTTAAAAACTCATTTTAATGCAATAAGGTAAGAATACAGATTCATTGGCTGGATGTTGTTCATTTGTATGAGCCAGAGTAGTTCCTATCCTGCCCTGATGAGATATAAAAAGATGGAAACAGCTGTCTGTAGGTGGAACACACAAGCTCATGCATTCCAACCCTATATTGTGCTCATAGGCTATGCTTGAAATAGCAGACATAAGCAAATGACGGAGCCCATGTAATCGAAGGGTGACATACCTTGTGCCATATTGACATATTTTGGACAAAAGACGAAGATTTGAACTAGCCCAATTGAGAATAATGGGTAGTAGAGGGATACCAAGGGTTGGTGCCCTCTACTGGATAAGAGAGTGAAGTGTAACTGGGTCAGGTGAAAATCTGTCTCTTTATATTATGACAGCACAGGGGCAGGTGTAAGGGTGGAAACGTGGGGAGATGGAGCCATTTTTTGGCTATTCTGAGGCAAAATGTGTGACAGATGTTACATGAAATGGAATGAAAAGACATGTTGTTCCACATTAATTTCTCATGTTTACATTAGCAAGATTTCTAGCAAATGTAAATACAGATTTAAAAAAAAGGATCATTGTGTTCACTATTTAACAAATGCATGAATAAATTAAAAAAAAAATATATCTTTTAGTACAATATGAATTTTTGCATCATCTAGTCCAAATGTGAAAATGATACGGTTGCTAGGAAACCTGTATCAGTTACTTACAAATAACGAACTTTACACCTCAATGTGTGAATATCACAGCTCTCGTCTAAATTTGTAACTTTGTATAATACAAAAAAATGCTCTATGTGCTCAGGCGTATGCTACATAAAGACTCCATATCTTCCAGAAGAAAAAAACAACCACTATTTACACTTAAATCATCAACGGCTTATGGCCAATTATTGCAAATAAACAATTAGTGAAAACAAACCTCACAAAAACATTTTGATAAATTCTCTAAATAACAAAACAAGAATTAGTAATATATAATATACAATAAGTGCTAAAGCGCTATTCAATAAAAGAAAATGTTTGCATTGAAATTATACGGTATTCCAATAACAAAGGGTTACAGAAAAATGCATCTTCTGGAATACAAAGTTAGCAAAACTCACTAAAACTTCACTTTGCATCTTAAGAAGCCACGTGGGTACATCTTCTCTTGGTCATTATATGAAATATGTTTAAAGGATGCACCCAGGTATGTAATATACTCTATATAGGTTACGTGCATGGACACTTGTGATTGTAACGTACATTGTTTATTATTACAGTACAGACATTTATAATAAATGGTATTCAAATGCTTGCGCAATACCAAAAATAAGAGCTAATCATTCATTCAGCTCATGATGCTTGACACCAGTAACTACAGAGCACTGGGTCTTTCTATGTCATGGTGGTGGATGAGTAAGTATAGAAAAAAACGCATACTGACAGGCAGTATCGTGTTACCATGGCAGCTGGTGGGCTGGGGAGGACTACAGTCACGATCCCTGTAAATACAGAGCACAGATTCTACCCCGGGCTGTGTAACGGCATGGCTCCAGTAGACTAATAAACTACTGGAAGAAGAGATACTGACTGCTGATCAAAATGGGATGGGATATTCTTTATATTATATATAAGGATGTGTGAATCAAACCGGTAAATTCGACCACAGAAATTGACCACCCAGCTCCATCAGTTCCCCCAGCTGTGTTGACACTCATAAGCACATCTAAACAAAAATCCTAAATAATAATAAAAAACAGCACTGTATGTATGTATATATATATATATATATATATATACTATTATTATATTATAATATACACATAACGTGCGGTGTGTGTGTGAATATGTATCAGTAGCAAGTAACATACTGTACACACAACTGTGTATATATATATATATATATATTTTTTTTTTTTATTATTTATTTTTTTTATAATACACACAACACACACATTTACACACAGGTTCAATATAGAGAAATGCAAAGTTATGCATTATGTTAAAAATAATAAAAATGCAACAGATTCTTTAAATGGAATATCCTTGGGGAATCTACCACTGGGAAGGACTTAGGAATAACGATTGACAACAGACTTGACAACAGTGTGCAATGCCAGCAAGCAGCTGCGAGGGACAATAAGGTTTTGGCATGCATAAAAAGGTATTGATTCAAGGGAGGAGGATATTATTTCGCCTCTTTACAGGTCATTGGTAAGACCTCACCTTGAATATGCGGTACAATTCTGGGCACCGGTCCTTAAAAAGGACATTATGGAATTAGAAAAAGTGCAAAGGAGGGCTACAAAATTAATACAGGTATTGGGAGATACTAGTTATGAAGAAAGTTAAAATTATATATGCTAGAAAAACGGCGTCTCAGAGGGGATATGATAACATTGTATAAATATATGCGGGGGCAATATAAGAGCTCTTCAGTGACCTGTTCATTAACAGAAATATACAAAGAACAAGAGGTCACCCTCTGAGACTGGAAGAGCGCAGGTTTCATAGACGACAAAGAAAGGGATTCTTTACAGTGAGGACAATAAAGGTATGGAATTTACTGCCAAGGGAGGTGGTGTTATCCAATACATTAGATACCTTCAAAAGGGGCCTCGATATTTATTTCGACATTAATATTTTAGAGCTTCTTGATCCAAGGAGAAATCCGATTGCCTCTTGGAGTCAAGAAGGAATCGTTTCCCCCTGATGGTAGAATTTGAAGTAGCTTAATTAGGGGGGTTTTTTTTGCCTTCTTTTGGATCAAGAATGAGGTTAGGTAGAAGGGTTGAACTTGATGGACTTAGGTCTTTTTTCAACCTTATGAAACCTTTTGAAATATCGTTTTCTTCCTGTTAAAAATGAATGATAGGGGGCTATGCATAAATGTATTTTCCTCATTCCCATGCCTCCGAATCCTAGTTTTGCAGGGGATGCATTTGACTTGACCACATCTCTTGTGCACATCTGAAAAATTACCTCCAAAGAAGGCTTGTGCAAGGGTTCCAGAGACTCTAACAAGACCACCTGCACTCATGTGCACGTGGTACTCCCATAAATTTCAGCGGGAGTGCTTTCTTGCCACTGACTGGCTGTCTAAAGTAAACAGGACCACAGAGGTGAAAACAGGAGCACAGAGGTGGAGCTGCAGCTTCTCTTAAAGGTAAATACTTATTTTTTCCCTACTAATAACAAATGCATATTTAAGTAGTTAAAAGTGCCTTGATATACTTTCTTCATTGCCGAGGCCTCTATGGGACACTAGATTGTCCCTTTAAAATAATGTTTGATTCTATGAATTGAACACAAATGATGTAAACTTAGTGCCTCCTTAAGAGAAATGGTAAGATTTGTTTGTAGCTGTCTCCATCTGTTTCCCAAAAAAAGGACTTTGTCCAGAACCCAAAACACAGCTGTTTTACATCTAACATATACTTTCGTTTCTATAAAAAGTACAGCTTTCATCTGACAAGTAGATGTTTTTGGTAGTTTTTGTGGTGAACCCTTGCAAATTATTGTTGAAATGCATTTTTTGAAGGAGAAGCTTGTAATAAACCTTGAGTTTTTTTTTTAAAGAAGGAAATCATGTGCCAATAACCCTAAAATATTGGATATGTAAACTTCCTACATGCAATTAACTAAGGGTGGCTAAAAGAGCATAGGTAAGATATGTGCACATAAGTGTGTCCTTTAGGGCATGCATTTCTCTTCTATTAATTCACTGCGTAAAAAGCCAGCTAGTATTAATAAATATCACTAGTATTACAAAATTCAGAAGCAGTCCTATGTGCATCGTGACATACAGACTATGTTCAGATAAATGTCCCACAGATATTTACAACATTTCTTAGTATTTCAGAAACTAGTTTTCAGGACCAAATAGAACCATCTGCTGGGAACAAACTCAGCGGGTCCCACAATATCCTAGGCCCCACAATATCCTGTGACACATTCAATGTAATGTTCATAGGCTTCTTGCAGGAAACTTTGGCTTTGCTAAATGGCATGACTGTTACACTTACAACGCAATAACAGCATCCCCTGCAGATGGGTAAAACCACAGGGTCCACACTTGGGGGTATTTTGTTCAAACGAAGACAATCTGATCAAATCTGGAATACAAGGTGTGACCTAAACATACATATATGCATCGTGGTGCACTGGAGCACAGGACTTCTAATAATTATATTGATAAAATACAAAATTTCATATGGCACAGGTTTTGCCCACATAAAATCAGTGACGTGCATTATAATGTAGTGTATGGCAGCTGCGTGGATATAGAGCTGACTTGACAGCTACTATAGTTAATATTTAACCCTATATTCAATCAAATATAAAAGGTTGATTCATTTTACAGTATACAATTATACAGTATTATATATATTGGATCTGTGATTTGTGGCATGGTGATGGGGAAATGCAGTATTAAGATCATGGGGTTATCTATGGGATGACCCCAAAGGAAGCCTTTGAAAATGTCAGGTGAAAAAGAAAACAGGAGTCTACCTGGCAGCAGCTTCCAGAGGTAACGGGTGACTCAGGAAATATCTTCTGAGTGACAGCGGACAGCTGTTGGCCACAAGAGGAGAAGGGTTTAAGATTACGTATAGTAAAGCTGAAACATTGAAGTTCTTGGTACTCTCTATATCTCTTTATCACATGTAGTACCGTTAGTAGACAAACATGCTTTATCTTACAGCAATAGACCAAGCTAGATACATTTGGCGTGTCTACTCTCATTCTCCTTGACATATTAATAATCATTTGATGTTGTAGGTTTAGTCTGCTGTTTTAACTTCCCTGATCAGTGACAATACAGCATCTGTTTGTCTTTTTATACCCAAGGATAACCCAAGGAAGATTTAATATACTAGAAACATTTCTGAAATATCCACAAATTCATATAAATAAGGATCCATACTGGGAATGTATATACTTCTTTTTTATTCGAAAGTAAAGTGCTTTTTATTAGCCTCTTGTTGACAAAACAACCAGGATATGCAAAACAGAATGATTCTTCCATGTGGTTTCAACACTATCTAGGTCTCTTTTTAAACGTACCTGGAAACTCTCCTGGTTGGACCCGGAGAACTCCTGGTGAAGCATCGCTTCTCTGGTTCTCCAGGTTGACACCCGAATCCTTCTGCCCTGCTCCCTCCCATTTCTCATTTTAATTGGGGTGTTTCCCATGAAGTCAGCAAGACCACCACTGACATCAGCGGGAACGCCCACTGACATCAGTGGGACTGCCCACTGACATCGTCCCGAAAGGGAAGGCTCCAGGTAGCCTGAGCTCTGAAGTTCCCAGGTATGGGTATAATATGTCTGAAGAAGAGACCTAGATATTCTTGAAAGCTTACAATCGGTTATACGTCAGTTAGTCAATAAAGGTATCATCTTTACCAAATTTGGTTTCTTTCTATGGCTATGGTACAACTCGATGTGGTTTCAGGAATACAAACTAAGAACTTCTTGTGTCTCTCTAGTATGGCCTTATAATCCACTTATTACATGGTTCAGAGGTGGAGCTACTGTTAGTGCAGCATATACAAAATACCAACAGTTGTACATAGAAAAATGACCACAGCAGAGAGGTAGGCCCAAAAGATTGTAATTGCAGGGCAGGACTCACCGAAAGGTGGGAGATGTATATTTCTGTCCCTGACAACCTGGAGTGCTAAAGTATGAAAATACATGTGTTTAGTTAAAGGGGTTTAATGAGATTTCGCATTATAGAGGACATTTCAGTAACAGATTCTTCATATCTTTCAGCAGCTGTGGACCGTTGCCCCCACACACAACGGTAAACTACGGCAGCAGTAGATAAGAAGTAAGAGATAAAAGTGGTGTAATCACCATGACAACCAATGGATTAGGCCTGCTACTTGTCCCACTTTTAAAACTACTTTTGCACCAAAGTTGTTTGTTATACCTAACCCTTTATGACGCATTAGAATTGGTGACAAGCTTTCTGTCTAGAGAAAATGGAGAAATACGCAATAAAGTAAATATGCATAAAGGCAGTGCAAATGCCTATGCAATTTGTACGCACTATAATGAGATCTTTAAATGCCGAAAAGTCTACATTCTCTCAGAAGTGGATCACCGATTGGAAAAATCTTCCAGGATTGCGTTAATGTAAGTATGTAACAGCAACTGAACTGGTGAGCTCATATCGGAATATCAAAACTTAAAAACCTACACTGTTACCTTACATTATCTTGTATAATGCAATTTTGTCTTTCATAACCATTGCCTTAGACTGCTCACTTTCAGTAGAATATTGTGGGGGGGGGGGGTTACTACATCTGTTCAGAAAAACAATTCATTTTATGTAATTCTGGGAAGTCATACATCACATTTCTTTCCTATGTAATTAGCGAGATACAGGTAAACAGATTAATAATTTACTGAAGCTCATTAAGCAAAATGGTTATAAGATGGACACAACAGTACATTACTGACACATTATCATAATGTATCAAGTGATACATACTTGGGTTGGATGATTCTTTATAGTCCACAACAGTATAAACAATAATATAGTAAAAGTGGTATGACCAAATAACGATTCATTTATTTGTCCTACCTTTAACTGGAAGATTTACCTACCTAATGTCAAGAGCCCAAAGGACCAGGTCTCATTAAACCTCAGAGGTCGCTATGCTTTTATTACAGTGTTAACACAACTTAACTTTTAAAAGCCTTTGGATCTGCAATCTATAAATCACGGTATTAAAATCAGACGAACGTGTATAGATACAACACTTATTACTACTTACCTAAGTTAATTATTTTTTTAATGAAGATCCAAGGATTTTACATATGATCCAAACAAAACAATACTTTTAGATATGAAGTATTATGCACCTTTTCCATGTCTCGTAGTGAAATACAAAAGGCATTCCCCGTCTGTCTCTCTTATATAAACAATGAATCCCTAGACATGTTGGTTTTGATGGGTTAATCATAATAGGTGAAATCTTTTCACATCTAAAACTATTTCAAGTCTGCACATTATTTTCATGACCTGTCATTTCCAAAATTTGGATTTTGTAGATATAATCCCTTGCTTGGTATACTACTGCAATTTAAAACAAAGCACAGAACGCAAGTGTCAAAAGATCTGTTTTCCCAGAACACTCGTTTTCTGTGATTTCTGGAGCTTTCATCAAAAGGAGGTCTCGTGACGTTTTGAAGGTCTTTCAAAAACCCAACATTTAACTTAACAAGTTCATGACATGCCGTTGAAGAACATGTAACAGGAGAAAATAACTACCTTCAATTTCTTCAACCGAATGTCTATTTTTTGTTTTATGTTCCAGATTTTAGTTTTACATTGTGGCTTTGTTTTAACTTTTAACCCATATTACATCAAATATAATTTAGCTTAAATTCACTGAACTCCACAGAGAACTGTGGTATTAATGTGGGATGTTTTATGTCCACAAAAGGAAACTTACCAGTGGCTAAACAGAAAAGATGAACAGTTAGTTACCCCCCATGTATGGCTGTAGCCACAACATGACGACATTGGATGAACATCATCATTGGTGCTTACAGATTAAAATAAAACAATATATATAGTAAATAAAGGTCATCATATATGTATACCACAGGATCAACGTCCCATCTAAGTTTTATGTACCCCTCACAAATCTCCTTTATAGGTTTTATAGCAATAATGGGATCAAATGTAATATGTGAATGAGCCTCTATGGTTCCATAATTTGTCAACGTGTCTGTATATTTTCAATCCAGAAGCACTGATCTCAGTATTGATCCCTCAGCGGAGCTGTAAGGTGGACAGGGCTTGGTTACTGACATGAGCAAGAAGGTCACTGATCTACAAGTAAACATGTTATCAATTAGCCTTCCTTTACAAAAACAGTTCAGGTTTCTACTACTCATACGGAGCATGCTAAAAGACTTGAACATCAAATGTCAATTGAAAACAACTAGTCGGAAAAAAATATATATCTCATTTCATTTATAAGAGATGAAGAGCTGGATGGATATATGTAGAAACAGGAGTTTGGTCATTTCAGAAGTCAATCTTTCACTAAAGGGTAGAGTATGTTATTATGAATGGTTTTATGAGGTTTATTTCATGTTACGCTACCTGCTTTACATAAAATATGGCAGTTGCCCTTCTACTGCAAACCCTGGAATAACAAATCTCATTTATTAATATTCTTTGCCTAATTTTCAGTGAGGGGGCTTCCCTCTGTAGCCTTGCTAACCTCATTAGCAACTGGAACATGAACCCTGGGGGCTGGGTTTTTCTACTCGCTGGGTAGCATCTCTGTATTATGATTTGGGATTTCAACAGTATTCAATAATACATCAAATTCTGACATTTTAAACCACACCTCAACCTCTTCCAAATCGTTTATTTATAGCTATATCATACGAATAATATATTTTTATGACATCTCTTGTTTTTTTAATGCAATGTAAACTCCTTATATTCATGTGTACTCTAGTCCCTGGGTTGCACTGCCTGCAATGCACAAACAGTGTCTATTAGTATGGCAACCTTATACACCAAGTGATTAGTCTTCTACATTTCAACATTCACTTTGCTAACATTGAAGTTGCTAATCGTGCATTCCAGTGAAGTGATGGTACTTTTTAAAATGCAACTGATTTACAAAATAAAGGTGGTCATAATAATAAATTAATAAAGTAATTGGTATATGTAGTGAGCTGGCATGGCAAGACCTGAACCATGGATGGGCTAGACCCTTGGCTGACTTTGCAAGCTAAGTAGGATTTCCTCACTGGATAAGGAGGGCCTGATCTCCTCTGGCTTGTACCCAGGTATGGGTACAAGCCAGAGCGCAGCTCTGAAAGTAATTTGCTTAGTAATTATTTGCTAAAGAGATCCACCTCCACTTCTAAGAAACAGTCCACTAAAGATCAAATTGCCCATTAAGTTAGATGGTTGACTTAACCCATGCCCATGGGGAATATAAGGGCATTTCAATTCAACTGCAATTCGACAGTAATGTGAGTTGCCCCCTTTTGCATCTTGGAAAAAAAGCTTTACAATGAACCATTTAAGTGAATGCAAGTTTTGATGAGTGTGCATCGGAGTTGCCAAAGTTGAATATACAAAATGGATATTTTCAACTTGGCACCATTTGAATCTTCGTACACTAAATATATGTAAGTATGTAAATTTTCAATAAAGCCAGCAAGCCAACTACCAAAAATTAGTTTCCATTCTGTTTTTTAAAATGCAGTTTTATTCTCAGTTGGTCCTGTCTGTCACGCTACATTTACTGACTGTAAGTAGCATTTCCGAAGGGAAGTGCTGGGTTTTAATTGCTTTGATGAAAAATACACCAGGGATCAAGGCTCAGAGGCTTGTTTCTGTGATGAGACACTGCAGTCTAATTATAGATGTGATATTGTCAAAATTGGGAAACTGCCTCCTGGTATATGAAATATTCCATTCTAAAAAAACAGCCAAACTATTTCGTTAAGCTTGGCCTTATCTTTGATTCACGATAGATTCATGGAGCACATTTACTTACACACAAAAAAACCCAATAAAAACTAAAATAGTTTAGTAGTACAGTGTAGTCTACATAAGCTTGCCCTATATAGAAAGGACCTATTCAATGGAGCTTGTATTTCAGCTACATAGCTGTGATTCTTGGGTAAAAATGTATTATGTTCTTTCACAGAGGAGTCTAAATGATCCATAAACTTAGCATTGTGTGATTCTGGATCAGGGCTGGATGGATATATGAAGAATCAGGAGTCAGACAATTTCAGAACTATTTCAACTATGGACACTAAAAAAAGCAGTAAGAAACCATTCCCACAAATGTTATATCTATAATAATCATTATTTGAACTCAACGAAACTGTTATAGCCCGAGGCATCCCTGCACATGCAGAGACATGCACTTTTTAAAAATGGTTCCTTTGAGACACCTCAAGATGCCAGCACAGCAATTCCGCATATCTTATATACAATTACTCTAATTATAGAAAGGCCTTAACACAAATGAAACATGCATATGCCTTAATTTTACGCTCAACTACTTCAACTATTTTTATTCAATGCTTACCATTTTCGAAATAGACAAAATCTATATACCTATGGAGGATGGAGCACTACAGCATAACAAGCATTTACAGCCAAAGACATGACGTTATAAACCGATGTTATTAGCTGAAAGAATGTAACATGTCTTGAAGTGATTCAAATGCATGGCCTCCCTACAGTGTCAGCATTGACGCTCCAGGAGGAGGAGGAGAAGGAGGAGGAGGACCTTCAACATGAAGTGGGTCTCTGATGACTACTGTGCTGCTGATCCCACACAATATTGTCACAAAAGCTTTATGATCACTGCATGATAGTAAGCAAGGATATCATAGTATCAAGAGGTACAAACAGTTTTACATATTTCCAAAAAATTGGGAAAAAAATGAAAATGAAAAATCAAATAATAAATTCCATTAATAAATAAATGCTGACAGCTGTCCATGAGTAGTGATCTGGCTATTGCACCGAGTTTTGTCTAAAGGCTGTCTTGTACAGCGGGAAATTACTTTCAAGGGTTCCATGTATAAAGTGGATATAGAGCCAAAAATCATTGTTGATTTGCATGCGCCTACCCTGTGGTTGCAGCAGCACCATGAGATTTCTGAGGGAAAAACAAGCCTTCTGGCTTGTCTGGTCTCTGTAGATGAGTTTTTAGTAATGCTTCTTCTACCCGCTTAATTTTAGGTGGAAGGATTTTCCCATCACCTTTACCCACCATAACTTTGGTTATTAATAAAATATAAACTTTATTATAAAACTTTTTATAAAAAAAAAAAAAAAAGTGGCATCTTTTCAGTGGAAGCACACCTAAGCAAAATTACAAGATGCGCAGAAAATGTCCGAATGAAAAGTAGTAGAATGACCCTTGTGAAGTAGCCTAGGTTGCAGGAAGGTTTAGGAATCTGTGAGTGCTATTAAGGATACAGTCCCCGAAATTCAAAAAATACTGAAGCACATCATATAATAATTGTCATATGAGAGATATACATTGGGCAAACTAAACAAGAGAGTCTGAAATTAGAGCCGAAACCCACATTGCAAAAGAGCATAAAACACTTATATATATATATATATATAATATATATATATATAAAGGACCAGAGGTGGTCCGAAACATTGGCCGTGCTGATAAATTGGTGTTAAATGCACTTTACTACAAAGACCCGTGAGTGCCCATTTTTCTTTGGTTACATATATATATATATATATATATATGTTTTACACACAACATATATTATTGCAGCCACATGGTTTGTTGTTTGACTATTTGTGTTAAGGGGCAGGCGTACCTAATGGTTAGGTTTTTTTCTGTGTACCGTTATTGGGTGCAGGTATAGGTAAATCAGCAGCTGTTGTCTTTATGGCCTGCCGTTCATTAAGGATTCAGAAACCTAGCTCATGCTGTTAACAGCTTGTTAGGCTTTTATCTCCAGGGCACAGCATTGCTTTGCCTAATGTTAACATCTATACAGAGCTGAGAAATTAATACAAACAGTCCATTTATTTTGCATTTTATGTAAAATGTAAGTACACAGGTTAAGTAGATTTATAATCCTAATGGATTAGAAGGAGAAAAAAGTAAAACGATTTGCATTATTTCCAGTCTCAGATGCATACCAAGAGACCTCCAGCCATCACAACCACTTGATTTCTCCCCCTTCTACAGAATCACCGGCTATCTGCCATGTAAGATGTAGTAATCCAAATGATCTCCTGACCCATGATATACCGTACTTACCACCAGCTTCGGCTCAGCCAGTATTTTGGGTAGGGTCTAACGAGACCCCTGTGCGTATGCACAGAAAGTTCTCCAATTGATTTTAATTGGAGTGCTGACTTGCCGCTCGTTGTCCATTTCTTGCCAAATATCGGACAACTGAGTAGGTGTGGCGCTGCAGCTTGAAATAAAAGTAATTATATATTTCTTGGCAGGTGTAAAGAACGCATTTAGAAGTACTGAAAAAGTACTTTAATATGCATGCATTGTTTAGAAGGCTGCCTGTGACACTGGAGGGAATACCTGACTCCAGTTCAGTGCAAAGGTTTCATTGTATTATTACCAGCATAGGATATTCACCACCAGTTCCTAATGCCCTACAGCATAATCATTTGTTGTAACAATACACAGTAACGTACGTTTTTAACAACTGAAAGGCTACCGAAAAACAAACAGAACAATAATTTGTACACCATGTGTGGATGGATTTAAGGTCATGTTGATAAAAACTCTCTTCAATATAGTCTTAATTATGTTATACCTGTCCTTAAGAACCTGCCTGGCGTGAGAGAACATAAAGAGCAGCTTTTGTTCCCCTAAAAGCAATGTATTCATAGCAAAATCCAGTATTTTTTTTGTTGTTCTGCGCAAATTTTCTCAGAAGGAAACTTGTTCTGGTGTAGGCTTCATCAAAGTCCTGGACCAGAACCAGCAAACCCAGCTTGGTCATTCAGTCAATACTGGAGTTGGAGCATTGGCGTACCCTGCTCTCCAAATGCTCTACCCCAGGGACCCATACAAAATATTTGCACTATATCTGAGCACAATGTATACACAGAACACCTCCCTGGGGCTGTATGGTATAAAAAAATGCATAGTAAATATAGGGATATTTCATAAAAATCATTTGTGTCCCTATCTTCTATACAAAGTATAACAGGCAGGGTTTATTCATGAGTGTCCACTTTGCTCTAAAAAAAAAATAAATTTTTTAGTAAATTTATCAGTCCAATTTTCCATCAATAAACCTGCCAGCTGAGTGATAGCCCTGGTCTTCACAGAGAACGGTATCTTGCCAGAATATATGGAATCTATAAACTGAACTAACAGCCACATTCATAAGACAAAATCTCCTAATTGTATCAAAAGAACCAGCTCATTCGCATTTCAAGGAGAGTAGCTAGACAAACTATATATCTAAACTAAAGTATTTAAACACATATTGCGAAGTCATTTTAACATTTGTGAACTCAAATAAAATGGTTTTCCATATGGGAGAAAGAATATATTGTATGTATTAAATTAGCCAAATCTACGAGTGAATTTTGGGTCTTGAACTAAAGTATAATCTTACTTGACCTGACCAAAAGGTCCACCAACGGTCCAGTAGGATCTTGCACAAGGTAGCTCTCAAGCTATTACTCAACTTTTTTGGCTGTGGTTGAGGGTCAAGAGAGCTGTAGTAGCACTACCTACCAATGGAAAGGTAACAATATCACAAAACCCTTAGTCTATCCCTTTTGATAAAGCGGATGTGGTAATTATAAAAAAGAGCTTATTCTTAAATCGTAGATACAGATCAATTTTGAAAATCTAAGATAGGCAAGTATAGAGTTACAACATAAATTGAACAGCTTCTAGGGCTTTACTTTTTTAATATAAGCAAAACGTAAGCAAAAAGTTAATGAATTCTGCTCTGAGCACCAATCTGACTTATTAAAAAAAGCACTTACACAATAACAATACTTGGCAGGATGAGGCTCTGAGCGCTTTTATTACAGCTACGTTGGCCCAATGATGATGATAAAATTGATCCTAATGTAATTAAGAGCAAGCACACAGATAAGGGAGACTTGCCCTTACGATCAGTTGCCATATTACGTGGATTCCCCAATACGCCTCACTAGAATTTGCAATCTCCTACCAACTACAAAGGTCATTTATAACTTTCAGCTTAACACGTTGGATGCAAAAGATGCCTAAAGCAAGTTCTACCACCGTCCGTGATGCACTGGCTATGTACGACACAAAACTGTGTATGTCACTTAAGTAATCAGATTCCCAGGGGTCTAAGCAAGACGTTGCTTTAAACACTATTTGGTTATAATTAAATATAGCAGAGACAAGCAATCTTTCAGTGTTACATCTAGTGTGGCTGAAAGGAAGACAACCAAGGGACAATAAGACAATTCCAGGGCATGTTCTAATTAATTGTCTTCATATTACAGCATTCGTATTCTGCCAACATGTTTTCTTATCCGTCATGATGAAATTTTATTCCCACCAAAAAGAAAATTGGAGCGCTAAGTAAAGGCTGTGGAAATGAATGCCTTCCTATTCCTTCCATTCATACTAACCGTACTCTTTATTGCAGTTAGGCCTGAAATATTCAGCCAACGACATATCTTGTGCTAGTTTGCAACCCAGCTTCATGGTAATAATTTGGAACTGGCCTGGGAAGGATGGCAGATTAAGATTAAGGAGTTTGACGGTGAGGTGGGACCTCTGCTCCAGATTGGAACGTAGAAACAATGTGTGGTGCATTCTACGTACATAGCTGCTATTCCTATACCCTAGCACGAGAAAGTAGGTGTCAATAAGGTAGAGATGGAGGTACACTTGGTGTCCTCCTACTGTATTTCCAAAATCATTGGGTCTTATCACATATAAACCAATGGGATATCCCAATAGGCATCAACAGTACATTTATTGCTAGGGTGATAAGACCACGTTTGAAACTTTGCACAAAGTGGATGCAAATCCACAGCACATGAATATTTCTTAGAACATTTTGAAACTGCAGTTGTTAGCTCTAGGACTTGTTTGCTGTGTGTGTGTATATATATATATATATATATATATATATATAATATATATATATATATATGATATCCTTATCTCAACACTTAAGGAGTATATCAGGGATGCAGCAGAAAGCATTTTACTAACACCTTGTGCCCCTAACACTACTACACGGTTGACTTTCTTTTATAAAGAAAACCACTTTTTTTGCTATTTTTATTATTAGCATTAAAATCAAACCATTATAAGTTACATATATCTTTACAGTTCTTGGCAGATATTGATAATAGTTTACATTAGGCAAATGTATCAAATGACATCAAATACTTTGTTTCAGGATGCAAAATATTTGCATCATATATGTATCTATTACATACTGATGTATTCAAGATTTCACTCACACAGGCCCTAAAAAAACAAGATGTTCTTCAGAGAGTTATTCTAGGGTTTGTGTACAATAGGAAAACAAGTATTTTTGGGGAAATTATTAAAATACTATTATAAAAACTATTATAAAAATATATATGCTATTATAAAAATACTATTTTTATAACTGTTCAGCATCTTTTCTCCAGCACTCCGTGTTGGCTGGTTTCGGAAAATGAGAGCTATTACAGGATTTTGCAAGGTTACGCAGTATGTAAGTATTATGACCACGTCGTACAGAAGTGGTCTGTAATCATTTCTCTATTGGGGCTTCATGGCAACTTGACAAACTGAGTTTATTCTTATCATTGCTGAGCGTAATAGGGCAAAAAAAGAAGGCAACAGAAAGGGGTTAACTTGAATCATAAGCAGATAGATGCAGGTGTTTTTTTTTGCAATCTAAGGCCATTCAACTATTTAGAGAAAAATAATAGCTTTCTGTTACGCTCAGCCACAACTTAAATGTATTTCAAATAACTAAAGCAAGTATTTTGCTTCAGCATAGTTACATATACAGTATATATATATATATATATATATATATATATATATACACACACACTCACTCATAAATATGTTCATACATTTCCAAACCAGCAAGATTTTGCAAATGCGTCTATCAAGAACATAGAGCAGGACAATGCATATAATGACATGTAGCAATGTATTGATATACAATGTTTTATGACCCTATCTTTTTGTCACCTTGGAGCCAACATACCTGAATTGTATAATACCTGGTCCCATTTGGAAGATGCACTTTTGGTGATCCGGAAACTGTGTTCATATCCGAGAAAATCATTTCTGATCGGACATCCAGTACAATCCACAAAATGATAGAGATTCAGACATGTGAGGTAAGCTTCTTTATAAATCCTTTCCTGCATTACAGGGAGCTACAGTACTAAATAAAATCTGCCCCATCCCTTCAGATGTGCTGCAATAGCATTTGCAATCTCTCCCCCTGCCCCCCCAGCATACTTCAGCTGACATGGCAGGTCATCAGTTACCTCTTTCATCTGATTTCAAGCTCACATGGCAAAGTAAAAGCAGTGGAAACGAAAACCAAAGAGAGGAAAAATAAGAGAAAGCCAACAGTGTATGAGGCTTGTACAGAGTCTGGCAATGCCTTGGTCCTGCCCATCTGTTCCCAGTGATAATCACCTCCCCTCTATGACAGTCTAGCAAAGTGATTATGCTAAGCATCCCGGCTAACCAATAACACACAGCTTCATTTAAAGCATGTGTGCTCCGTGTAATGCAAGGGACCTCTTCTGATGGCCCCGAAGGGTGCTAACAAACTGTGTGCAGCACTGCTTCACCTTCATTCCCATAAATTATTATTAAAAAATATATATATATATATATATATATACACACACACAATCAAACACACACATACGCTCGAACACACATACGCATGCACGGATTTACAAAACATAATATTTCAGTATCAGAAACAAAATATTTTTAACAGGAACATTGCCAGGTGACTTCAAAAAAGACAAATTTATTTTAGTAAACCTAATAGAAGCTGTGAGCGGCGGCAGTCTGTGGCAGTGCCAGCGCTATCTAATTAACTACCTACCATGATGTTTTCTCCTTTCTCTTAGCTGGCCCATAAAAAAGGCTGTCATCTTGCTACAAAGCTCTAACCGACCCCTCCGTTCGTTTTAATTATAGATCATCTTGCATCCTGCAACTACTTACCCCTAAATACTGCTGAAAAGGAGCTACTGTTCCCTCTATTTAACCCTCCTTTTCACACAATTACCCACACAATCCCACTGAGACTTGAATCTCAAAAGACCACCATTCTTGCCAGGAACTTGGGCACTCATGAATATGTTAGCACAGATTTGGGAAAAACAAGACTAACTTTAATAATAGTAATTTAATATCTATGTACTGTATATACTTAGGGATATGTATTTGTTACGACAAATTTCCCCAACTTATTGACCATCACAGTTACCTTTAATAACACTCGCAGAAGAAATAGTCCTGCAGAGAGATTCTCGCATTGACCTTGAATATGTATTGTTTATGTGTTGTCTCAAAAGAACCTGCTGTGTTATACTCTTAAAATTACAGTTTCTAGTCAGCGCATAGGAAAGAAGGTATTAACCTTTCCAATGCCAATGGAAACCAGAAGCTACAACCCGCAATAAATGTATACAATGCTCTAATATGGAAAAATACTGCCAAGTATACATCAAATGGCGCCCAAGGACTCTCCAGCCACCACATGATAGCTGAGAGGTTCATTTAAATTTAAGTGGTGTTCCCCCTTGCAAATATATGGGGGAATTCTGCAGAATCCTCCATAATCATTTGTCCCTTTACTTGCCCTTCCAAGCTACTTTCTGTCCGCCCAACACATCTTTTCAAATAAGATATAACTATTTCCAGTCAGTTCCGGTGCTGGCTCCGCAAATACCATGTGGGGTCCAACGAGATGCTCCATGCCCCTTGATTTCAATGGGAGAGCTGTCCTGCCACCAATTGGCTGCTTCAAGCATTCTAACAAGTCGTGGGATAATAGGACACATACATTATTATCTTAAGAGATGCTTACATACACTCACATCTGAACCAATAACTATTCTTATCTTACTTGGTAATGCAAGGTTATGCAGTAGTGTATATGGATTTCCAGAACAAAGGGTTAATGCTCTACAGCCCGTGAGGCAAGGTCAGCACTGCAATGTATAAATCTGACATTGTCCTATGCGTTTTATGTAAAGCAACACTTTAACATGCATATTATCATTTCTTCTTAATATACATTTTAAAATCCGATGACACTATATAAAACTATAATAATATTAAGAAAAATAAAAATAATATAGCACCATCATATTCCGCAGCTCTATCCAATTTATTATACCAAAGTCAACTATTTTATGCATTACTTTTCTTTTCAATCACTCCTAACATCCCAGGGGACACTCAAAGCGATGTCACTTATTGGGGTTAGAACTCATACATATAATAGATAACCCATCTTTTAGTTTGGGGAAAAAAAACAGGAAAAATTTAGAGAATAAAAAATAGTATAACCTCTATTGGCAGGACAAGACACTTCTATAGGAAGATTCTTCAACTAATTAGGATTTCTTATTAGTTATTGATTTATTTAGCTCCATCATATGCAATAGGTAGATATGGAATAATAAATAATGCATTTCATAATAACTTGGATAGAAACAGAGACAAAAAGTAAAGTTTCTTTATACTTTATAATGCAAGAGCTAGTAATTTTTCCTATAAAATATATAAATTCATATAAATACACAACATTCCACTTCAAATAATACATCAGAAGACATTAATCCCGTACATCGCAGGACAGCAATTAAATCCTAATAATAATTTAGTGATCTAGATACTTTGTCTTTAGGATAACCTAGGAACTTAACTTAAAAATGTAAATCTCCGTGTTTTAATTGATCTGAAAATAAGTAACGTATAACAGAAAAAGTCTTCTCCACAGTAAAAAAAAAAATAAAAAAATAAAATAAAATAAAAAAAACAGCTTTCACCTAAGCTCTGTGTATTATGATGTGATGTGAAATGGCACAATCAGGCCTCCCCATGCCAAAGCATCCCACAGCACAGTTCAGTTGTGCAGGAGGATAATGGAGCAGGATAAAAATAACTGATACTGATACACATATTTGCCAGACTAATGTGCAGGTTCACACCTAGGTTTATGCTACTCGGGTGTAAAAATCAAGTTTTTGTG
This sequence comes from Spea multiplicata, assembly GCA_009364415.1. NCBI lineage: Eukaryota > Metazoa > Chordata > Amphibia > Anura > Pelobatidae > Spea > Spea multiplicata. The sequence goes on along the minus strand of VKOC01000003.1, from coordinate 12,151,499 downwards.
ATTAGCATTCAACGCTTAACTGCTAGTCCATAATGCACTGAGCTAGAGAGAGAACTTACTGAGACAAGATAAGGACGTTGCCAAACTCTAGGTCTACAACCCAAGAGCAAGCAGCATACACAGCGGTTACGAGTGGTCGACATTGAATGAGTGTATGTCAAGAATATTGAAATCAAGCCCGGCATAACTAAATAAAGAATGTCTATTGGGCTCCCTGCCCAATTCCCTTCCCATGCCCACACCAAACCCATTTAATGCCATTCTGGCCATACTGGCCATTGTCTGTGGCTAGCCCCACATCACACGTGACTAGCAACGCCATCAGGTAACAAGCTCTTTCTTTGAGCACGACTTTGTTCATTCAATGTTCATTCAGCATCGGCTGGAAATCTATCCTTCCTTCTGTTGTATGCTTACAAAATTATTTTACTTCGATAAGTACAAATTTGTTTGCCATTTACTTACTGCGGGAAAGCAGTCATAAGAGGCTGGGTTTGCACTATAAGAGCCCTATACACCTGTAGACAGGTGCTCAGTTGTATTGTAGTTCTTCTCAGTATAGCTTAGCATGTTATTTCTCCCCGGTTTCCTGACTACCTGTTCCTGTCTCCCATGTACCTAGCTGCTCCTGTTTCCCCAGTGCTTGACTTCCCAGTTTCCAGCCTATGCTGGGTGACCTCTGTTGCTGACATTTTGGCTTTGTGCTCTTAAGGCTGGCTCCAGTAACTTGCCTCTTGCTCCCGCACTCCAGAGCAGGGCTTTGCATGTGGTCCCTACTGGAGGATATCACAGTTAGTGGCACTCCTTTGATCTATGGTTCCTCCTTCTGAGCCTTGGACCTAGGTGGTCCTGATAGAATTTCTGTGAGTGCAACAAAACATTGAATGAAATTTTGCTCATTACTAGTGACGGGTGTATTCACCTAAAACTTGTGATGAAGACAGCTAAGAAAAGGGTAATAGAGAATCAGAGACATTCCTGCCTCCAGTGGCTTTTAGCGTGGCTTTGGATGTACAATCAGTGTATGTATTACATTGTAAGGCTTTGGACACACTAGACAATCATCAAAAACAATTATAAATCAATCTTTTAAGTGGGTTTTACTGAAAAACCAACCAGGAAGTGCATTATCAATTACAGGCAATATTTTTTGTAGGAACTTTAAGAGAACAGTTATCATTTGGCCCATCGTAATATATTCTTTGTGACAGTCTGCTGTCCTTCACCTTTTCGGTTTCGTTCTACGAATTTTGGGTTGTCTAGGGAATATCTTGAGGGTTTTTCTCATTTTCAATATTTAAGTCTGTAGTAATACAGCAATGTTGTCATTAGTTTATGTTTGTTTTATTGTCAATTGTGTTAATTGAAATTAGTTATTCTTCTAACACTCCTTACCATGAGAACAGCTTATACATACAAAGACATTATTCCAACTTAATGCACCGCATTCACACGTATCAAACATATTTCTATTCTGTGACAGAAACCGTATTACGATAACAGAGAAGTGAGTTTTCCTTGACTATGCATCTCTTCAACCCCTTAATGACAAAACCCGTACATGTGCAGGCTCAAAATGCATTGTTTTCAATGGGTTTAGGGACCGCCCATTGTCCTTAAGGGGTTAAGGATTTGTATAAACAGTGAGTTCCTAACCATTCAACTGTTTTCATATGAATTGTCAGCTCTCTGCCTAAAGAATAGAAGGTGCTAATTAGAACTTTAACTTCTCAGGTATATTTTGAAGATCCTGAACCATAATTCTAATGCATTGTAACATTCTAGAGTTAAACACTGGTTTTGCAATCAGCATGTGCTAAAGCATATAATTATAGTGGTTATTCAGAGTTACGCAGCAAACTGTGCTTAAAAGGCAACAGCTAACAAAGATTAATTAGTAATCATCCAAGAAAAGAACCTCTATTGCCCAGCTTATTGTATTTTTTAAGTTACCGGGTAATAAAGAAACCTTCACTTTGGAGATTGGAGTATAATTCTTCTTTAAATAACAACATGGACATTTACTGCAAAAAAAAAAAAAAACACATTTTTACGAGCACAATACCAGTAAAATAGACTGAGAAATTTAGCCATGGATTCCAGCTAAGTGTGATTTTTGTATTTTAATAAATCTTAATCCAGAATATATTGAAGAAAGTACTTCTGGTACACTATATGACCAAAAGTATGCAAACATCCCTCCTAATTAATACGTTTATATATTTCAGCCACATCTATTGCTAAAAGGTGTATAAAATTAGGCACATAGGCATGCCATCTCCATAGACAAACACTGGCAGTAGAATGGGTCATACTGAAAAGCTCAGGGATTTTAAATGTTGCCCCAAGTCAGTTTGTGAAACTTCTGCCTCGATAGATCTGCCCCGGTGCACCGTAACTGCTATTATTGTGAAGGGCCGGGAAGCGTCTAGGAGGAGCAACAGCTTAGCAACTAAGCAGTAGACCATGCACACTCACAGAGTGGACTGCTGAGTGCTGGAGCACCCAGCGCCAGTCTTCTGTAGCATCACTCACTACAGAGTTCCAAATTGCCTCTGAAAGCAACATCAGCAGAAGCACTGTGCCTTGGGAACTTCATGAAATTGGTTTCCGTGGACACACACAAGCCAAAGATCACTATGGGCAATGCCAAGAACTGGCTAGAGTGGTGCAAATTACACCACCCCTAGACTCTGGAGCAGTGGAGACATTTTCCAGGTTAATAAATCACACTGTCTGGAAGCCTGATGAACAAAATTGGGTTTGGTGGATGCAAGGAGAAAGCTACCAACTGGACTGCATAGTGCCCACTGTAAAGATTGATGGAGGAGGTACAACGGCCTGGGGATGTTTTTCAGGGTTCGGACTAAACCCCTTAGTTCCAGTGAAGGGATGTTAATGCAACAGCATACAAAGATATTTTAGACAATTGTATGTTTCCAACTTTGTGGCACCAGTTTGGGGAAGGACTTTTCCTGCATGCCCTTGCCCCGTACACAAAAGAAGACTCGGCCACTATACAAGTACCAGTAGCCCACCAGTGCAACCTATATCATAAGGTTGATGTAGTCCCGAAGATAACTATGCTTACAGCTTCACAGATAAGCTTATCAAGTCCTTTCCCCCATAGACCCCTGTGGGTCTAGACACATGCAATCAACTGCTGTGGTCCACTGCTCTAAGATTTCTAGCTCTCTAGAGGTTCCTTGTCACTGGAGCACACCCCCTCAGTGCACCAGCTTGTGGTGCTCCCATCAGCTCAGAACACTAGGCAACAACCTAGCAGTTCACATATACGGCCCTGGTTGAAGGCCATAGTAGATAAACGCCTGAGGATGTCTCATCAGTGCATGGGTATGGTTATACTATATCGCTATTCTGCTGCAGTTTTAAAAAGTTCTTTGACCACATAAACCCATACAATGCCCCTGCTTACTAGACCAATCCATATACTGTTGTTGGGATAAATCTAGACATGAAAACGGTGCTTTATAAATAACCCTCATTGTTGCAAATATTGAGATTTCTGTTTCTACTGAGGTAGTTCAACAGTAAAATCTGTGTCCAGACATAAGTATCAACCATTAAGTGATTTCAATATTCCCTATTATCACACCAGCTTTACTTAACCACATAGTACTGTTTTCCGAAGCAAAGTACATTTATACAAGCAAACCCTGTCATCATGAAGAAATAGCAAAATCTAGTATTTCAAAAAGTATACTAATCAAAAAGATACCTAATAATTTTAAGCAACATTTACAGACGTTACTGCCTTACCTCTCAAAAGAAAGAAACAATTCTGAGTCCCTGCATTCAGTGCTGGCACAAAGGCTTATAGTTAAAGGGCAAATAGGTACGTTTGAGAGATGGCAGTAAGGCTTATTTTGAACAGTAAAATGTTAAATGTTACATTTCCATAAAATCAAAATTGTTCTCTTCAAGAACATTTTTGGAAAGGTTGATCAACCGATTACAGGCATTTGGGAAAATGAAGCACACAATTTCTTGATAACAAAACCTATTAGTGATTTTTCTCACGATAATGCGCTAGGAAACATTACTGGCTTCATTTATTGCATTCCTGCCATTTTCTTTGACTGCCACCTAGTGGACCATTTATAGAATAACAACATGTATAATTTCTTCACAAAGCAAGGGGAAGGAATTTTGAATATCCAATGGAAGAAAATCAAAGCTATTTAGTATTAACAGTTGACTGCATTTGCTGCATTTTTGTAAGATTAAGATTAATATTGAGAGAAAGATTTCTGTACATTTGTCTTTTGCCATATATATATATATAAAAAAAATTTTTTTTTTTACTTTTGGCACAAAACTGGCTTTAGGTGATTCATTTTTCTAACACTGTCCTCTTAATATTTTGTTTTCCCTAGCAACAAGAAAAATCACCATTAATGATAGTAAGTTCAACATTTTTAGGATATTATTTAATAAAAATAAACAACTTTAGCTACCTTAACAATTAAGTGTATCTGAAAACATGTGTCTTTAATTGAACTTACAATGTCCTTGTTATTGATATACATAGAACTGGCATGTGGTTTAATGGGGTTTGTCATTACTTTAGATTTTTTTGGAAAGTATTCCCAGTCATTGATTTCAGTGTCGGAGCGGTCCTGACACTGATTAGCTGCTTCAAGCATCCAAACAGTGGCGAGACATTGTGACAAGAATGATTCAGGGAGCTACAGCTTCTCCAGAAGGTAAGTGCTTTATTATTTGTTTTAACTTTAAAAAAATGTATAGTAAAGTACTCAACACACTTTAATATGCACTTGCTTTGGTGAGGCTGTAAGGGACATTAAACTGTCCCTGTAAATCTTTTTGGTTTCTATTTGGTCCTTTTTGTTACCAGTGACACCATCACTTAATATTTTCTTTGCTTGTTTTAGTTTATTAAAGTTACATATTACTGTACGACCCCCCAAAATCTGAATATTAATTTAGGAAAAAAAGAAAAAGCCTAAATATAAGACAACCCTATAGGAAAAAAGTTTCACCAGTAAATGTTAATTCATGTAAACTATGTGAACTATTTTTTTAAATAAAAGCTATGATTGAGAAAAATATTGTGTTTATTTCCTTTTTTCCCAACCCCCCCCCAGTTATGCACATCTGCCCCCAGGCTTTCCACTCTGCCCCATAAAATGCCTTTAACCCCCTATGTGCCACGGGCCCATGATATGCCTTTAACCATCTAAATGCCACTGGGCCCATGATATTTGCCTTTAACCCTCTAAATGCCACTGGGCCCCATGGTATGCCTTTTAACCCTCTAAATGCCACTGTTCCCCATGATATGCCTTTTGACTCCCTATGTGCCACTCTGCCTCCAGAAATGCCTTATACCCCTATATGCCACTCTGGCATTTAGGGGGTTAAAAGGCATATTATGGGGCAGAGTGGCATATAGGGAGGTATGCCACATCTGCCCCCAGGCTTTCCACTCTGCCCCATAAATGCCTTAAACCCCCTATGTGCCACCGGGCCCCATGATATGCCTTTTAACCCTCTAAATGCCACTGTGCCCCATGTTATGCCTTTTAACCTTTATATGCCACTGTGCCCCATGATATGCCTTTTGACTCCCTATGTGCCACTCTGCCTCCAGAAATGCCTTATACCCCTATATGCCACTCTGGCATTTAGGGGGTTAAAAGGCATATTATGGGGCAGAGTGCCATATAGGGAGGTATAAGGCATTTCAAGAGGCAGAGTGGCATATAGAGGGTTAAAAGGCGCGATTCGCGTAGACAACTTCTGCTGCAGCAGGAAGGCTACCTATCCTGCTAAAGTTAACAATATTCTAACTAAAGGCAGCATTAGAAATACCATTCCAAGTGCGGTTTAATACCTAAACCCTCTTCATGAATAATCATTTAATGATGTAAAATGTTGCTCATTTAGAATTTTTGCAGGCACTTACGGCTATTACCATTGAACCTGAAAAAAGCTTCTTGTTTCCGTGTTGAAATACTACAACAGATCTACTAAGGTCATGTAGTATGTATCAGCTGGGTGCATCATCCAGCCGCCACACAACAGTAAAAGAAAGATAAAAAGAATTTGTATGGTGAAAACTCAAAATTTCATATATTTACGGTGGCATTACAAAAAAGTTCTGTGGTTGTATAGGGTAATAAATTTAGACATGTAATCCATGCAAAAAAGTAAAGTTTTTTATGTTTCCCGCTGGGTTGTTGACTTTAGGGGCAACAATGATGCTAAATGAGTGAAGTTATTGTGGTTTGTTACATTATTATTATGAATAGTGATATTGGGTTTAAAATTCTAGAAGGCACATCCTTATTGGCTGCCCATCTTACATTCATAGATAAATGTCTTAGTTCCCAATGAAACAAGCTTCAAGCTCTCCACGACTGAATGAAACTAGATTTGATTCATCTTTTCCAGAGCCTGTCTGCGCCTCATATAAGCTGCTGCAGCTGAATTATTGATGTGAAGATAAAATCAGCCAAGATTGTATTTTTAGCTGTCTGGTACTCTAGAGATACTGGCGGCTTCCTGAACATGTTCTTCATTCGCAGCTCTTTAAGACTAAATTCAAACAAAGTAACCGAGTATCACCCATTCAAAACATTAAGATACTTTTCCCCCCAATGTTAAAAACAGTGCATCAGATCCTAACTTTTAAAGCTGGCATTAGGGTGAGTTAACCTTTTGGATGCGAAAAAGTCATTTTGCATACTCCCTGGCTCTTGATGGGTGAGTGAATTAGTGATATTGTGGGATCATTTGCACCACAATATTTTCTCATTAACACATTTCTATATCCAAAATAGAGTTTAATATAACAGATTTGTGTTGCCGGAGGTATGTACCAGTTGAATGTTTTTATCTTAGATTGTTATATATGTCCAAGGTCTCTTCATAATGCTAAACCCTATCCTGAACCATTTAAATTTAGTGTTCAAAGAAACTTCCTAAATTTGTCTGGTTAAATGATTATACCCTACTTCCAGAAGATGGCAGTAAAATATCAACTGAAACCTGTTAGCTTCCTTTTTTTTTGCATGAAACTAATCAAGACAAATATATCTTTTTATACAATTCTCCATTTATAGATACTGACCCTTTAAAGAATACATTTTAATTGATGGCAGCAAGACACGAGGACTAGTAAATGCATATATAACCCTATGGGAGGTTGGAGAAGAGTGTATGGTCACTCAAGGGATTACAGTAGGCCTACGCATGACCTGTTTTATAAAGTACGCAGAATTATTTTATCTAGGAGTCCCCTAGGAAATCCCCCAATAGCTTGTTTTAGAAAGGTATATGACACGAGCAAGTTAGCCCGAAAAAGACTAATCAGAATTAAGACACGTGATTTACGTAGATCGCAGGGAAAGTAACAACTGGGTAGATACCTTCCAACCTAGACCAAATTCGCAATCCCGGGTATTTTCATATCATCTTCATCAGATCCCAGGGATTACAAGTAAACAGCTTATATTTTCTTATTGCAATAAATGATTGGATAAATCTGTAAATGTATTCACACTGAACTGTGTCAAGCGAAATTCACAAATAATCAAACAATAATCAGTAAAGTGTAGCTCTACTGCAACATGTATATTGACAGCTGCACTCTAATTGAAGGCTAACTCTATAATCTTTGCCGCAAAAGTACACTTTCCCCAATGACTCCAATGTCTACCTAAATCTTCTAATTGGCTCAATAAGATGGAAGGTTTAGTAAGAGCCAGCAGGGTGTTTGCAGTCTGCCAATCTTGGAAATAACTGTGTTTGCATTCTTTGATTTTGGCTCATTTGGGAGAAGCTGGTTTAGTCATTAAAATGAAAAGACCAAATCACACGTAATGACTTATATGTTATATAAACATGTTTATACTGAATTGATATTCATGCATATTTACATAGAAATTACTTTTGCCGTTCTGGCATGATTACACTCAAAATAGATATGTGAATCATATTAGAGTGATGTGCGATCAAACAATATGGTCACAGGCTTACAAATTGTCATTGCGCGTTTCCTTGTGGCCTGTATATGAGGCTTCTGCAAAGACCCATGAAGTTACCCTGTTCACATTGGCCATAGACAACTCTTGCTTACATGGCAGTGAGACTTCTAAAAACATACAATACTAGCTTGGTGCTCATTTCCTTTAAGCCCTGGACAAAACTGCATCTCCCGGCAAAGATAGTAATCGTAGTGTGCTCTATGACCATCAAATTGGTCTCTTGCACATCTCAATATCTGGCTCACGTCTTCCATTATTGAATCCTCTTCTCCTTGCCTACCAAGCTTTTCCATTTGCCTCATCCCTTACCCACCAAAAGACCTGTATAAATATTATCCATTCGACAGGTCTCCAAGCCAACGCACTTGCTCAACGATAACATTTTACTCCTAACAGACCATATTTTTCTTTACTTTATTGAGGGGTTTTTTTTTAAGCATTTCCTCATTTTGTCATTACATATAAATAAGGAACCTCTGAAGGTTCAGGCCATAGTTTGTTTGGAGTGTCATATGCCAAACAGAATTTGAGAAACCAATGGCCTTCGTTATGAAGAGAATATTTATGAAAAGAATATTTTTGAAAAGAATATTTTGGGGAGCAAAATATTTGCTCCCCAATATAGAACCCTGTGCCAAAATACAGAGACGAGAATTGTTTTTGAGGAAACCAAAGAAAAACCCGTGATGTATATGCCCAGAAAGATTAAACAGTGCTGTCTGGAAATGTGCAACAGACTAAGCAATTCTGAAGCAGATGCTTGCTTGCAATATAACAAATGCTCAGCATATGTAAAGCAATACTTAAATATGGTCTGTTACAAATTGTAGATATTTTAGTCGGGGATCTGATAGATACTAGAAAAATGTCTATGATTTAGGACCTGGAAAGTGCAACCACGCTATTTTATTATAAAAGAATCGAGTCACACGTACAGTTGTGACCCTATTAAAAAGCGATGACTTGGAAATTAGAGGAAAGTCACACATTAGCTAAAAACATGATGCTGAATGTTGTATAAAACCTTACAGATGAAATGTTACATCTAAAATAAACCATAAATGAACAAGTGCTAAAAGTCATCTATTACTTGGGTTATTTTATTTATTCTACTACTTTAGTTGGTTGGTAATTAAGTATAATTTTCCAGCTCTGGGATTCACCAAAAGCATACAAATTCTCCGCCATCTAATGATTCTCATGATCGTTTGACGACTATTGTTTGGAATGTGAGCAAGTAGAAATTCCTGCTTCCTGGACTTTAGTCGCATTGTCTGTTTTAGCAGAATTTGCATATGTCTCTAGAGATGGAGATATTTCACCAAGTTTCACTTCTGCACCAAAGCTATTTTCACAAATACATTTGATTTTTAGTCTCCAGTTTGGGCTCATGCCACCCCACAGGCTAGCTCACACTTGAAATCTAAAATACACACAATTTAATTCATTTTGCATTCAAATGATGCATTTATTGGTTTTCAATGGGAGTTGTGAGACATGACTTCTAATTTTCACTATTTGCATTGCAGAAGATGCATCCAAACACATCTCCTGCACAGTAGTGCACATCTGCATACTCATCACGCACCAGCTCTAGTGCTGGCTCGCCAGAGAACTCCAGGAGACTGACAAGAACTCCTGTCCAGAAAGCACCATTCACCAATTTAAATGAGCGCTACCTTGCCAGTGACTGGGGACGCCAAGTAGCCAGTACAGGTGCCTGCCGTGGACAGCAGAGAACAACTGAAGAAATTAGCCTGAATTTTCTTCTTCTTCAAAAAAAAAAAAATGTATACAATTTTATCAAATTGGACTTTGTTCTGGCATTTTCCAGCTGCCAGTTAATGTGTATTTTAACATATATTGGCTTACTGATTGCAACATAATGTTTAATTACAGAGGTTCACTAGGACTAGGATACAGGAAATGCTTTTTTAAACAAACTGATTTTCCTTTAAACCAAAACTAGTCTAGAAAAAAAGCTGAGAAGACTAAGAAGATTTGTACATCATATACACCAAGTATTTAAGTATTATACCTAAAAAGGTATATAAGGGCTAGATTAATATTTCCATACGGGAGACAGGAGGCTTTGGTGCTGGGTCAAAGGGACAGGGCGGAAAGTAGATAGAACCTATCCTACTAAACAAGTCAGGCTTCAGGGCATGCCCAGAGAGTTCCTTAGATGTAATAATATATCCCATTAAGAAGTGGCAATCCATACTTATGACACCTGTCCATGCCCCTTTATTTAACCGAATATATATTCTGAATAAAAATAAGTATGCTCACCAATTCAAGAAATATAATATACTGAGATAAATTATCGCCCAACATCGAACATTAGTCCCACTGTTGGGACCTTAGACTAGATGAGGTTTCATCACAAACACTTCTTTTGTGTTTGGTGTTATGTCATTGTGATTGGCTTACAATCTTAACCAGAGATATAAATCCTTTATCATATGTCTACGCGTTGAGAATTAATTGCAATACATGGCACAGTAGCAACTAATGAATGTATATTCATGATTTCCATTAGTATTGTACCGTGCTTGTTACTTGATCACTAATGGGGAACAGAGGCATTATGCAAGACTAATCGGCAGCCACCAGACAAGTCCAGAGACTTGCCCTTTCCACAAAAATCTTGTAGTGATGCCACCACCGCAGGGGATTCTGGGTAGGTGTGTGCAAAGGACCCCTTAGAGCAATTGTCTGCTGTACTAGGACAGAGGTGCAAAAGCCATATCACCACTCATGGAGAGCTGTTTCGTCCTTAATGGGGCTCATCAGCATGAGGTTGGGATACTGGCTTATTGCATGAGGCTAAGAGCTTGCACATGCCTACCCAAAAGCCCTTGCATTGGTGCCAGCACTACAAGATTTCTGTGGGAATGGAAAGTCTCTGGGTTTGTCTGGTGGTTTCATATTAGTATTTAATAATCCGGCAATTTAAAATTAACAGGATAGCAGAGGGGTTTTCCACTCTAAGACCTATCTCTGCATAGACAGACATATCAAGAAATGATACACCCCCCCGTGACAAAAACAATATCATTTATTGGTTCACTTTATTCCCAGAGCAAGGAGATCATTACAAAACACAAAGTCAAAATTGAAGACCATGGGAAAGTGAAAGGGAATCTATTACGTTTCTTCCTAGAAAAATCAATCTTCATTTTGAGTCTTCAGAATTTCAAGTGAATAGCTCAAAGAAATGTTCAAATTAAAGAGAACAGGAGCAGACGTGAGGTTCATAAAAAAAGAAGAAATATAGCCTAAGTATTTTTAAAGATGCCACTTTAAAAATGGAGAGCTAAGCTTGTAAATCAGTTTTTTTGATCCACACAATCCACCGTTTGTTAACATTATTTTGTTAATTCATAAACAAGGAGGTAAACGAGAATTGCCACAGGTTCATTATTATTAAATATACTTTATTATAAAAATGGTCCAAAATTCCTCACTAAGAGCCGGTCCGACCTGGACTGAGCCAGTCCAGGTCAGACCAGCCATTTGTGAACAATTTTGGCAGGGAGTCAGGAACGCAGTGGGGTCATGTAACATAGGTGTGAGTGTCTAAGTGTTTGTCCGTGAGCATGTAGGTATGTGTTTGTGTTTCAGCATGAATGTGCATGTGTAAATATGTGAGCATGGATGTGTATATGCAAGTGAGCATGTGTAAATATTTGAGTGTAAAAATGTGTGCCGGCGCATATGTGAATTACCGGGGGGAGAGGTTGCTTTTATTGGTTTGTTTCATTAAGCAGTTCTCTACAGTTCCTTTAATTGCACCACAATAGAAGTACAAGTTTGTAACCAATTGTTAATTCTGAATTTAACAGGTATTTAATGTTCAAAAAGGTTTTTGTAGACATTAATGCATTGAATTGGTGCGTGGTCCCTTAAGATTTTCATGTGGTCCAATTTGAAAAAAGATGGGAGGGATTCTTCAGAATCCCCCCAAATGCATTTGCTCCTTTCCCAACCCACCAGCCAAATGCCCTGCAATAGATGCATTCCACCAAATGAATCTCCCTGCATGTGATGTACTCACCTCCAGTGTGATCCAGCGCTGGCTCTGCTGAAGGTCATCTGCAGAGGTGTGTTTAGACCCACCATCCTCATGTGTAAACTCTTCACATTTCAATGGAAACATGTTCTTGACACTGATTGGCTGTTTAAGCTATCAATCAGCAACAGGAAAATACTCATGTTGACTTCATTGAAAGTAGTTTACTGCTGCATTGGGAGCTTCAGTGGTGCCAGGAAATTTTGTAGCATGGCTATAACTTCTGTTTCAGGTAAGTTTAATTTTTTTTTAGTTTGGGAAGACTGCATATTAAAGAAGTCACAGGAAATCTAGTTTGAAAAGGATTTGAACAATATCAAACCTATCCCGCAGACAATAAATCCTTCCAGAACCTTGGAAATCCTAGATCTATTTAACATTAACAACTATCCAACTATCCAAGAGCGCTTTGTTTTGCATTTTGGTTCTAGACTATCCTTGTGATAAGGAATACATTTATATGTTGATGAGAATTCTTCTTTTGTAATTTGAGGCTCCCTTAATCGGGAGCTCACAATGGAGCATGTTATTAAAGCACTGCCCATTCTCTGCTGAGCCCACTTGTCACTCTTTGTACACATTTTTTGCTCCAGAGTTGCTTCAAAACAGCCCAAGGTCTTAGTGACCTCTGTTGGTAGCTAAAACACAATTACTGGTCTCCGAAAAATAACTTAAATGAAGAAAATATCTGGCAATATCTGCACAACTTGGGGCACATGTACATGGGGAAAAAAAATTACAGTAATAATAGTGCAATATTGTAAAAGCACAATTATTAAGGAAAAAAAATATGAATTACACTCACAACCATAGGATGAAAAGAAGCCAAAGCACAAGTTGCAGTAAAATTTCCTTTTAATATCTTCTTTAAAAATGGGAATGGGAATAAAATTCAACATATAACCATTAGGAGTCAAAGAGTAGCTAGGCGGCATTTCCATTTGGACTGGATTCTTTCTGTGTCTCATCTCATGGTTTTCCAAACCTTTTGGTGAACAAGTGTTGGACAGGACTGGATAGCATCTATGTAGTTTGATGTCTGTTAAATATATTTTGGGTCACGGTATTACTTGGTCATGTAGACGAGCTTCCTCCTGGACTACATGATCTGCCATTTGACCTTCTATCAATCGTCTTAGTTTGATATTAAATCTTTAAGACTGGACCTTTTTAAACAATATTTCGTGGCAACATGGAGTTTGAAATTATACAAGTCTGCACCTATACAACACAAAAGAGCAATGTGAACATACCTGGGGCAGTGCAGAATTTAGCTGTCGCTGGAGAGAGTCCCTATCATAGATCACATCCTGGAGACGCTGCTGGGCAAGTCCAAGGCTCTCCTGGGTTTCCCGCAAGGTGTCCAGCAGGCGATCTCGCTCATCCAGCATATTCACCATTAACTGTTCAAAGTGGGAATCCGAGTCCGACCCACTGCTCTGGGACCCCCTTTGACTCATAGGGGTGTCCTCATTGATCGTTGGCATTACTTCACACATCATTTCTATAAAAGGAAACAGATGGTATGTTTTATTGGTCATAATATGTTTTGTCATAATGTACATTATCACCCATGCAATAAGCAACTATGTACAAAGCACTTACAATACACTTTGTAGTCATATTGTAACAAGGTTGCAATAATCCAATGGGAAGGCAAATGATAAAAAATGTTTTGACTGATCTACAAGACAATCTTAATTGGTTAAGTACTTTATTGTTACTTAAAACAGATCCTCCAGCCCATAAGCAACAATCTAGAAATAATAAGTCACAGTTGACAACCATATGCTTTCAATCAGAGGAGCCCTGTGCTTACCCGACAGCTGTTGCAACCAATGTTCTAGTTCCAGGTATTGTGGGCAAATACACACACATATTGACCATTTAGCGGGAAAATTAACAAACTGGGCTGAGTTATTTTTACAAATTATTAATGTTGGCAGGTATGAGATGCACTTATGTGCTTCCTACGAGTTTCAGTGCTCTCTTGGCTTTTTTCCACTAATCGATAAGAAAACTAGAATTCAGCAACAGGAGATCAACAACAGCGCAATTCAAAAACACAAGTAGCCACCTGGCAAAGTGTTCTCGGCTGCATATATAATTACAAGTAAAGAACATATGGATAATTCAGAAACATACTTTTGAGAATACTGACAAAAATATTACAGTATCCCAATAGTTCAATAGCAATCATATTTGTTTATGCATAAGAATGCATAGTGGCTTATAATTGGCAACATAAGCAGGTGAGAGGAGCGAGTAATATATGTGAGTGTGCGTGTATACTATAGTTTCATGAGTCATTGTGTGTCTGTGTATATGCAAAGCGCTGGAGTCAATCTGTGTGTTTATACTGTAGTGTCAGAGTCGGTGCATATGTGTGTAAATGTATAGTGCCAAAGTCAGTATATGTATTGTTTTGTAGTTGCAGATTCAATGCGTATGTGTCCATAGCATTAGAGAGTATCATTTTATATTTGTATAGTGTTAGCCAGTGTGCGTTGTATGTGTATAAGAGTGTGGTGCTAGTATGTATGGTGTTGTTTATGTTAAGGTATGGCGTAAGCATGAGTTTGTATGTCAGCATATAGTGTGTGTGTGTATCAGTGTATGGTGGTAGCATGTGTGTAGAATGTTAGTGCATGTGTGTTACTGTAGTGTTTTAGTTAGCGTGTATTTTAGTGTATGTATTAATGTGTGTAAATGTATGTTAGTGTACGTCAAGACTTGACAAACCATGTGCGCCAGTTTGGGTAGTTTATGAAAAGCTGGCTCTTAGATCCAAGCCAAATTTGTCAAGCCCTGATACAATGTATTCACATATATATCACATATTCTCTTATTTGAGAATACCCTTTTAGTTGCAACTACAATGTTTCATGTTGGTTCATACCACTTTATGGTGCACGGTACTTTACAGCCCAATGTATGTCATAATATTACAGTGCAAATAGATTATGTGGCCTAATACAGCATATTCTCAAAATTCAATGATGACACACAACCTCCAGGCTAAACACGACCTTTTTGGAGCCACGTCAGGAAACTGAACATATTCAGAACACCAACATTTTGTTGAAACACTTGTCAGGTTTGAAGAATATTTTTCTTATTTAATATGCTGGAGAGCCCGCACACATATTCATGGCACGCTAACCTGAAGGAAGCCAAGGCTGTTCTTCGGAGTGTTCTGCACAGATACAGAAGCCTACCTCCTCTGCAGGTATATTTACTATTAAATAGGTGAAGGAAACTGTAAAAACTGTCCACCATAGATATTATATTGAATAAAGGTGAAATCAATTGAATTTCAGCTTAGACAATATGACATATCAACTGAACGCACAATATTAGGGGAAAGGTTAACAACGTATTACTCTTTGCAACTTAATTTCAACTGTCTGCCTCTTCAACCATCCTTCAATGTTCCCAGCAATATTTGACAAAAGCCCAAATAAAGCTAAACATAAATAAATAAAACTAGAAAATAAACAAAAAGGTAGATGCAGCAAAGATAAAATAGAAAAGCTTAAACTTCATCATCTAGGTATATCAGGTTGTAGTGAAGTTTATCCTGTTTATCCATGGATTTATACTAGTGCACAGATCACTTTCTCTTATCTATATGTCATTGACCTTTGGGTTTAATTAAGAGACGCACATTTTAGGGAATTTGCATTTTTTTTTACACGTATATTATGGAAATGTTTCAGGGGACATGAAGTTTAAATAAAGATAATTAACCTTGTGCTGCTATATCTCAATGATCGCACGAGTTAAAATTGGGCATGTGTTGGTAAGCACCCAGGTTGCACCACTATTTTGACGGCCCACTAAAATCATAGTATGCATACAAGCGTGCACGTGTGTGTATGTTTAGAGGAATAAAAGAACATTTTCAAAGCCAAGATATAGCAAATATTGTTTAAAATTATTTGCAAACAACATATTTTATAAATAACTTGATGCAAATAAATAAAATAATAAAAAAAAACAACCAAAAAAGAACCAGAAATACGGTACATATCATGGGGCACAGTGGCATATAGGGGATATCAGGAATTTCTGGGGCAAAGTGGCAAGCCTGAAGGCAGATGTGTATAACTGGGGGGACAGGTTGGAAAATAAAAGGAAATAAAAACAAAATAGTTTTCTCAATCATAGCTTTTATTTAAAAAAAATAGTTTACATGAATTAACATTTACTGGTAAAACTTTTTTCCTATAGGGTCATCTTATATTCAGGTTTTTTCTTTTTTTCCCTAAATTAATACTACCACTTTTCTTTCATTGAATTTATTTTACACAGAGGTTTCGAGTGTTTTTTGTGCGTCAAGAATAACTATTCCCAATCTCCGTTTTATAATTTGAAAGCTGTAATAAAGAATTTACTAACGTGATGTAGAAGATAGATGGCAGCTCCCATAGACAGAACGGAAAATTGTGTGTATATCAATATTTAACCCAAAAACTAAGATTAAGGACAATGTGGAAAATGAAAATGAATCCAATTGTGGGCATAGCCCCAAAACAGCAACAAAAAAAATCAAAGAAAATCTGAGGTGAATGAATAAAAAAAACTGGCGTGAACAATTCACCAACAAGACATGGTTTTACCACACCTTATATCTGGAAAATATCTTTAAATCTATTGGTGAACACATCAGGTGTCTTGATAAGCCATTACTTTTTACTCAACAGGTGAGACTGGTGCAGACTTTTAACTCTTGAAGCTTCTGATTTGAGCTTTCTATATGATCCTCTTTTAAATCATATTTTTATTTCATCATTTTGAGATCACCATTGTAGCCTTTCTTGGCCATTTTTGTATTAACGTTCTCACTACTTCGTACTACTTCCTCTATACACTCATTAGTGTGTAAATTTAAATATTGACACAGAAGAGTGTGGCTTCACTAGCTCCTCCTTCTAGCATGATGATGTCACCCAGATGTGCTATTATTTTCTTTCAACTATTGTGTCATACAGCAATGGTGCAAACGGGGTCAGCTCTACTACCTATATGGCATAGAGTTGGTAGGGGGTGACACAATGGGGTCTTTCTTAAGTTAGGAGACTTTGAGATATACCCCAATTACAGCATTTAAACAAGTTATAAATCCTAGAGCAGGTCCCAGAGCACACTTGGCAGGATGGAGACCATGAATACCAGAGCAGACCATGTGCCCTTAGATGCTCGGTCTCGGAGATTTCCTATCCTAGTCTAGAGACAGTAGTATTCAGAAACTTTGCAGATCAATGAGTGTGCAGAGCACATAAAAGTCAGCAAGTAACATTAAATCATGCATTCCATGGATGATAAAGTTAACTCACTAGAAACAATTCAGAGAAACTGAGCAAATCCAAACCCGAAATCTTACACGCACATTGATATAACTACATTGAAAATAGCATGCTCCTGAACATCCTAATGCATTCAACATCATTAAGGAGATCAAGCACGCTTCCAAGACAATGTCGCATTGAGCAAAGTAGGCAAAAGGGGCCTCTCTGAATGCCTGGAATGACCTGACCTTAATTGTAAAACCAGCCAGTCCAAGTGCAAAAACTAATTTACATAAATTTACATATTGCTAATAAACTCAAATCAACAGTTCTCCTAAAGTCTCATCTGCTCATATCCCAAATCATGGACTACATTCTGGTTCAAGAGGAAACGCAGATGAATACCATGTTGTCTCCAGAATCACAACATGTTCCATCACTACAGTTCTTCTTTCCCATGTTATCATTTTAGATGCCAAAACTGGTTATACCAGCCTCTGAAAGTTGATCTGGTGTCAGTCAAATATACTGCTAAAAAAACTGTGAGTCTTTTGCAACAATATCATAAATGAGGTTGAACGTATTGTTTAACATAGTAACAAGATGAAAACGTAAAGGTCCTCGGCCATCAGAATAGATTATATTACATCATATATAAAAAAGGAGAAGTTAGCGTACACTTGATCCAGCACTCTCATATACAAATTTTATAACTGTATGTATGTGATATAATATATAAATTAAAAGTTCAAGCCATTCTAGGAACACTTCAGTTCCTAAAAGCAGTTCTAAAAGCAGTATTCTGCAATCCAACTAGAAACACAAAAGAACAGAGTATCGGAGGCTCGTTCCCGCAACAGAAGATCAACAGAAGCTCAATGTCATACATATAATTATGTGCTTCACACTTCTATCCTCCCACCGCCCTTTCGGAAAAAAAAATATATGTAAGGCGGGAGCCCGGTTACCCTTATACCATATCATTTCTTTTCTTTCACTGGTAGAAAAGTCAGTAGGTGGAATGGGTATAAACTGTAACAACCTGCACTTAACACGTATTTTAGTGCCCTGTAAGTGTGTTGGTAACGGTTCATAGAATGTTAACTGAAGAAAATCCAACTATGGCCCTGTGACAGTAATCCATAAAGAGAATTTGTGGTGCAAAAAAGATGAAATTACCATAGCAACAAATGAGAAGTTCCATAATTGCGCTTAGTAAATAAGCCCCTATGTCTCAAGTGCTCATAGAACATGGCCAGATTCCCTGGGTCACTCTCTCTCTGGTATTTAAAGATTTCCTTTAACTTGCACATCATAGCTGATATCAATGCTTGATTATAGTTTAGATGAACAATCACACTTACGCTAGGTCAAATATATCACTGAATTTTATAGCTCTACAGCAGGCAGTGGGCTTCAATGACTTCAGAGAGAACAGGCTACAGTTCGTAGTCTAGAAGCCATCTAGGTCAAAACACCCCAAAGTCAATAGACTTTCATTCCAAATATGTCCGAGAGTCAGAACGCAAAACCCCGACATCTCTGTCTGCACCCAGTGATCTTTATTATTAAAAAAAATAATATTTTATATTAATATACTGCTAAAATATTATGGTATTTAAGGTGTCAGATATTTAGGGTGGGGTAGTTTGTGTAAAGAGTAGTCCTTCAGGCTACCATGGTTCCCACCCAGAGGGTCAGATGTGTAATGCAAGGAGGATTTACTTTACAGACAGGGTGGAAGATAAATGCAACAGCCTCTCATCGCAAGTGGTTAATGCAGTCAGGGAATATTAACATGCACTGGAGGGGCACAAAGCTATCCTGAATATAAGACAAGACTAAAGATTAATTAAAATCTGAGTCTTTTCACCAGGAAAAATGGGCAGACTAGATGGGCCGAATGATTCCCATCTGCCGTCAACTTGTATATTTCTATTGAGTCAGATTAACTGTTCTTTGGAACTATTGTTTGGAAATATTCACACTTAAGAAAACAGTTATACCGATTACATTAAAAAAGCTGAACAAGTTTGGACATCACAGGCACCCATAAATCATCCATAAACATCATCTTTAGTTATAAAGTGTTATATAAATGGCTAGGCTTATTTTAACAATGCGAGTCAGCACCAGCATCGCATTTAATATAGGGTTGGGTTTTGGATAAAATTGTAATTATAATAAACAAGTATATATCTTAGAAGCACAAGTAGACCAAGATTTCTAATCAAGGCCTTAGAAACCTGTTGTTTCTCTGAGCTAGGGTATCGATCAAGATGGTGGTAGACCCGCTACATAATTTTATTCATTAAAACAAAAAAAATCATAAAAAATAGTGTTATAAATAGGTTGAGGGCAGTTCCTCCCTTGGTGGTGCATATGCTGAGCCATGCTGACTAAGGACATGATCGTTCACTTGCATTAGTGTAGAAACCAATGCCAGCAACCTTAAGGTCCATTCTTCTGGAAGCTGTCTGAGAGCGCTGGCGAGCTTTCTCTCTCCATTCCTTTAACTCTAGCAGATCTAGTAACTCACAAATCCACATTCAGTTCTAGAGGGCGATGATTGCTCTTCATACACCCAATGCTTTGAATTCATGTGACAACCTTCTTCATTCCCACATCTGCAAGAAACTGGAACTGTTCCTGGGTGTGACACTTATCAGAAAGCAAAAGGTGTGCATCAGCAGGTTTCATTTTTGGATTTTGGGTTAGCTGAGCTTTCTTTTATATGAAACACTATCCATGCCTCTCCCAATTGTCTTTTTTTTTTTACACCCCCTCCCTATAGCCATTGAATGTGGTTTATGCAGTGGCAGAATTGCATCTTTTAGCAGCCAATGAAGATGATCAGTGCCCACAGAAAAGATCACACCATATACCCCATGGACTAGCCCCATGGGAACACATATGCAAAAAAAATAATGACATATATGTGTGTTACATGTCAGACAGACCCTGCCTCTCCTATGACCTAATAGTGAAAGCCGCACACTGTAATTCCAGCAGGAAAATCCTTGCTATTGTCTCAATTGCATTACATCATGCACCTGACTCCTCCCACTTAACCCCTTTCAGCCCAATGTCATCTGTTGGAACGGAACGATTTGCTGTTAAATATCACAAATAAAGCAACGCATGAAAAAAAAAGGCCAATTACAATACATATCTTACACTTATGGAACATTGTAGCCTGCCTGCAAAAGCCACTAGTGGATGAGCTGCACCTGGCAGGTATTAAATGGAGGGTGACTGCATGCATGACATCAACTTTTACTATGGTGTGCTTTTTATGCATCCCTTAATATTGACAAAAGCATGCAGCAGATCCCATAAGAGACGTCACGTGTCGGTACCTAATATGTTGGAATTCTGCTCGCTTCTTCACGGGATGAATGAAAAGCAGCCCGCAGTGTCTCCGCTGGCTCCGGGGATCACACGGGGCTCCCCTGGACCGCTTCCCCCATCAAATCCCGCTCACAATACGCTGAAGTCACAGCAGCCTCCAGGCGAGAGCACGGAGCCAGAATCGGCTTGGCACCTCTGCATGTCTGCCTCCCCTGTCAGCACCCAAATGGAAAGGCATCCATGGCAAAATGGCACGTTACAAATTGTGCAATGGGAAGGAGAGCTCGGTCCAAACCATTGTTTAGTGCAGAAGAGGGGAGGTGTCTCTTAAAGCTCCAGCATCCCTCTGACAGCAGCCTCGCTACAAACAAGGTGTAGAGAGAGGGGATAGCTGCTGGGCTGCGCTGATTTCAGCATCATGTCCACTAAACAGTAGTATATATATATATATATATCCACTGTGTGTCGTGCTAATTATATATCATATCACTATACATATAATATATATACCTCTCTCTATAATATATATATATATATAATGTGTGTGCGTGTAATGTATATAATGTATATATAATTGCGGAACTGTTGATTGCTGCGGGCAGTCAATATTCTGGTATATTGATTTTTACAAAGAACACACTCATTTCTGTCCCTGCATTGCTCATGGATTTCCATTAAGTCGTTCACCTTTACCAGATATTTCTATTTACAGGAATAGAAATCAGGGGGGGTCCATTAATTAGATAAATAAATATAATTGTAATATATACCGTTTTAACAAGCGACTATTTCTTTCAGACCAGAAGGAGTGACCCGCCAATCGGAGAAAGGTGTAAATATCCTGGGTGCGGAGGACCCCATCTTATGTGTGAATTTAGAGTGTCCTGCGCATGACACTTAAGGTATATGTTTAATAAAGAAAGAGCCATACGCTCCTAGCAGTCAGGGCGGACTTGGCTAGTCACAATAAGCCCAAGAGACACACTTGGATACGCCGATAATTGATGCAGCTGCCAACCATTTCCCAAAGGGGACACTAGTTCTGCCGCGAGTCTTGCAAACAATAAATATTTTACTGGTTTACTACCCCTTTAAGTTCATTGTTGAATCCTATGGATACAAGCTCACATATTATATATGTTGAAAGTATGTTTATCACGAAACCTAAAGGAATATGTTTGGAAACGTATATGCTACAAGAAAGTATATTGTTATTGCCATAGATACATGTTGATATAATGCAGAACTTAGATACAATATTACCAATTTTAATGCATAAAGGTACCTTCAGAGAAATATGATGACCCCTCTCAATGTTGAAGTTGTATTTCTAATTGATCACAATGGCAGCAAAACTTCACTATATGCAACTATGCGAGAAACGTATGTGAACTGAAGTGTTGCGTCAAGGTAGAGAAGGAAGAGAAAACCAAAAACACATTGAATGTGCGTTAAAGTGCGCATAAACGGAACTCTACTATGCTTTTTAAAAAATATTTACTTGGGATTAGACTTTCCATTTAAGTGGGAGCTCCCATATTTCTATTTAGGAGTCTTCTGTAGATGCCTTATTTGTATTGCCACAGAGGATGTCTGAGGCCATTTGAGACATAAATATTCGCATGATTACATTGCACACCGCATCACATGGCACAAAAATGATGCTGTGCTCCAATCTCCAAGAGGCTTCCGAGTTGCGACAATCGGCTGCACTACAGATGACCCTGGGTAGGTGAAGACTGTACCAGGTCAATAATTCAGTTCCTTTTAGGAGCAGCCATTTAGGGAACGTCTCGCATATGAAGAACATACTGCAGACCGTATAGAGATTAATATGTGTTCTTTGCATTGAACAGGTCATCAGTATTCAGTATACAAAGCAGAATATAAGTCTATGCACAGGTGACTCACTGCCTAAACCGGATAGCCTGGTACTTTTTTTCTTAGTAAATCAGCCCTAGCCACAGTCATCAAAGACTGGATGAGTATCATCGGAGCTGTTCAAATTATGCAGACAAACTAACTGCAATCTAAATCATTTGTTCCAAGCGTACAGTAAATCTGTACGGTGGAAAACAGTGAATACACAAACATCTCTCGGCAACACATAATAGTCTCCTCTATAATGTCAAGGAGCTGGAATCATGGTTTTGGACTCCAAGTCACACAACACACATAGGCAGGTGTGTGATGGTCTGATAAGACTGTCTGTCTTTCATGGTCTGTGTTGTGTAAACAGGGATAAAACGCTTTAATTACAAGTCACCCAGGTTTTGAGAGATATTAAATATACTCTTTTGTAACTAAGTAGTCGTGGGTGATAAAATAATTTATTTTTGCGAGGTTAATATTGGCTAGTGTTCCGTATATTGTGAGTAGGTTTGCATTTAAAAAAAACACATTGTTTTGAAAGCTATAGACCCAAGTATAGACCCAAGCTTTATTGGTTCCTGAAAAAACCTGGGCAGGATATCTGTCACAGAGACAAAGCACCAATTCCGCATAAAACAGATTAAGCAATTGAGAAGCAAGTGAGCACCTTGCCCATACCATATATTAGCTGAATCCCAGATCCCACTCACACTGCATTATGGCTATTGCCTACCTCTACCCTCCCTAAAAGCTTTATTCTTTATTTGCTTGAGGTGTTTGCAAATAAGCTTTGTTTTTTCAATTTTTTTATTGTGGTCTTACTGATACAGTTAATCAATATTTCAATTGATTAATTTTGAATAATGTTTCAATAAGTCAATGTTTTGTAATTTTAACTTGGAATAGTAAAGCCTTTAAGTTACTGCATTTAATTAACATGTTCCTATACGCTCTATATATATATATAATATATATATATATATATATATATATATTAAGATCTCTTTCCTTTTAATTGTATCCTGCAAACCATGTTACATTTTAATCACCAGCCTGAACTGTTTCAATAATGTCAATATCCTTCTGGAGATGGGGTCCCAAGAACCGTACACAATACTCTGGGTGAAGTCTGAGATCTGTAAAATGGCACAGCCACCTCTCTATCTCTCTGCTACTAATGCCTCTAGCTTTACAACCCAGCACCCTGTTTGTATTTTCCTCTGCTGTGTTGCATTGGCTGCTCACATTTAAGAACTCAGAAATATAGTAATTACTCCAAAGTCCCTCTGCTATGTTGTCATTGACAGGACAGTTTCCCGACAGATATTTGCTGGGCATGAGTATACCACAGTTATCTATAGCCCAAAGTTCTTCTAAATGATTACCAAGCAAGTGCTTTCTGGTTATCAGTTTAATATGTAGGCAGGGCCGGCCCTACAATGGGGCCGACTGGGGCAATTTAGAAGGGGCGGCAATTTGCCGCCCCAAGCGTGTTTTTTTTGAAGCGGAAGAGAGAGAGAGGGGCGCCGAGTGGTTTTCGCTTACCGGCTCGGCGCCCCTCTCTCCTCCTCTGCGGCGAGTCTCCCTGTTCGGTCTTGGTGCCGGCTGTAATGCTGAGCGCCGGAAGTGGCGTCAATTTCCGGCGCTCAGCATTACAAGCTGGCACCGTGGCAGAGCAGGGAGACTCGCCGCAGGACTCTTTGAAGTACCGGGGGGGGGCGTCAGCGAAGTTTAAAACTTCGCCCCAGGCAGCGTTAAGTCTTCGGCCGGCCCTGTATGTAGGTATTTTGAAGACGAAACTTTGAAGGAGGATTTTTACTGGGTAAGGAACAAGCAAACTCACTAACAAGTAGGGGTTGCTGCAGATGCAGATGGATTCACAGAGAAGGATCTCTGCATTATTCTGGCCTACTGGGGTGCTTCCACAAAAAGGCAGGGACAGCCTCTCCCACTATTCCTCCATTCAGGCAAGAGGGTGTGGATTAAGGCTCTACTCATTTAAGGAAGAGCTTTTTGAGGCCTTGTAAAGGAAGTTGATAACAGGGTAGAAGAAAGAAGAAGCGGAGGTGTTTAAAAAAAGTCCCTGTCACACCCTCTCTAAATGTTCCCCTTGTTCCCTGCTGACCACTTTGTTTTTGATGACTACTTCTGCCAAACACTTCCGCTTCTGCATCTTCTTGTTATTCATCTTCTCTCACTCATCTTCTCTTTTTTTATCTTCTATCATCTATTTTTGGCAGAAGTTCATCTTAGGGCTAAATAGCGGTGCTTTTGGTAGCAGCCTCACACACGTTCAGAGGATTGGACACCAAAATAGAGGCGCTTCCAGTGATGTCCACTCACCTGATTGAGTGGGAGGACATGACAGAAAGGTGTCAAATCTTTAAATATTTTACTATTAAGTTGTGCTTTAGTAATACACTTATCCTACTAGTAAAGCCTTTTATTTTTGGATGACACACAATAATAAATAAGTAAATATTTGTGGCAAAATTAGGCATTGAACTGTACGTGTGTGCAGTGTGTTTCAGTTCCTTTGTAAGTTGTACGTTTATACCAAAATATTGGTGACAAAAAGAGCAGGTTAGGGGTCTGTGCATGCAAGCAGTGTGTTTTAGTTCTTGAAATACTGTTTACACTGCCAGCAAAACCTGCTAGTTTTGGACAACACAAATCATGAAATATTGGTGAAAAGCTGTGTGTTAGTTGCATTACACAATCAAAGCCTTATTTGGAAAAAAGCTAAATAAGTTTGTGCCTACCCTGTGTTCTTCCCCGCCTCTGTTGTGGTTCAACCTCCTTCCTTGCTCTGAGGGATCAATTGTTTTAATATTTTACATTGTGGGGGGGGGGGATTTTGTACAGTGATGTATTATTTGGATGTGTCTGTCTGGCAGTACCTGCCCAGTCCTTACTCTGAGTGAACAGTTCTTTAAACAAAATTCTAATATTGGTGGAAATTCAGTCCTGTTCCATGTGGTTGCATTTGTCATGATTACACCCTCCACGCCAGGACTCTGTTTGTATTAAATCAGCTGTTATATCTTTTGCAACCTGTACAAGCCACCCTTCTGAGTGCAGAACCTGGGACTAACTGTTATCCCCTCAAGTAACTGCTGTGCCTTCCAGCCTTTGTATTGTGGTGTATGCAGCTCTGCTCCTACTCTGCGTTTGGTTCCTGCACCATGTTTGCATCCAACTCATTGTGGCCTGACTTGTTCCAACTCTGTTCTTTGGCCCCTGATTAGGCCTGCTGTTTATGATCTTCTGGTACCAACCTGGCTTGCTCAATTGCTTCTTCTCGTGCCCTGCCACATTGTTTCCTGCCATGTGCTTGGTCTGAAGGCTTCCTGCCTTGTGCCCTGTCTAAGGGCTTTCTGCCGTGTGCCAAACCATGACTTTCCATGCCCCTATCCTGCCGAGGTGCCTGTCTGAAGTTCAAGATGTTTATCCGAAGTCTGGATTCTGCCTGTTCATTATCCTGTTCATGCATATCAGTCCTCCTGTATTTACTAGTCCAGTCAGCACATTCCATTACAGACTTTATTCCGTATATCCAGCCTAGTGCGTGTTTCTCTTAGCCTGTCTGTACCTACCTCACAAACGTCATGCACCCTGGGGTACAAACAGAGTACCTGTATCCCCTGAATCTGGGCTCCTTTTTGACTCCCTTGTCAGGGTCAGCTCAGTGTCCTTCCTTACTCTGGGGATCAAGTATTTTGTAATATTTGGGGAATTTCAGTCCTGTACAATGTCTGCCAGTGTCCGCCCAGTGCGCTACTACTGCTAATGCTGCTTTATCACATTTCCAACGCTGAGGGATCAAATCATCAAAATGGTCCAATTGTTTGAGAAATTCAGTAACATAGCATGCTGCTGTATATGTCTATGCATTGGTTCAGTGTTTGTGGTGGTCCTGAGATGCAAAACCAAGTCTGGATCTCTTCCTAAACCTTAAGATGAAAGGTGACTCCAGAAGGTGGCAGAGCTCTCCCCCTTTGAAAACACCCCTGTGAATTTTGTTTCCGAATCAAAGTCATCCTCAGAATTTCATCCACACTAAACAGTTGGAAAACAAAATTCATTGTCGGACAACAAAAGTCGCTGTCCGAAAACAAATATTCTATATGCACACAATGATCACGTCAGTTAAAGTCTCTCATTTTGCCTCATTCATTGCTAGCGCTTCATGGATAAAATGGAAGGCAAACACTCAGTACTCACAATATCCCCATTTACTGGAAATTACCTCTGCTTTCCCTACCTTATTAAAAACACAATCATCGTGAAAACTGAAACAAGTTGTTATTCGATAAATGTTATTCCAGCAAAACTAGTTGTCAGAATGCATTGATGAATGGGATGTACAAATGCAATTTCAGGAAGTTTGTTGAACTTTTCTCGAATCTGCAATGTGATCATTTGCAAATGCATTCTCGAGACTCCTCATATTTATTGCTTTTATAAATATGAACCTACTTGGGAATGATTAACACAAGTACTTGATCTACTTAAGCGCCTACTTTCTAAGGCTATTTACAATTGTTATAAAAAGAAAATGTGAAACGAGCACTTGTATTTGTAGACTCCTCATGTACTCTAACAAGCATGCCTCATTCATAAACACTTGTGTTGTTTGAATAGTCTAATAATGATTGCATGATTGCAAGATATGAAATATAGCTAATAGAGAAAAGTAACCACAGCAACCACAGACAGCAATGCAGTGATGTCATTGTTACCAATATAGTAATATATAACAAACACTGTATCAAATAACTAAATAAGAAATAAAAAAAATACTTAGGGACTTACATATCGCCTTAATTATCTATCTTAAATCATATTGTGCAAAATCATAGCAGAGGACAGCTTTCTAATATTTATATTTGTATGTTTCAAGAGTTAAAGGTCCATACGAGCAACTATGTTGGTCGCTGGCAGGGAGCTCCTCTGGCGTTAACATCGTATTAACTTCTTCTAAAGAAAAAAAAAACGAAGAAAAAAAATGAACCCTGAACAATGTACACAAATATTCTCCCGAACCGAACACAGGAACCGGGAATATTCATGGAATACGAAGATTTTTTTCCCCCCACGAAGACGGACACGAACATAAAGAGTTGGCCGGCTCCCAACACAAAGGTTGCGTGTTGTGAAGTTAGCCTTGGGATTAAGTTATATATATTGTTACATACTCATTGGTTTCTTATACTTTATGATGATTTCTATTGTCACCTCTCCTTTAGGGGAGTGGAATAAGCTATTATTTTTCGCAATATGATTAAGGACACAGTAACTGGTTAGGGCAGACATGTTAGTGCTCATGTGCGCTACTAAGAAGGAGGCAGTGATATTTTCATTTTATCCTGCTTTTTCAGTTTCTTAATGATTGCAGTAACTCTAAGTAGACTTGTTATTATTAGAATTTGTTTTTATTAATATATTCAATATATATTTGTTTTCATAATTTGTTCTAAAATGTGTATTTCAAGCCAGTAATTCTTATTGATTCATGTTATTATTTTTACATGTGGATGTTATGTGCTTATTAAATATTTCAGTTGTTTGTTTTGCTAAACATTAGCATAGGCTCAAGCATCTAGCATCCGTTTTGCATATTCCGGAAAGATGACTGCGCACCCATGTTTACTACCATCTGACAATAGCATCATCAGTTGAATTAATTTGTGACTGCATTCATATAGCTGCAAGACATTGAAAGGCTACAATATATTTGACTATTAGATTGTTCAGCACCATGGACAGCAGCTCTGACTCTGCTAACCTAGATGGCTGGAGAGATCCCTGATCTCCTAAATAGGCCAATGTGAGAAGAAGAAAACCAAGAGGGAGCAATGAGTGTTGTTGCCATGGCAAACACCCTTATATCAGTGCCCCCTTTTATTACCCACAGCTGACAGCACTGAACACTCTGAGAATGGCTGTAAACAATGACAATGAGTTTGTGTATGAATGTGTGTGAATTGAATGTAGATAGGAAGAAGGAGTATGAGAAGCAGGAGAAGTGCCAGGGCCTGAAAGAAGAACTAGATAAAATGTGGAGAATGAAGGCCAGAGTGGTACTAGTGGTCATAGGAGCACTCAGGACTGTGACTCTTAAGCTGGGAGAGTGGCTCCAACAGATTGCAAGAATGACATCAGAACACTCTGTCCAGAAAAGTGCAGTGCTAGGAACAGCTGCGCAGAACCCTGGTAGAGGACCCGAGGTTGAGGAAAACACATGCCACTTATATGGGCGAGATGGGAAATTGTTTTATATACAGTATTTTGCAGTATTTAGGCAGGTGTGAAAAAATGCTGTAAAGTAAAATCCTTTCAAAAAATATTTTTTTTTAAAAAATAATTTAACAAAATGCAAAGTGAGTGAACAGAAAAGTGTACACTCTCACAAAGTCTGGGATTTTGTATGCATATAGTTAGGTGTTTGATTAAATTATTAAACCAAACAGGTTCTAATGGTCATCAATTTAATATGTAGGTTGAAACACTATAATTAACTGAAACATAAACAGTTGTGTAGGTGGAATAAAACTGTGTGAGGAACAGCCAAACTCAGGTGTAAAAAGTCATACACCATGCCATGTAAAGAGTCATGCACCAGCAAGTTCTCTCCCATGCATAAATGTTAAGGCAGGCAGGAGCTCCCAGATGTTCTGTCTAAACTCAAAAGAAACACAAAGAACTGGAGGACCTTAGACAAATACCTCTGACGCGGTAATAAGGCCAAGTGACTCTACTAGTTGGGGACTTACTCAAAATTAATTGTCTCCTCAATGCTGAGACGTACAGGCAGATAATTATTCATCATGTAATAACATCATGGAGGCACCTAAGTGGCCTCAAATGAATTGTGGAGCATGACAACAACCCAGACATATGGCTAAAGTCATTAAGAACTATATTTAGGAGTCCTAGAAGTGATGGTATGGCCCCTACAGAGCCCTGGGCTCAACATCATCAAGTCTGAGATTACATGAAGAGGCGGAAGCAACCAAGGCCACCTACATCCACAGAAGAACTGTGGTTAGTTCTCCAAGATGTTTGGAAAAACCTACCTGCAGAGTTCCTTAAAAACTGTGTGCAAGTGTACCCAGAAGAACTGATGCTGATTTGAAGGCAGAGTGGTCACACCAAATATTGATTTGATTTACATTTTACTTCTGTTCACTCACTTTGCATTTTGTTAATGATAAAAAGAAGCTATTAACATGTCCAGTTTCTTTGTATTATTTCTTACTTTACAGTATTTTTCCACACCTGCCTAAAAATTTTAAAATGACTTTAATTATATTTTACAGACGAATATATATTTACATGGGGCTGATGCATATAGTCGTAGTGTTTTAGCATGGTTCTTTTTAGATTTTGAAATATTTATACTAAAGTTACCATTATAAGTGCTTTTATTTGAGTGTGTGTTTTTCCATTCTATGTATTTATTAATATATTTAGTTTTTTGGAATATTGAATTGTGTTGGGGTTTTTTTGTGTTGCAATTTTTAAACCTGTAGTTAGATTTACCATATTATTAGTATAGGTGGATCTCATACCTGGGCTACATGTTCACATTATAAGAAAGAACCCTGTACCGATGCAAGTACTTAATATCCAGCCTTGATGCAATATGCTCAATATCATAAGTTCTTGTGAGCAGGACAATGACAAGCTTTAGGGGCCTTGTTCACTAAACCCTGATATTTAGCATCTTAGATTTCAGGGTAACGTGGTCATATGCATAGTTCTGCTCTAATTAGTTATTAGTTATTTCAGCAAAACAGTTAATATTTCACTTAGAAATGCTGCTCATTGACTTTTCCAGCTTCTTCTGATCCCCTGGGAATTAGCATTGCTGAGTGGACAGAGCACATGTATCAGTATGTGTGAGTGCTGTAAAATTAGTGGTATACAGATTTGGGGGTGGTGGGTCCAAGGAGATATCGGGTACCCTTTTGTTGAACTGTATATGTGTCACTTTTGGAAAGACGGCTAGCAATCACTTACTTCCTGCTCTCGCTCCCCTATTTGTTTGTCTGTACTAATGATTTGTTTTTTCTTCCTCATCCTCAAGCAGGAGGGTGGTGTGTCCTTGCCAGTCAAAGTTATTGTAAATTATGCAGCTGGTGCTGGTGTTAAGGAAAGCAATTGGGCTCAATCCTCCTATGACCTCTGGTATGATCAATGACCTTGACGTGCCCACAGAGCTTAAGGTCGACTGGAGACAGCGGAGGAAGCTGTCAGTATTATTCAACAAGTGGGAGGTGAGTACCTTTGTTTGGTGGTAACCTGATTTCAGAGGGGGCCGGCGAGGAGAATTTAGGTTTTGTACTGTGTAAGACAAGTTGATTTGTTGCATGTGTATGCACTTGGTATTTATTATTTATTAAACTTGTGCATTTGTTTTTTGTACAAATGCATTTTTGTGCCAAATTTTACCATTTCGTCCATTCCTCTAAATATCAGGCACACTAACGCAACATTGGACGAAAGAAACGAAAAACGAATGTGCGCAATACAAAAATCTTTGTTCATTTGTTCCGTCGCTGCAGCCACCATTTTAACTACACCAAAAGGTGGAGAATGTCACCATTTTGCCTAAGAGGAGTAACATTGAGTGAGCAGATCTTCGTCTGTCCAATCAGCTCACTCCTGTCAAGTCATGCTGAGGGCTTGTCCAATGGTTATGCTGAAGAGAGCCTATATAAAAGCATAGCAGGCATGGAATCCATTCATTATTGCGTGACTGCTTTATGTGACACTGCTGTGTTGAATCTGAGCATACATACATACAGAGTAAGATTCTTCTGTGTGATACTTGGTGAGTGTGAGCCTACCATTTCTTGCCATTTTCTCTAAAGTTTTGATTTAATTAGGATCATTACTTTAATTAATTAAATTCATTTAATCAAGATAATTTAACCAGTCAACTGCTAACCTTAACCCTATAACTCTAATTATTGTTTACCCTATTACTTCCATCCAATGGCCTCAAATTCCCTTTTCAACTTCTTCTATGCATTTATTTCTTGTTTCCATGGCAACTGGGAGAACAAATAGGATTTCCGAGAACTAAAATGTTTGATGAATTTCGTCAAATATGAAGATGGTTAAATTTTGTCAAATACGAGAAAAATTTCCCCCCTGAAAATTAACATACAAACTAACACAGATTTTCCACCGGCATCAAAGTCTATTATTTATGAATTAATTGATTGTTGTTTCTGATAAAGGTTAAGGCTAACAAAGTGCATTTTTGTTGGCTCAATAAAGCTGTGGCCTGTTTATAATCCAAAAAGGTGTCTGTGGTTATTTCTTAACATGTTCCTGATGATGATGTTTGGTACATTTAATGTATTAACGCTTTATATTTTCATGATATTTTGTATGGTACCGTATAGGATGCATCTATAGTAACCCAGACATATTGAGAATCTCTTTCACTTATTTTGTATTGGTTTGTGTTAAATATCAGTTTTTAGTTAAGCTTGATTATTCAATTCTTCACTGTTCAGTTACAGCTCAATGCCTGACCTAGTTTCCTAGCATCAAGAAACATTTGTTTGCTCACTGTTAGATAACCAAACACTACCTGCCAAAGGAAAATGTCATATATATTTAAATATATTGTACTCCCTGATATATTTTACAAACCTTTATTTAACACCTCCATGAAGCATACAAGATGGACTCTGAGTCCATATATATTGTGATACTAAACAGCCTCGGGGGGGGCATTTGGAGAGCAGTGTGGGCCAGTGCTCCAACTCGTTTTGCAGCTGACTGGATGTCCAAGTCAGCTGTGCACAATACGGTCCAGGATGTTCATGAAGCCTGCAAAATACTGTTGAGGGGAGACAAAGTTTCCCTTTGTGGCCAATGCAAGGACAGACTGTGAAGAGAAATCCCTAACCCAAATTTGGCATTACCCGTCTACACTTGTGGTGGTGCCCTCTCCTATGCTCCATTTGGGGCAGAGGATGTTACTGCATTATATATACATTTTAGAGGTCCATTTAATCTCTTTCTCCAAGAGAAGTTCCATGTGCTTACACACATTAACAGACGCACACATCCATGCATACTCCCTCGTGCACCTCTTTACCTCAACCGCAGCTTTCCCTACGGCTGTGAACAGCCTTGCGTTTAACCTCAGGGCTAAAATAACCTCAGGTTACGTGGCCCTGCTATGTTCTTGTCTCCCTGGTTCTCCCACAGTACGTCTCTGGGAGACAGGGTGAACCTTCTTCTTCTTTTTCTGATTTTAGGAACAGGGGAGAGGCTGTCCCTGTGGCTCTGCCTTTTTGGAGAAGTTAAGAAGAGGTAATAATAATGTAGATAGATTCATGGAGAAAGAAGAAAAAAACATGTATTGGCAAAATGTCGCCCCTGTCAAAATGCTGCCTGGGTCCCATGTAAGGGCTAACTCTGGAACAGCGGTAGCCTTATATCTTCCACATTGTGAAACTCTTATTTTCTTCAGACTGTGTGAGCCAATAATATAATAATTAATAACATAGACAGGGCTGGCCCAAGACATTGTGCTGCCTGAGGAGAAGTGTGAAATGCTGCCCCCCCCTCACCCTGAGTGAGTGCTGATGTGACACTTGACGTCACCAGGAAACTCACGTCCCATGCTGCCATGCGAGAGCTGACCTCCAATCACGAAGCAGAAGACACTCTGTGCAGCGTGCATTTAGGTCCACAGACAATCTAATAATAGCTTGCTGCGGCGTCCAAAAGCATTTCTTGGGACGGCAAAGTGCCGGCTCTTCAAAACTGCCACCTGGGGCAATTGGCCCACTCTGCTCCATAGCAGGGCCGGCCCTGAACACAGACCTTGTAACCATAAGGAGCACACAGCTAAGCGTCTAATTCTAGTTTGTTTTTTTGGTCAACAGTGTAAAGAGGCTTATTGGTTTATGTTTGGGCAAGAAAAGAGAAGAGGAATAACTTTTTTAAAACATCTTTACACCAGAAGATCCCAGAAAATTCTAGAATGAGATAAACAACGGTTTTATATATCCAACAAAACATTGAATAGAAAGCCAATTTATGTATTCTTTCAAATTTTATTCATGTAGTTTGATGAGTTACTTCTTTCAGCGGATATACCATCTATTTAGCTTTTCAGAATTAACTGGAACTTGATGAGTAAATTTCGGCATAAATGCAATTTCCTTTAGCAAAGCACCCATTGATCTAAAGATTATTTTCCTGAGCAATCAAGAGTTCCAGGCCAGGTGACAAAGCTGATTTTATACTGAAAGTTAAATGTAGTAAAAGCAGTTGAGAGGCTCCTTTTGTGACCTCAAAGAAAAATGCTATCGGTGGTAATTTACAAGTCAAAATTTACGAGTCAAAAGATTGTGTAATCTTTTTTTTTTTCTTCAAGGGCCACATCCTCTTCAGGCAAAGAAAGGTGAAATCAAATACCCTCGTGTTTTCCTTAAGTGACATCAACCTCTCACAGATCTCAGTAAGGTTACAGCGCTAGACTTACTTTAAACAAAATAGGGAAGCATACCTTATTAACTGTTAATCCCACTCCCCACACTGAAGGCCGGGCTACAAAGGCAACTTGTACTGAATTACTGAGTAATGCACCTTCTAGGTAATTTTTAATTTTAGGAAATGACAATCACTACAGTCAGCTCTGCTTTGTACAGAAAATGTAGATACTAAGAAAATGTTGAAGGGCGTGCTTGTTTGATAGTATGTAGCAGTATGGTATGTACCTGTTCTGAACCCTGCCTTGGGACACAGCACATGGGTGCCGGGAGCAGAAACTGGCAGATCAGCGTATGTGGCAGGAGCGTGTTGGACTGTTACAAAGGCAATGTAGTATTCAAGGTCAAGCCAAGAACACAAAACTAAAGTCCAAAACCAAGGGTCACAAACCGGATAAGAATAACAACAGTCAACCACCAGGTATCAGAACATCAGGGCCAGGGAAGAAAACTGGAAGCAAACTTTAAATATGTGCTTGGTTATTAGATAATATCCCATGTCAGTGGTAACGATAGTTTCCACTGAGGTAGTGCCTGACAGTAAGATGGAACACTGCACTGGGTTTTGTCTAAGATAGCATCCAAGTACACCAACGATTAGGGATGGTTCTTTACAAGTTTCCAATTTTATTTTCCACTAGCAGCATGTTTTATGATTGAAGCCTGCAGCACCCATACAGCAAAATGACATGACATGACTCTTCTTTTTAAAGTTTATTGCTTATCAAACAAAGCAGGCTTCACTTCCATGTTGATAACTGTTGGATCAAAAGTGAAATAAATTGAACTTTCAACCAAAGAACAGAATCATCCTACTTATGGAGTTGTTGCATTTAGTGGAAGACAGTGTTAAGGTTAGATAAAATCATCGAGAACTTGATGATTTGGGTCCAGGTTTAAATGTTTGTGACACAAATGTGGCTATTTTAAGAAGTCTTTCTTTGAATAAAAATTAATGGAAATGGATTCATTTTAGTAATGATTATCAAGTTTGTGAGTGATTTATTACAGCTGGATTAAATATTCATCTTCAATCTTGCAGACATCTATATGGAATTAAACTTTAAGTACTGTTTGTTCTAGAATAATGTTGGGTAAGTTCATTCCTTCTTATCTGATTAGCCACATGTTTCACCAGCTGAACAGATTGTTGTAATTCATAAGCTAGAAGAAAACAGAATTTAAGTTTCCGACACTGTTAATAAATGTATGTACCAATATTCGCTTGCAAATTGATTTCATTTCATTATTTTACGGATAATTTAATTTGCTTACTAAAACTAGCTTGTCCAAAATAATGATTTCCTTTCAGTATTTATATAAGATTAAAAACAATAAAAAACAATGTTTGTATTTTCAGTATAGATAAGTGATGGAAAACTGTTGTCAATATTGATTATGCTGGTCTTGACTTAAATGGCATATAAATATGATAAAATGGCCTTTTGTGAACACAAAGCTGGTTTGGATAAAATTCACAACTTGTGCTTTTTTTCAGTTGAGCATTTATTGCAAATTCAGATACTAGAGAAGAAGGTATAGAGTTTCTAGTGAAATTAAACCATAAACAAGGTGCCTATATAAATTACAGACTAAAATTATAGTGACCTTAGACAAGCCCCTCCTATTGAACCCCAGCCCAATTTACCAACACAACGGCACTGTGGCCCATGGCAATCCGTCCCTCCTTCATGTAGTGCACCGACATTGTGCATGTGCAACAAAACAAAATGGGTAGAAGATAGAACAGCATTGTCCAGTCACCTCCCACAATTAAATTAATGGGGGCCTAAGGTGCACCTGCCGTAGGCAAGCCTGGGTCCAGAACACTAACCATTTTTACATGACTTTACAACTGGCCCCGGCTGCTAAACATTTATCAACCTGCTTATATGTATCCATGGGCCCATCTGTCTATCTATCTATATGGATCCACATCCATAACAAAAATATATAAAAACTTCATGACATGAAGACATGTGACATGGAGGTTTACCCACTAAGTGTTTTTTTGCCATTTTTAGCATATCTTTGTTCAACCATGATTCCTCTTTTCCATGTTTAGTGTAGCCACACAAATTATATCTTGTTTTTTTTTTTCAAGGACAGATAGGGCCTTTGCTTAATACCACTTTTTTCATATAGTCTGTCATTTATTAAAAAATGCTCCCTTAAATTCTACATTATTTTTTTTCTTATTTTGGAACTTTGGATTGGGGACAAGAACCAGATGAGATTTTTTTGGTTTATGTATGCTTATAGTGGAAGGGGCATAATAGGGTCACCTATTTGTACATTATGTTTTTTGTAAATTTTACTGGAAATATTTTTGAGGTTTTTAAAGACCTCAGAGATCTCTCTTAGAACTGAATGGTGACATCACTGGAGTAATTACTGATTATTTTAATAAAATGTAATTCTTTGACTTTTTTTTATAACCCTGCCTTGCTGATGGCAGTACTTGTGATCAGCCTACGGGGGGTTACCTGTAGTGCTGAGCAATCTCTGCTATTCTGATGTTGGGTCAGTAACTAAGAAGCTAGTTTAATGATGACATTACAGTGTCTCTTCTCTTGCTCCCCCCAGGAACAAAGCGGAGTCATGTGATATGGCATCACTTCCCGTGACTCCGCTGTGTTCCTGGGTGAGCAAGAGTAGAGGCGCTATGAGGGAGCAACGTGAGGGCAGCCTTGCGGGACTGCGCGGGAAATCTGCAGTTCAGGTAAGGAAGTGGGCGTGATTGGCCACATTTGTGGCGGGAGCGGGCGGGATTGGGCACACATGTTGCGGGAGCAGGCAGGAGTGGAACACCCACATTGCGGAACAGGTGGGATTGGACAAAAATCCAATCGTCACAAGTAAAATATAATTTTACTTGTATAAAATAATTAAATATAATTAAAAAAAATGACTAGCCCCAAACCCCTTAAGCCAGTAGAATTAAAAGAAAATACACAGTGTAGGGTAATATGTAAATGATGGCCCTTTTAAACATTAACAACTACTGTCATCAGGGTCGTTGTTCAGCAGTGGCACCTATTTCTATTTTAGTATAATTGTTTAGTATTAGCACTATTTATTATGTTTTATGTATTTCTATAGTTTTAAAGGAAGCCCCTTTGTCCAAAATAATGTAGAATTTGTGTGGGTACATCAAATATGGGTAAAGGGTAATCATAGCTTAACATATGGTAAAAAATCTCTGGTCATTAAACCCCCCTGCCCTGTAAGGGTTAAATTAAATGTACATTACAAAACAACAACTTTTCCAGAAACACATGTACACTACTGAGTCTTGCTAATGGATGAGTTATTTGTCTATATCACAATGATATGAAAACTAACCCTCTTACCTTTCAATAATTCATTTGTTTCATTACTGAATATGCCACGTGCGGTCCAATCATCAAAGTTGTGAATATGTGCAAACGCAGCGACTCCTTGATTATCTAAATGCTTCATATCTGCTCCTGTACAAATACATAACAATAGAAAAATTCAAAAATATATTTTCAGGCATTCCATAAATATGGAGTGGTTAGGAGAGGGACAGAAGTCGGCATGTGTCACGACAATTGTCATACATATTTTACTTTAAAAAGTAAGAAAAACATGCTGTAACTTCTAATGTAGTATTTGGAAAGTTGTACAGTACAGACAGACGCTCCTTAGGCGAGTGCGTTTTTATACACACACTCTTGCTGTGACCGCGTATTATGCCAGCAGCGCCAGACATCTGTTCATATTATGAAGCGCGCCTATAATGACTGCTATAGAATACACATGCATACAGGATAAATTATACTCCATAGGGGAAATTTTGAACATCGTGTTCTCATTACCACAAAATATTTTTGTTTAAAACAGTCCCTGGACACATAATTTGAAATCTATTTTTGGAAAGACTACGTAATAGTAACGGCAAACGTAACATCTCTTGATACTATTACTAGACACTGAAGGAAGTGTGTCTAAACTGAAACAGAACACTGGGTGAGAATAGGATTCCCAGGGGAATTTCAGTGTATATTTCTCTAATGCTTTTGAAATGCCAAAAATAACTAAAACTACACTTATCACGAAAAACACAACAGTGAAACTACAGATAAACTACATCTCCAATTAATTGCAGACATTTGTAGCATCCATAGTGATTCTGGGGCATATTAACTAGATTTGTGCATTTAGATTTGTACAAATTGCAAAACAAACCAAAAAGTTCAGATTTTTCATCCGAAATCTGCGAGCCCTTTCATGGAAACTCTCTCTCTCTCACCCAGTCATTCTCGTTCACTCTCTAAATCAGGCATGTCCAAACTTTTTTCGAAGAGTGCCAGATTTGATGAAGTGAACATGTGCGAGGGCCGACCATTTTGCCTGACATTCTTTGAACCATTAAAATTAAATGCAAATTAACTATTTTATGCAAAGTTTATTGAAAACGGCATACTTTTCATTTTGTGACTTGGATGACAAATCTAAACAGGTGTTTAATCACTCTGTCTTTAATATAAAAAAAAACAGATCTATATTTGGGCAACTTATCTGGGGGGCCTTATCAATCCGGAACACGGGCCGCAATGGGCCCTCGGGACGGGCTTTGGACATGCCTGCTCTAAATGTTCCCCTACCTTCTCTTCTGACTGCTTCTGCCGACTACTTTTCACATTCAGTCTCTCATGTTTTCTTAATATTTTTTCTGATTAATAAATCTAAAGTCTAAAGGAGCTTTCAATTATGAGGTTGTGAGCTTTGGTTGTCTTCTGTTGTTGACCTCAATGATATTCAAGAAATAATATTTTACCTATATGTGTTTTGTGTGATCATCCATGATTTATGGGTTTATATTTGGAGAACATATATGCTTCTTTTCACTATAACATCAAGTGATATATTTTCTATTTCACTACCATGTGTGTTATAAATGCATGTGATAACTGTCCTATAATACTGTTTCTATAAAATCTGTTACCAATTTATTAATAGTGACTTATGTAAATTATACTATATTTGCAGGTGTGAGTGTATTTAATTTTTTGTAACGTATTCAGCTAATTAAAATGAATTATAAGATGAGTGACCGTAAAAATACTGTTTTTTTTGTTTAATCATTATTTATTGTTTAAAGGTTTTTGTTTGTTTTAGAGGAGGGAAGTTTGTGGTTTCTACTACTGGAATTCACTATTCAGTTAGCTTCTGCTGCAGAGAGAGCTTGTATAGTTAAACCAGTGTGATTTCTTCTGTCTCTTTACTATTTAAATTAGACATTTAATGCTAGAGGACGTTGCCAGTGTTACCTTTCATAATAAATAGTGAAGTGAGGGAGCTGAAACCACAAATCTCACAACATTTTTAATAAATCTTACCTATTCCCATTGTTATCACATTCAATCCATTCCGTAACAAGGTGCACACTGCACTCCCTGTATAGAAGTGCACAACAAAAGCAAATAATCACTTTCATATTGATTGTTACAACGATGCTGCGTATTGGGTGAAACACTCAATATGAAATAAAATGCAGACAATTTTGTCACCTTGAAATTTAAAGATCATTTTTTGCTTATCTTCTGAGAGTAAGTTATGTTCCAAGATGTTCCAAGACAAAAAAATCGAGTGATAAAGGAAAAGGCATCCTTAACATCTAGAGGGGATATTGAAGCTGCCATAAATCACAAGTAACGATTTCCATAACAGATGCTAGTTTGGTAGTTTCAATGAAGTTTGTTTAATTACTTTCAGAGGAGTGATAGGAGCAAAGAGGCATCATTACGTCTGCTCTCTTGCTGCGCATTCAGGCCGGTTACAAATTTATTCTTAAAGAGGTGTATTCAGCTAGTTTGAAGGAAAGTTTAACAATTCAACACATTGGCTTTACTGTGGCCCCTGCACACTTTCATACACTTATTGTGTATTAAGGTACCGAGGAGCACAACATAGAGACAAGTGTAGCCTGTTTACATGATGCAATGTCGAGATTTAATTAAGTAGTGCAATCAATCATTATTAAATAGAGAGAATGAATTTAAAAATAAAATGTATTTAAAAATAATTGTATTTTATTTAAATAGGCCCAGGCACTTGGCTTGGATTGGCTGCACACGTGCAAATTGAGTTGCACTTGCCCGAAGGCCAATCCAGGACTGCCATTCACTCTTTTATATGAAAGAGCAGTAGAACCAATCTAATGTAATGTACGCTATCATTGATTAAGGCA
This sequence comes from Spea multiplicata, assembly GCA_009364415.1. Lineage (NCBI taxonomy): Eukaryota > Metazoa > Chordata > Amphibia > Anura > Pelobatidae > Spea > Spea multiplicata. The sequence goes on along the minus strand of VKOC01000003.1, from coordinate 12,111,132 downwards.
GATGTACTGTCAGAGCTGGTAACAAAAAATCTAAAATAACTTAACAATGGAACACTTGTTAAATCGTATTCCATGCAGTTTATTCTCGGTATATGGTTTGTACCATATGTTTGCATCTCATATTACAAGGAACAGTCATGAATGGGCAATTGTATTGCAATACATTGCAATCTTTATTGTATATTCCTTTTTTGTCAAAAATTAATTTTTACATTAAGCTGAACGGGAAATGACAATGCATGTAATGCATTATAAGTTCTATACATGTACTTTTATCATTATTGTTCTTTATTTCTTCTATTTCACTACACAATTCTTCCAAAATATAGGGGGAAACGTATTGTATTTGTACATCTTTTTCTATGTTAGCCCAATAAGAGGTATCAACTTTGACAAAAACTCTGGGGTTAATAATATCCATTTTTCTTAGTTCGATCAGTAAAAAACTCAAAACGTTTAACAGATATTGAGTTGAGATTATTACAAAACTATTAAAAACAGCTGTTTTACAGACTGGTTTTAACATTATAAATTACAGTGACTTGAGTGTGCTAGAAAATAACACAATTTGTTTATTTATGGTTTGGTTACACAAATTAAGGAAGCTTGTAATTTTCTGTGCTTTTCCATTCTGAAGGAAAATTGCAGTTCATTAAACCGTATTAATTCTCCTTCAATGCTAGCATTTATTTAAATTCTAGTCCTTTACATCAATAACAGTACTATTATTACAATCCATCATGTGAATTTTGTGTCCCAATAAAAGTATAAGCTCATAAACGAGAAACAACCAAAAAACAGTTTTGGTTCATTAAATAGATGGAGCAACAAAGCCATTATTCGCTCTAACAAGGGATGACACTAAGTAATTTATGTCCCTGGTACCCTATTCCTGCATTCTATAGTTTGCAAACACCATATAGAACTTTTTGTCAGAGCCCGCTACCAGCTCAATACCCTAAGCATTCAGGGTACTTGACAACACTATGGATAGTGGCATAAAAGCTTATGTGACCTTTCTTGAAACTCCAAGCCTTTTTTGGGTATTGCTGGAAGAAATCAGTAAAGCTTTATGTAGAAAAATGGACCAGTTTCTATTTACATCATACCCTGCTTTAATCTTGAAGGGTAAAAAATATATAAAGGTTTATATTTCTAGATAACTTCAGTGCTATTTCTTTGCTACAATTTAAGATTGGCACAACAGTGACTGGTAACCCACTGAACTAATGCTATAATAAAAAAGATTAGAATAAACTGCCAAGGAGAAAAGTGGTTGTAGAAACGTTCATTGTGACACAAAGAGACTGGTCTGCTAATATCTACAGCACAAATTCTGCTGCATTGGTGGCCATTTGGGGCTACACTAAAGTATACATAAGTATACATGTTCAAATCTTTGCCTCATTAGATTTTTCTATTCCATTTTTATTATGTGATATTTCCATAAAAACCCTGTTGTACCTGTGAAGAACAAGGGAGGACTCATTTTCTCCCTACTCACCTATTGCTGTATTAAGTATTACATATACTGAACCCTTTCCAACAAACGACAGTCTGATGTCTTCCTTAATTATATATGTTCCTGTATCATCATAGAACAGAAGGGGAAGTGTCATCGGAACAGTATAAAAAAAGTTTTTATTAAAAAAAAGCATTATTTTCCTTAGTAGGCTTTGACTTTTTTTTTGTAAAAGCACCGATTCAGCTTTTAGCTGCATTTTCCTGAATTATTGTTTTGCTTTTATATATTTATTGTCACTTTGTCCCCATGTAGCATTTCAAAGTATTTGAAAGCAGTTTAAATGCATGAAAGGTATAATTTGCCAGATGAATACATGTTTTTCATGTATTGTGACTGTGGGCTTCTCCTCTCCATTTTCAAAATGTATTATAAGGACTTCATATTCTACCACACACGCTACACTGAGGTTGCATACTACTCTAGAGACCTCCCGAGTTGCATCTTCAGTGGATATACAAGCACTGTCTTTAATATAATGTGCACAGAATGCATCAACGTAGTTGTTATTTTTGCCCATTGGATGCTTATATAAACAAAAGTCAATATGGATAATAGGTGTCTAGAGTGCATAATGAATCAAGAGCAAGATGAAGCATTTAAGCATTCTTACCAAAAGCATGACACAGCTTTCCTAGTTTACCATAGCAGGTCATGTGAAGAGCTGTATTACCATCATCATCACTCCAATTTACATCAGAACCATCATTTATTAACGACTACAAAATAAGAAAAAATACTGTTGTTTTCTTCATTTTAATTGTTTGTAGTAATTGTAAATTAGTAGTTAATATGTTTATGCATAGTGTAGTGCAAAGATACAGGCATGTATAGAATGTAGAGTTAAGTAAAATAGTAAACTGAATAGTTTACAAGTTATGCTTTTGTTTGGATGTTCCCGAGAACCATTCTAAAGAAATGTTTGTTAATGTAGGAAGTGTGGCATGATGAAGAAAATGCATGTGATGATGTCACATTTCATCATAAAACCATGAAAAGACCATTACTGAACTCAGGAATAGAGCACACAAAAATAAGCCTCTCTCTCCTTGCTGTAAAAATGCAAAACCCATCTTTTATTGCTGTTTTGTATGAAAGACATTTCAAGGCTAAATGTAATACAGAAATATTTTAAAATTACGTTTGAAAAATGCTTATAAAGCTTTGAAACGAAGCATCGTAATTGTTCGCGAACAAATTCTAGACAAATTCTTAATACACAATATCCATTATATAAATGTGACGTTAAATCCAAGTGCTTAAGAACAGAGTCATGATTTAGTTGTGGTTGCACTAAACACTAATTGCTCATTTATTACATAACAAATTATATCTGTAGCTTTTTTAATTTTGGGAGACTTGTCAAAAATGATTTCACATCTGTGTTGAGGAACTCATAAAAATCCTGCCAAGTTTTTAATGAAAGATACTGAGACACTGATTGGCTCCCTTCCGCGTAACAGTTGTAATTATGTAAATATTGTAATTACAAACAAATTTAGCAAATAACAATGGTGGAATTTGTTTCATTGTTGCTATGACACATAAAAGAATTCATGACAGATTTGTTACTAAACCAGAACAAAGTAAAATAAAAATGTAGAAAGTGGATTGCAGTATTTCTTTTGAAGGAACCACATACTGGAGAACATGATAGGCATTTTACATTTCCTCATCTTGTTATTTCCACGAATGTAAATATAAAAAAAGCCTGTAAAATTAATTACAATGTACTTCATTTCACATTTTGGGACCTTAGTTGTGAGGATATATCGAAATATATGTTTTTGAGAAACAAAGACTCACACGCCCAGGCCTCAACTGGTTATTGGGAGACCAGGCGAATGGTAGATGGTGTGAGTCCTCTTATGTGTTACCTGAAGTGTGCGTAAGAGTGTGGCATGTGGCCTTGCATGTTCAGCTGTCTGCATGCCACTCATATAGCGGCCGCTTGCCTTAAATTATCAGAACTGCCCCCGATACAGCCCTGCTCACATCAATGGGGAAACGATGAGGATGAATTAACCCATGCTGCATTAAATCATAGATTTCGATCTATGTTTGTCCTAGTAACCAAACCTCTACACTAGTGCTATATTCGATGGGATGTTTAATTTAAATACTCTAGTTGATACCAAGCCTACTTTGCTGTTGTTTGAAATTAACTATAATATATATTGTAAGCAATAGAACACATTACCATGTTTTTTTTAATAACGCATTTGGTGACACTAATAGCTGGTATAAAGACTTTGTTACACATTGCTGAAGCTAATAATAAAATCCTAAGTTTACTGCCATAGCAACTAATTACACGACTAAAGACATTATATAATATAGTTTCAAACTAATAAAAACAAACCGTTTGAGAAATAGTAAGACTGATATATAATTTTGCGGGAACTTTTGCGAGAAATGTTTTTATGTGAAACAGGACTATGGAGAATAAAACGGCAAATTCTTTTTAGCAGCATTTTGGGGAATTGGCACTTTTTGGATTCCATCAGTTTATTTTTATATAGTGTGGCTATGATCTATTCATTGTGCCCTAAGAAATCAGTGATTAATACATCACACCTATTATTCAATACCATAGTCAGAGGGATTGTTTTCTGTAAGAGCTCAAATGCCTTTTTCCTATGGGGGAAGGGATTGAACTATATGACCAAATGTATGTGGATACCCGATCTCCACACCTATATAATCTTGAGCTACAATGGCCTTCACTCTTCGGGGAAGGCTTGTTTCTGTGTGTCTGAGGGAATTTCTGCCCATTCAGCCATTTGTGACATCAGGCACTGATTTAGGATGAGAATATCTATATTTATAACTGATATCTATATCTACAGTATGTATACATATATATATTTATTTCTCATCCACGATAGAACTAGTGTCAAGGACACCACTTGACCTACTTTACAGGGATGATGTAACATCCATGTCTTTTATGCCCTTAAACCGAATAATAATGCAATTATGTGATGCAGCAATAATTGAGGGTGACAATCAACAGTGAAGTTTTGCTTACAGTAATTCAGTCTGCTTTCTGCTGAAACAGAAATATCTGCTGGTCATTACTTAAGCTGCATCTTGACACATTAATTTAATTGTAGCATTCGGACATTTTAACTTAATTGTGGCATGTATGTATCTTGTTTGGAAACATGCCATAGATACAGATTGTGGAAATGTTATTCAACTGTATATGCCCACATGCTCTTTACATAACCTAAATATTACGCTGAAAACAAGCGGTCATTATTGCTCAGTTATTGGAGTCCTACAGATTTAGAGGAAAGCAACAATGCACACTATGTAACTTATCAAACGATGGTGTTTAAGAAGCTTAAGCCCAACCAAGGTTGGATTTAAATCTCAGGTTCCCTTCGGTAGAAAACATACTAGTGCCCCTTCTCACTAATAAATAGCATCAAAGGCTCAGTGAGTGTAGAATGGACCGGACAAAAAGTCACAAATTGAATAAGAAGACGGGTCATCAAAGTCATCATAACACCATATCCTCTTGCCTCCTAGTGCAAAAGATGGTGCCTACTATACCCTTGACTCTGACACTATACCTATATTGTTTATGATTATACACATAGCATTTTATAAACATCTAAAAAAGGCAATTTTTCAGCAAGATTTCAAGATTTATTAGTATCTCATATACACATTCACCATAGGCTTTGATTTTTCTGATGCTCCCTCCCATCTAAATATGATTTCTTGGCACTTCAGTGACTTTCATTGTGGAGATAACCACCTGAGGTCATGATAAGTAGTAGTGAAACACGAGAGAAAGAATATTCAGCGGTGTTAGGAGTTCAAAAAAAGGAGTTCCTTTCTAATAGAAAGTGTTTCCTGGAATCTTGGAATGTTAATGCACAATACCTGCATTGTCTTCTCATCTGTACAGCACTGTAAAGTTGTTGCACCTCTATAATCTAATATATTGAAATCAACTTTCAGTTTTAAACGTGTCTGGAAAAAAATTAAGCAGGAAAAGACAAAGGATATTTATACTAATCATTTTTAACAACATTCTTTAAATCACAGAGATTCCAGTGCATATAATAGTCTTCTTGTATCTACAGATCAGTGGGGTTACCTAGACCTGATGGTCAGAACAAAATCACAACCAAAAGCATCTTAGCGGTATGTTGGTAATGTCTTTCATTGTTTTTTCTGACACAGCACCTCGAAAGACAGTGTAGCTACCAAACCACCGCAGCAAGAAATGTACACTAAACAACATGGAAAAAAGAAATATCAATGAGTTATTCATAGATTGAAACAGCACTTACCATGATAATATGCAATTCTCCATGGTAAGAAGCAATGTGCAATAATGTGCTTCCACCAATGCACCTGAAAGCATGGCACAAATGAATCAGACGTGATCACTGGGCCTTTCCATTACAATTCACATCCATATTTATAACATGCATAAGAACATTCGGTACTATTTTTAACATTGCAAACCTTCAGTCACTTATAACTCCTAAAGAACTAAAGAAGCTCACTCATAGGATGCAAATATCTTCTTCTACTTTAAATCAAAAGACTGGTGGCACACATTGAATAAACATGTCAATATGCCAGTTTTCATTTTATATCCATCAGTTTTAGAAGGCTAGTTCATCGTTTCACGCTGCACGATAGGAACCAGACACTGCAAATTGCACATTAATGGATTTGAGAATCCTCCAGCAACACAATTAGCACAAAAGAAGAGACATCAAAGTGTCGCTGCACTGGAGTACGGATTACATGCCGACTTCCTGACTGCTACACTGTAGGATAAAATTCTATCTTTAGATTATGACAACAGCTAAAGTTTGGTGAAGCACAAACCGTACCAGAGGATTCTGTAACTAGGACATGCGGTATTCAAAGTAACTTAAATATCCACTTATGTACATTATTGAAAGCTATAACTGTCTAGATGTGCAATATCCCACTGACAATTTTATTTTAAATCTACTGAAGCATAACATCCTCGTTGAGAAGATTTAACTCTAGGCCAAGTATATGATTTCAGTTTTGCTCCAGAAAATACTGTATATATTTTAAAGGGTCATTAACAGTTAAAATAAAAAAGTGCGAGTGTCAGTTTTGTCATATCCTGTACAAGTAAAGGTTTTTTATGTCACAAATTACATTATTAATATTACACTAGATTACTGTAGGTACCATAGCAACAGAACACTACAGTACAGGCTGATGTGAGTTTTGTTATTTTTGTATTTTTATTAATGGTTAGACTGACCTATTGCAGAAGTGTTTGCTTACATATCGTGTATTTTTTGGAAACTCTTTGATATTTTGTGTGAGATGGCCAAAAAAAATATTTATGGTAAAGCCCAATTCAAAAAGGTTTACGTGCATGTATGCTTAGCAACTTATAAGTACAGGCTTGTTTTAGGTGACAAGTCAGTTGCTATGGTGACGAAACATTGGATTAATATAAACAACGCAGATGTTACACTGCGGTAGCCTGCAAGCTTTGAATGCCAACTCAATTTCTTCATTAAAAGCATCTCACCTGCTCAAGTTTAGTAAAGCTAGCATATTTGTAACCACAGTATGGGGAAATTTATATTTTCAAATTAACAGGAGACACTGCTTATTGTATAAATTCAGTTTTTTGTTTTATTGTAAAAAAAAATGCTGATTTTCTATATTATTTCCCTTTCTGTGTAATATGTAAATACATCAGCTGTAATTTATTTACTTCTTGTGAAAGGTATCTGGGGACAGTTTTCTTGAATGTTTTCTGATATCAGATGAGGTCATGATATAGAACAAATTAATCTAATGGCAAGACAAGCTGCTAGGCACATACAGGTACACTGATGCCCATTTGATGAGTTTGCCAGATACATAGCATGTGTCAATATTATTGCACTTACATTTTCCTTTAAATTATATATATGGCATTTTTTTTTAAAAAAAAGGTTTGAGATGTCATGTGTTTAATATATAAATATCTAATGTAAAAGAAGAGTGCCCAACCAGATAGTACCTGCTTCTCAGGCTGGCCATACTTTAGCGTCCATGTTTATGCTCTTCCGCCAGAACTTACAAAACTCACATCCCATTCCAAAGAGGTTGTGAAGTGACTAGCGAGTCCACCTCTCCCACTTACATCTATCAACAACAAAAAAAAGAAAAACATTTTTTTCTTTACTAAACGGGTCTTATGATTGCCTGTCTTTACCTCTCCCCATTAGTGATGGATCAATTACATTAACATGGGGAGGGTATAGTGATCAAATAGACCCCCATAGCCTGCTTAGAGGTTTGGGTAGATCATAGGCAGGGAAGGAGTGGCCAGCTTGCAGACAGCTGGTGCCGCCTGATGATGCCGCCTGATGATTAGGAAGCACGAACTGCTTGTTGTTGATTTACCCTTGGCATTTAATCCAGTCCAATAACTTGCACAATGGATTTCTATAAATATAACAATTACACATCTTTTTTAAGAAATACAGTCATAAACAGTGATAAGCTTATCTATCTAGCCTTACCTTTATAATAGTCTCTGAGATCTTGATTTAAAACATCTAGTGCTATGTGTGCTTTTACAATTTTGGCAGGTAGTTTGCATCCCCATTCAATTAGAAGCTATATGGAAATTAAATGACATTTTCAAAATGATTTCATTCTTCAGTCAACACAATCTAAGATGAAGGCAAAGGCAATAATAAAATCCCTGAACATACTGTACAAAATCTCTAGAGCTGCAGATCATAAGGAAAGAACATGAAATAAGAAGCTAAAACAACTGTTATATAATCTTACCTACATATAGAAACCATGTATAAAATGTAAACGTCTATCAAATCATTCAATATTGCAAGGCACATTCTGTAGTATAACTGTTACCCATAACTCTAACTTCAGTTTTTGGACCTGTAAAATTATTACATTTTTACTTCTCCATAACATGTCATATACTATTATATAAATCACAACATATTATTGTATGTAGCAATGTAGCACATAATAACTACAAAATCTACAAAAACAGGATTTCGCACACAAGTTTGCCCAAATGGCAAGTCTGTCTGTTAACAATGAAACCAATTGTAATTCATAATTTCCATGAAACAGATAAAATCTTACAGTGTTTATCTCTCACCACTATGTGGTTTCATTTTGAGTTTGTCTTCACAGGTAGGGCTTTCTGCAAGGTTTTATAGGTGGGTTAAAAAGAGGGCATTCTAATGAGTTGGTGCACAAGTTTAGGCTTCAAAACATTCAACAATCTTGAGCCAGGTATACCAATTAAAATTTCTTCTCAGGTCTGGAGTTGTGCATTATTATTGTGCTAAGAATACTAATTCTTGGAGCTCTTCAATACAAATATATTTCAGGGATACATAAACCTTTCGGGTAATATGATTCCTGCTGGCCACTTTTAAAAATAGAACATGATGAAAAACCTAGAAACAGCAGAGGAAGTCATATTTGTCTGACCAAGGAATAATATAAGTGACAGTAAGCTCGAAAGGGAGATGTACATGTGCTACTGACAACAAGATTAAATATTTTTCAGAGACTGTGTGGTACAGATGTTTACTGTATATAAAAGAAGAGCAAAGACAGAGATGTACATACCGAGTGTGACCTGCTGTGTTGCGTGTTCCATGAAGGACAAGAAGAAACCTAAATCAAAATTTATTGCAAGACAGCTGGTTATTAAAAAATAGATACTTTAGCCTTTACTGGAATACCAGGAAGGACAGGTACCATAATTTGTCTACTCAAACTGGCCCAGTTAAGAAAACAAGAAAAAGAATGAATGTGTGATAGATGTATCCCCAACACATTAATAAGGTTTTGGTAGCAGTATAAACTGCTTTGTGTGCCCACTATGTAGGAGGTGAGAGTAGGTTCTCACCCTATTGAGAGTGTGCCTTGACGTGGCGGGTGAGTTTAATTATGCTTTGGCCAATTCATATAACCAAAACCTCTCATTTATATTATGTCTATATATTTGTTGCCAACTTT
>VKOC01000003.1:12078467-12094286 GCA_009364415.1 Spea multiplicata | reverse complement strand
TTTAATTAATCTCATGATGAGTAACTACATAGAATCTCCACAAGGGACTATTAAAGGGTTAATATTTCAAGAGTCTCAGGGTCAGCTCATTTAGAGAGTTCCCAGGTAACTTCTTCTTCTTCATTTATGACTTCCCATACGCAGCATACGTTCAGCCATTCTGGACCTTGTCAGTAAAATGGTGGTTGGAAATTTGCCAGACACACAAGTCCATAGAAAAATATAACTTGACAATAGATAAGAACCACTTGGCCCATTTAGTTAGCTCATTTTTCAAAATTTACACTGCTCTCAGAGATTAACCATAGTCATGTAGCAATGTATTTAAAAAATATTCTGATGAGCATGAAATGTGCTTGATGTTAAATTCTCACTGAAATCAGCAAGTAGAAACTGTGTCTCCTTCTTTAGTTAATTAACCCAAAAAAACATTTTAGAATCCAAAAAGACTCCTCAATGAAACATGATTATTATGTGTTTGCATAAGGGTTTTTTTTCATATTCAGTTGCCTTTTGTTGAGAAGACACTAAGTTTAAAATAGCAGTATCGAGACATAACCATGATGCCCGCCCCCGCTCAAAGAGGAATGACAACTTGACCTTATTAATGAAGCCTATAAAGGCTAATGTGGAATCTAGCATGCTGACCATTGGACACAAATATGTGGTATGGATGGCCAATAAGGGAGGACCCCTAATGCCATTTACATGTCACAGGGCTGTGCAGTTAAAGTATATACACTGCCACAGGTGGGACTTTGTTCACGCTTTTGCACAGGTTTTGTTGGGATCCCTGGAAAACACTCTAAGATGGGAGAGTTGACAGGAGAATTGGAGTATTAATCTCTCATTTTACTATTCACTATGGAGGGCCAATGCCAGTAAGTTTCTCCAGTATAAAGGCGTGAGAAAGCCTTATAAAATATGTGATTCATTGGGTAAGGAGAAAAAAGAAATCTCATTGATGCAACTATAGATTATACAGGGCCTGACAGCAGGGCCGGCCCAAGACAAAATGCCGCCTGAGGCGAAGTTTAAAATGCCGCCCCTCCATTATCTACCCTTCCTCTCCCTCCCTATTATCTACCCTACCCCCCATGTACTTACCTTTCAGCAGTCCTGCGGCGAGTCTCCCTGCTCGGTCTGGAGCAGTTGCCCCACTCGGCTCCATTGTCGGGCCGACCCTGACCGACAGACTGATCTCTGAAGTTGCAAACACTCCTGTTCTGTATGGACTTTTCCAGGAATGGAGGAGATACCATTGAAGCAGTCTGACTCTGGTGTGGCAACCCCATGTTTTCAGTCCTGCCCAGGCAGGTTTTCCTCCACCTGGTTGCCGTGGTTGCAGGTTCCACTTGCAGGTGTTGGTGGAGTTGTTTTATGATCCTAGTTCAGTTTTATTTTATTTTCGGAAAAGTGGAGTGCTCCAGAGCTGGCGACTGGAGATGGTTTAATGGATGCATTGTTGTGGGACTGTTGAGCTGGTCTGGTGCTGCTGGATAATTTTTCAGGTGATGGGCATACCTGTACTTGGGAAATTTTATGGGTTCGGCTACCTGGAGCCCCCATTGCGGGATGCAGGCAGGAAGTTCTGCTGATGGCAGTGAGCATTCCCACTGACATTAGGGGCGACACTACTATTATATAAGCTACCCTTAATGTTTAGATGCTAGTAATGATACATATTGAGACCAGGGACCAATGCACACAATTCTATTTAACCCTTTTATTGATGCTCTGAATCACATAAGGCCCTTTTATGATCTTAATACCAAGTCATACCAGGGACCATTTTGAAGGCTAGTTTGTCGGTTACACAAATGAAAGAAATCAGTATGTCACTATTATTTTCCTTCTAGCTCAAAGGAAATAGTAGTTAAAATAGTAGTTAAATAAAATGCATTGATGTTTTATTACAGCAAACACCAGGAGCCTAAATCAATATGAGATTGTCTGTGCTTCCATTATGACTCTCCATAATTCTTGTCTTCTATGCTGACACTAAACGAATAATAGTTTTCTTGAAATTGGCTAAATTCAGATAAAACCAGTGCAGTTCTGGTAAAACACTCCAAATTTAGCACGTACCCACAGATGTGCTGCTTATTTACTTTCTTAATACAACCATTTCCCCATCGCCAAGCTAAATGCTCTGCAGTAGATGTGTTTGGCAGCACTTTACATACTTCAGATAAGCTCCAGAGTTGGCTCGGATTATGCTGCGTGCAGGTGTCTCTTCAGAACCCTGTACATATGTGTTGAAAATCCTGCCACTGATTTCATGGGGAGCACTTTCCTGCCAATGAATGACTGCTTCAAGCAGCCAATCAATAGCAAGAATAGTTGAAGCATGGCGGAGGAGAGAAGCTGCTGCTGCAGTTTTTCCCCTTGTTTTTTTTCCTTTTTCATATATTGTTTTTCATATAATATTTGTTGTAATTACTGTTTCCCCCTTTTATATTCTTTCTTTTTTATTTACATTAACCATTGTATATTATATTTGCTTTATTTTTTTTATGATCTTATCATATATGTTTGATATTTTATTTACTTTTACTTTTTTTTGTATTTTCATAAAAATATTAATAAAAAGTATTTGAATAGCTGCTGCTGCAGGGCACCCTCTGTGTTATGTAAGTGCTTTACTTATTTATTTATTTTTCTTTTTGGAAGAATGCATATTGAAGTACTCACAGAGTAGTTAAAAGTAGCAAAATAGTTTAGTGTGTTTTCTTGATATTTATTTGTATTTTGTTATTGTTGGTTAGTGAAGACTAGATGCCCATTTTTATTCTGTCTGTAGTAACCAATGACTATAACATATGTGTACTCCAGATTGCAGGGGAGGGCTGGCAGCCTACGGCCTGGGGGGGCAAGTATAGTCAAGTGGCCCATTGCTCAAACGAATCAGCCCACCATCCATGCCCATCTTTTCCTGATTTTCTAACGCATATTGATGTAATGACATGGGATTGGTAGTACATCAGTACACTAATAAAAAAGTCATCATAGATGGGACGCCTGGGGGGCAATTGCCAGATTGGCAAACTCTATCTTGTTTAGTATAAACCTCTTTAGTCAATCAAAAGCCTCACATTTGCTGATGGTACACACCAGTATTAAAAATCAGTGAGAGTTTATCAGCAGGGCCAGGAGATATGTCTGTCTGTGCCAAAGTTTGTTGAAATTAGGAAACCTGTGAATTTAGTCAAATATACGTAACAAAGGTTAGAGATGTGTGCCTTGTGTATACTGTATGTTAAATCCGACCCCTGTTGACCTATACTGATATCTTTATATATCACGGAAATGTGTTTAAACTGGAACTAAAAGCAACCTCCCAGTGCTTGCCTTCCAGGGAGGGCAATAGCCCTCTTGCTTGCTCTAATATAAAGATTTTGGGCAACTGCCTGAGGCTTTATTGTTTATCAATAGAAGTTCCATTCCATTGTCCTTTCTCTGTTCCCTTTTTTTCTCTGTTTCATTTCTGTCAATGTATTTTGAACAAGATTAGATCCAAATACACACTGGACAGCTTTACTACTTGGCTATGTGATTGGAATTGCCTCCTGGGCTGAATGTTGTCAGTTCTACCCTGACCTACTGTGATGAATTAATTTTATTTTACATTACAAAAAAGGCTTTCTGCAGGGGTCTACGGTGTAAAGACATGGAAAGAAAGTTGATGACAGATAAAAACCATTTGGTTTATCTAGTCTGCCCATCCCCCCCCACTTTAAAACTCTCAAACCTTATTTAGTCTTTGATGTCCTCTTCATTATAGCCTAAGACATATCCCATGTTCAAAATGCCTCACTGTATTAGCTAAAGGCCTGTTCACATTTACCACGCTCTCAGTGAATTAAGCCTTCATCTACAATGTACATGAAGTATAATTTTCATAATAAAATTAAATTTCATTAAAATGTAGTAATCTCACTTTTCCTTTTAGGTACTGATCACTAGACACTTTACCCCAATCACCTTTGACCCATTGTTAGTGTAATGACTACAGTATAACGTTACCCACGTATGACTATTTAAGAGGACCAGTTACTATTTGGAACTAGGGTCACCACACTGGCCATGTTTTCAGGAGACATTTTCACACAATGCTGACCAGCACATGTAAAGTGCTACCCTTCAGTGGTTTCTCCTGGAAACCATAGCCAATGTTGTAAGCCTATTTGAGCCCAAATAATTCTGTTCTTTACTGCTCTGATGTTCCTCTAGCAGCTCAGGATGTTTGCTGGTTATGAGCGTATCACCATATTTTGGGGTACACCCTAGCACCAACAGTGATTGGGTTGGTTAGAGCACCATAAACATACTGTACCTGTTGTTTTTCCACACTGGCCTGGCCTATGTCTGGTTGGTGATGGTCAATTGTTTATAATACCAGCCATAGGTTGGGGCTGCAATGGCACTTTTTGTTCCCCCTCCCCCGATGACTGCTTTTGTCCACATGTGTCACTACTTTGGGCTTCATTGAGTTTCTTCTCACCATGAAGCCAGATCCCTGGACTTTTTGGTGGGAGGTGAGGGTTGATCTTTTGCCTTGGTAGATTGAAGGATTCTGTACTGAACTAGTTAATCCAGCTTGTGATAGCCTCCTCCATCTCCTCCTGGTTAATTAGAGCTGGTAGGTTCGCTTAAACCTGGCACTTAAAAATTGCAAAATGTAATGTTGCAAAAGAGTAGTACTTCCTTCCTATGGAATCTTTATCGGAGTTAGCGAGTTGGTTGGAGGAAGGCTTGTTTGTTCTACATGATTACTATATTGGAAATAAATCTGTCTCTTCGGATCGTTTCTATTTTGGGGATCATATAGTTAGCTGTCTTGGGATCTCTACCCACCTTATACAGTATTGCTGTGTTTTCTTTGCTGTAGTCTTAATTCAGCACAAAGTAGTTAACTACTAAACATTATTATGATTATTAGGTCTCTTTCGGCCCTTTTTTCTGCTGTAAAGTCCTTGGTCTCATCTTCGATTAAGGATAGTCATATGCCTCTCTAATGCATGTTTAAATTCCCTCACTGTATTAGCCTCTACCACCTCTTCAGCTGAGAGGCTGTTCCACGTATCTACCACCCTCTCAGTAAAATGAATTTATGGAAGTTTACATTATGTATTGAGTTTATTTTTTTATTTACAGTGTTTTGTGTACTACCAGCGATTACGTACTATAATATGACAAAACCACATTGCCTGCTCCAGCAGTCCTATCTGTAATGTGTGGATTTGTTTAAAGTTTGGCTCTAGAACAACAAAATGGAGATTTGTTTCTACGTTATTCTCATAAAAGCCTAGATGGTGTGTGTACCTTTCATGCATAAGAAAAGAAAAAAAACCCAAAACCTTGGAATTGAACACTATTGTTGCAGCATGGCCAATAACAGTGTATGGAAAGGATTTCATTTTGTGTTACTGTTAAATGTTCTGTCCTTCTCATAAGATTCTACTTGACACTGAGATCGATTTTACAAAGAAGCCTGAAATAATGGGGGGAACCAGTACAGCAAATAATCTACATCACTGTAGTGTATAAAATTGAAGCTTCCTATTAAACATGCGATTACAGTTTAATTTTTATACCAAGTGCTGTCTTATGCCAGCTGTGGGTCACAGTAATAACTACTTTGGCGGGCGGCCCTCGCTACACTCAGCATAGACTATTACAGCAAATTACATTTTTGTAGAGCCTCCAGTATAGATGACTGCATGAACATTTTTAAGACTTAAATGCATGTTGAACAGACTTTGACATTTCCTTTCCCAACTACATTTGGAGACTTTTATGCTAATGTCAGTAGAGAGAGAAGCCACGATGGAACTAGACAATGACGCCATTATTAATATCATGGCTTCCAAAAGCAGCTTGCTGCAAGGGATGTAGCTTGCTTAAAACTACTATATTATTATTATTATTATTTATTGTTTATATAGCGCCATCAAATTCCGTAGCGCTGTACAATGAGTAGACAGAACAAATAGTATGTAACATAACAGCATGACAGTACACAGCGATACTGGCACATCTCCAAAACTATTATTGGTTTGTTTGCGAGGCATTATTACATGACAAAGATATTTGCATATTTTGACCTAGAAATGTTTTTTCACTGTTGCAATTCAGCATAGAAAAATATTTTGAACATTAAAGGGTTATTGTATCGCAAATGTTTACTTCTAAAGAATAATTTGCAGACTTTGTTTGCATGTTTATTATATACCTTTTTTCCAATAGTGCTAAATAATACCTTTAAGTATGAAATCAACCATTTTCAAGTTTATTTCATACTTAAAAATATTATTTAGCACTATTGGGACAATAGCGGTTCTCTCCCAGTTGGTCCCAAACCATTGCATGATGTCATGAGCCACAGTAATACCTGTTTTCAAATGCATCTTGTTTATGCATCAAATATACTTTAGAAATTTATGGTTTGTCCCTATTCTGAACAAAAAAAAATATTTTGTCCGGGACCCTTATTTATGTGCTGTATGCACAATAATGACACCATGAAATATTGGTTCATTAAACATGGAAAAAGAGGAATCACGGTTAAACAAGCATGGTAAAAATGATTACACATATTTTGATCCTTGGGTTATGAAAATACCAAGGACTGAAGGAGTTGATGTTATCTATTACCTCTCGTTCAATAAACACCTTGACCAATTCTTTCCAGATAAGGAGGTACAGGGGACCCCTACCCAGTTTTACATCTCACACACTGCAGGGCAGCACATTACATGTCCTGGTCAGTAATATGTCAAAATGATGTCACATGGAAAACTTGGCCAATGTGGGCACCATATTTGAAGCCCTCTGTCCCTCTTTCCTCTGCTGATGACCAGCTTTTCCAGCAGCTTAGAATCTTTGGTGGGTATAGTGTACAGCTCATTCTACTTCTTGGCTTTTTGGCTAAGATCAATTGAGTACCCCTGAGCATACCAGGGAACTCTCCGGGTTTGACCCTGAGAACTCCGGGTGAAGTGCCGGTTCTCCGGGTCAACACCTGAATCTTCCAGGTTCTTCCAGAGCTTATGTACTATAATCCTCATTATGCATGCGCCGGTGTTACAGCATACCCCTTATCAGCATACAGCTAGCCAGACATAGATATGATACAGTGGAGCTCATAGTCAGCATAAGCACACGGTGAGCCTGACATATGTTATACGGCTTAAAGATATTTTCGGTAAAGATTCTATTTCTAAAAGCCTTACTCCATTACATTAAAAACAGTCACAGAAAAAGTCTTGGAAAAGCTTGATCTACCTACCTACCTACCTAAGGATGTTGCTAAAACAAAAGTATCCCCCTATCCATTTGAAAGGGTAGGAGGTATGCAATCACTTGCAAAATAATGATTTCAAGTTAAATGTAAATAAAACCAATAATAAGATTTTTTTTAAAAAACTCCTTCTGTAAAGCTCTATGACCCTTGACAAACATTTCTGTACATTAAAAGGAACATTTTTAAGCAGAGTTAACCCCTTGCACACTGAAACATCCTGTTACAGAATGAATGATTGAATGATTCCGCACTGAACTAGTTAATGCAGTTTTTAAATGCCTCCCCGTCTCCGCCTCTCCTCCTGGGTGCTTGCCTAAGGAGGGGGGGACTGCTTACAAGAAGAGTTCAGGCTTTGCACTCAAGGCAGGTAAGTTCACATCAAACATGGCACTTTAAAAATCGAATGCGATTTTGCAGAAGTGAACTACTTCCTTCCTATCTAATGTTTATTGCAGAGTTGGCTCCATGGCTGGAACATTGGCTTCCCAGCTAAAAGCTTGTTTGTTCTTGTTTCCCTACACGATTACACGATTGCAAGCAAGGCTGTCTCTGTTGCATTTGCTTTTTGCAGATCATATAGTTAGCTGTCTCTGGATCTCTGATAATCCCACCTGACATAGACTTTTTTTTTTGGCGGTAATCGAAAATCAGCACAAATTATTTTTGTTGTAAAACATTTCAGGCTGGAAGGCAATGTTTATTTTTGCAGTGTTGTTGATACTGAAACATTTGCAACTGAGTCTCTGGAACAATGTAATGGAGATTTTTTTATATTCCCACTAACGCCTAGATACCTAATGTACATTTTTTGTGCAAAAAAACCCGAAACATTGAAATTCAGTGTGACCCATAATAGTGTAGCGTTTATGGAAAGTATTTAGTTTCCCGTTACATTAACTGCCGAAATGTCCTGTCCTTCTCAGTACAGCAAATATACCGTAGTCACCAATACACCACTACAGTGTATAAAAGCTAAGATTCCTATGAAACATGAGATTACAGTTTATTTTTTATAGAGAAAAAGTGCTCTCTTATGCCAGCTGTGGGTCACAGTAATAACTACTTCCCTCCCGACACTCAACGATAGACTATTACAGCAAAATATTTTCTTGTAGAGCATGTGTATATGTGGACGTGCCTGGTTTTGTAGTCATCTATACACGAGGTTGTGTTGAACTAAGCACTTTAGTATTTTTAATAACACAGTTTGCATAACTTTTTGGCCCATCATACTAGTAAAAGTGGTTTATTCACTAAAGCGAGAGTTGACTTACTCATTATATAGAGCATGACTTGCTGGTGGTGGCCCTTCATAATGAATATTGAAGCGAGTGAGTTGGAAGCACAAGTCTCTCTTTAATAAGAGAACGCCAACGTTGTGGAGGTCCCACCATCCACTGAACTCCGACTGAACTAAGCAGTGCTGTACAACCTAGGGTTGCAGCTGTGTGTCAGCACTTCTTATCTTGTGAAAAGATACACAACCTTTAGCCCGCAGGGGAGGTGCGAGGGCCATATGAGGAGGGAGTAAGAACATTGGTTGGGGTGGGACAGAAGGGGGTGGCCTTTGGAAGGTTTTAGGTAATAAGCTGAGGGTATGAGTACGGGGTGGCAGGAAAGGGATGCCTCTTTAGTCTCTGTTAGCAGCTGTCAACAATTTCCCCACAGTCCACCTTCTCTCCCTCTTGGGTTGGTAAAGGTTGGCAGGTGTTGGGTTGGGCTTTGGATAGTAATTTGGGGTGTTGGCTGGTTAAACGTGTTAGTTTGTATCTTTGTAACCTCTTTAGGGTTATGTTCCAGCGTTTTGGAGCTCTAGGGTAGTTGGGATAGGTTTGTGGGGCTATGAATTGTAGCACCAGATTTTTGGGTGCATTAGGTGGCTTTCAGTTGTTATGTGCATCCTATGATTGCAGCTGAGCGTGTCAACACTTTTTTATCCCATGAAAAGATACACATAATTTATCTTTTTTTTGCATATCGTTTTTCTAACCTTCAGTATAAGAATGTAATATAGGATATGCTCCACATGTACAATATGTTTATATAGCTTTACACACATCTGGGTTTCCTGGCGCCATTCCAACTACTCTCCAGTACACTTTTATAACTAAACGCAGCATCAGAAACCTCATTCCTAGTGCTGCTAAATGCCAAGATCTTTCCCTTGATTATCACTTGGCTATTGTGATACAGAAACAAGTACCAACAGGTATACCAACTGAGTATAGTTGAGTGGCCCCCTTCACTAACACACACATTCTCAATATGCATACACTCATTAAAACACACATACATACACACTCACTATGAAACACACTTGCACTAAAGCATACCCACTCCATCGCACCCTTGCCTTTCCTGTTTAGCTGTTCGTACCCTGTGCAAGCGACTTTTCTATTACTGGGGTGTCACCTAACATCACGTTAGGTGACGTGACCCCAGTGCACACTTGCCTCTGTGAGTGGACCTGCCCAATTTGCAGTATTTTGGCCTGGTCTAGGGGGGCAATTTCCCCTGCCCAGTCCACCCCTGTATATAGGAGAAGCCGTGTACATTACTTAACAGCAAAGAAACTAATTTCTCTTTTGCCTATATGAGATCTGTATATTTTTACGACAAAAGTGTTAACAAATGGTTATGCAATCAGAAGATAAACAACTAGTTCAGATATACTTTTTTCCAGTGTGGTAGATGTACTATTGTTTGTCTTTTTTTTTTCCCCAGACTGCTCTGAACTTTAGCTCAAATATCTGTAGGAAAGCTTGAACTGGCCTTTTCTAGGAGTTCACTGAAACGAAGTGCTTACTGAAAAGCCTTTCAATCCAGTTCACATTTTTCTACCAGCTCTTGTGCTGGGAAAACAAAACTCACAGAAGCGGTGCCAGAAAATTTCCTTGCAGCATTAAACATGTACTTTGGGATGTTATGCCTCTGCAGGCATGTTCTGAGAAGCCGAGGACTGAAAAATCGACTTTCTAGTGTTTCTGGACTGCACTCTGTGAACAGGGCAAACTCTGGCCAGCGGAGTCACAGGGAAACAGACTTTTCCCCCCAAATTTCTCCAAGGAGAGGAACGCAATCTTCCATATGTCTCCGCTCCGGACACAATAGCAAGACATTTTATTCCACATTGTCCCAGAATTACGAACATGTATTCAGAGCGTCGGTGGAAGACCCCGAAAATGTTTGGGGGGAAGCAGCTAGGAAAATCACATGGTTTAAGCCATGGACCAAAACAATGGACAACTCCAACCCCCCCTTTACAAAATGGTAAGTTCACAAAGTGCATGCTTCTCCATGCTTGTTACTTATGTGTCATGTATTGCATACAGTTACACATTTTCATTTAGATACATTGTGGCAATATAGTTATTTTTTTCTAGGGAATATACTGTAACCAAAATGTATGCTGGCCTTTGTAGTTTAAAGACTTTAGTGGTTTAGAGAATGAATGATTAGTAAAACATATTTTTCTTGGTCTGTTTGAGCCCCTCAAGGAATGGAGTGATGCCCCCTTGGTATACACAGTAGAAATGGTTTATTAGTTGCTATGGTGATAAGACCACTTTTCAGACATTGCACCAGAATCAGTTAACTCCTAAAGGCCTAAACTATCTATTGTATGCATTGTTGATGTGGACCATTGGACTAGTACCTATACACAAAGCATACAATCATGTTGGCTATGAATCGTTAAATGACTTTATTTGTATAGTCCAAATCCAGCTCAAGAGGGAGCTTTTAGTAGAAAGTATCAGTAGCCTGATAATGGTTTTATCCTGCAAAGCACTCACTATTTTAGTAGCAATTGTCTGAACTCTGCCCAGAATATCTATATTTCAGGAGATGTGGTCTCCGCAACTCATTTGTTATATATTAATGACAATACATTGATTTATTTAATAGATTGAACTGTCAAAATGTACCGTTTCTGGAATGTGACAAATCCTCTGTATCCAATACGTGGTAATCGGAGGTTTATTGCATAGGCATTTTATATGCATTATAGCTTATATAGCTATTATTTGTAAACAAGAATATACATTGGTAATTATATGAATAGCTGTATCTAGAACCACCGGATGCATGGCATTTTTTTAATTGGTTATTCTCTACGACCGCTTGTCAGAAATAGTCTCATTACATGGAGGACATTTAAAAGAAATACAATCCCTTCGGTTTGAGTAGAAAGTGCTGCTGCATTTTGGTGTATGGCGTGCCACTAAGAGCTCAATTTGCTCAGTTAAGTATTTCACAGGAAGGATATTGAGTGGTATGTGCCTGCCAAAGCACACAATGATCTCGCCTTTCAAATCCATACAATATATTGTTTTACAGCATGTGCATAATAGTCTTGTTGCTCATGTAGTTACCCTTGTTGCACTTGTTTTATATTTTTGCTTATGTCGGTTTTATAACACAATAAAATACTCTAGTAGTCAACGGTGAAGTCGTTACAATGAGGCACAAATAAGTATATTGCAAAAGTGGAATACGACATGGTATTGGACACAGAAACCTAACACCTTTAAATGCCTTTATATACTCGGAGTAGAATGTATTTATAACTTAAAAAAAAGAGAATAGACATGTCATGACGTTAGCCATCGTGGAATAACGACATAACACTTTTTACAGGAGATTGCAACTTCCCTTTTACATTGTGCGTTAACTATAACTGGCACATATTTCTGTCGGCGCAAGTCTATGTTATTGTCTATATGTTATTTGTATTTAATTGAATACAGTTAGGTGAAAGAGTCGGAGTTGTAAGGGGTACAGTTACAACCAGCTGAAAGTCACAGCAAACCTGCAGCTCTACATCTTTTCTACGGTCAGTAGATGAGTAAAAAAACATCTCCATTAGATTCTGGTTCTGTTTTCATTGGTTTTCTTTGATAGTTCAGATTTCTCTTCCTCTGAATGTTTTTTGGGAGCCCAGACAAACAAAGAAACAAACGGTGGCTTTGTATCTCCATGCTGGCTATGAGGTACAGGGGATGCAGGTTAATCCCACCTGAGAAACGCGGTGGAACTAGAACCAGAGGCCCCCCCACCCAGAGGTCAAAGGCTGTCATACCCAGAACCTCTAGGGCTGATCTGGAGAGTTCCCTGGTATTGGTATCTCCAGAGAACAGAGTGTTTGCTCTGCCAGTGATATATGTGACGACATATTACTCTTGGCATTCTAGGCATAAGCAGTGGTTAAAGGCTCTAGAACAAGCTTTATACCATCTTCCATCATAATTCCATATTGTACCACCAGGAAGAGGACTGCACAGCTGCTAGACCTTTAGTGTCCGTGATTTGGCCACAGCCGTGCTTGATTCAGTTTTCTTCTGGGTTTTTTTTCCTTCTAATTTGGTACTTTATTTTTTAATACACTGTTATTAAAAAAAAAAAAGACACAAAACATTCTTAAATATTGTGCTATCAAACACACAACAGATTCCATTGGAATTTCAACTCTTATAGAACCCTGTTCAGTCCAAAACAAGACCTCTGTATTTTGTGTTTATAACCTGTAAACGAGAAAAAAGGTGTAGGTAAAAGGATATTGTGGGTCTGAAACCTTTAACTTAAATATTCTACAAAATGTGTTGAATTGTGTCAGAGGTTCTGCTCTTTAGGAATGTGTAAAAAGGTCAAGTGAGTGTTTGATTTTCTGCTTATCTTTCACATCCCTGGAGCATTCTCTGTGATCTCCAACTCCAGATGGAGACCATGTTATGAGCAGTTAAACAGCATGCAGTTTCTAGCTGCCCTGTAAATTTTATTTCAAGACACGGAGGCTCATATTGTGCATTAACCCTTTCTTTACTCCCAACAGCAGCAAAGAAAATACAACATTTGATAGGAAAAAATAATGAATATTATATAAACAGTACAGTATACAATAGCTCCTCCCAGTCCATCCTGATGACCCTATAAAAGGGATAGCACTGCCCACAACTTCCTCTTTCTTTGCTGCTCCCAGACAGCAGATAAGTATTTTTTCCTTCATTCTTCTGTATCCGTTTATTCCTATTATTATATTACAATATTTGTGTATTTTTTCCTCATTGTCTATCTTTTATTTGCTCCTGTCACCCCTTACAGTTTATTTGCAGTGTCTCCTTTACCTGCTCGGTTTTCGGTGTTTTTTCCCCTTCCTCTGTCCGCCGCCGTCTTTCTCTGTATCGCGTTCCCTCGCGAGTGGCGGCAGACGCTTGCTCGCGGGGGGGGCAACGGCTGCAGGGGAATCGGCCGGCGAGCGTTTTTGCTCGGCAGCGGGCAATTTTGCTCACTCGCAGCTGTGTCGGCTCCCGCTCGGCAACGGACACTCGGTGCGTGTCCGTGACAACGGCCTCGGCTTGCTGGTCTTTCCAGGTCGCGGACATTTTGCGTTTTCGCGTCATCTCGCGTGTGACGCGGTCTTGATTTTTTCGCGCTTTTCTGCCCCAGGCTCCTCCCCTCATTATCGCGGGTGCCATTTTTCAGTCCCCGCGAGTGAGTAGGAGCCTTGGGAAGGAATCGGTCCGGTTTTTTCAGGCTTTTTTCTTCGTGAGTTGGTTTCCTTCTCATTGGCTGTAGCGTTTTTTGCTTTTGCAGGTCGTTAGTTAGTTTTTTCCCTCTAGAGGGAAGTTTGCTTTATATATTTTATCTTGTGTTTACTACAGGGGCATATCCCTATCTGTATTTTCGTTCACTATGGCTGGTACTAATTCACCCTCTGGGGATCTCTCTGACCAAGACCCCTCTATCAGAGAGGAATTGAATTCTGGTTTTGACCCTTTGAGAGAATTGAATAATTCTGTTACACAGGCTATTGCCTCAGCCATGAGCTCTATGACTTCGGCTCTATCTGCTTCACTTACCCAGGCCATTCATAAATCCCTGCCTGTTCCATTATCCGCTCAAGAGCAACCTTCAGGCTCGGTCCCTAAACCCCCTGAGGGTAAAAAAGCGGCCTTTAAGTCACGCCATGTGCGCGTCCCTGCCTCCAGAACCTCTGTGATTGATGGTGACAACCCCATCCTAGATGGCGCTATATCCAAGCGCAAAAGAGCCCTTACTCGCCGGGCAGAACGGGCGAGGAAATGGAGGTGTGCTAGAGCACAATCCTCAAGCGCGTCCGATTCAGACGCTGGGTCATTAGAGGAGGCTTGGTATGGGTCTGATTCAGATTCCTCTGTGGAAGATCAGGCCGCGGACGACACGGCTCACCCTTCTGGGACCTCTGCGCAAGCGGAAGGTTCCCAGATTACCCCTCCTTCATCCTCGGAACCTTTGGTTCTGGATCAATTTGGGGAGCCGTTTTTTGACCCAGAGGGTTTACACCATCCCCGCTCAGCCGAGTGGTTACCCTCAGATCATGTGGCCCGCTACCTGCAGGCCAGAGTCCGCAAGCCGCTTAGTAAAAATTCGCGCAATAAGTTACGCGCTGAGTGTCCCCGGCCTATCGTCCCGGGTAAGGTATGCGAGACTCCTGTTGTGGATCCCAAGATGGTCCAATTTTTATCTAAGTCTGGGTGGAACCCCCGCAAGGGTCTGGAGTCCGCCCTGAAAGCTACTCAGGATAAGCACCTTGATATTTTTGGTCCACTGACCAAAAGGTTTCAGATCATTGAAGATTGGCTTGACTCAGGTTCCCCTCCTGATCCTCTGGTACTTAGAGGGTGGATTCAAAGAGCTATTTGCATTGCGGGTAATACTAACGCTTCGCTCTCCATCGAGCGCCGTAAAGCCATCTTATTTAAGATAGAGCCCAAATTGGCCAATTTAGCTCTTACTGAGATGGGAAGTGAGGCCCAAGGTTTGCTTTTCGGTGATTCATTTATTAAGGACCTTGGGCGTTTTGTGGGAGCGTTCACTGCGTTAGATAAGGCGCAGACTTCTATGCGTAAGGTTTTTCATCAGCGGGTTTCTACCAGGGCCGGCAGATTCAGGGGCCGCCTGTCCGGCCGTTCCTCCCACGGCTCAGCTCATACGAGCCGAGGCTCCTACTCATATTTTTCTTCCCAACGCCCCTCCTACCAGAACTTCTCCAGTGGCAGATCGCCCTTCTTCCCACAGCGAGGCCGTCCTTGGAGGGCAAGAGGTCAACGTGGATCCCAGTTTACCCGCAGACCTACTGGTAAGCCATTTTCATATTACCCATTCTTCCCTTCATCCTGTAGGGGGCAGACTCATCCATTTTTCACAGGTTTGGCAGTCGATAACATCCGACTCTTGGGTGCTTCGAACGGTCAGCGGCTATGTAATCGAATTGGTCAGCCTTCCACCCCTAGGTCTCTTTCCGGAACCTTTTCATTTTTCTCAGCAGGACACCAAGTTGGTAGACCTAGAAATATCCACCCTGTCGGAGAAAAGGGCAATAGAACGTGTTCCTCCAGACACCCTAGGTTTCACCAGCAATATCTTCCTGGTGCACAAGAAAGGGGGCGGTCTCAGGCCGGTGATCAATCTCCGTCATCTCAATTGCCACGTTCTTTATCGACACTTCAAAATGGAAGGGATCCATCTACTCAGAG
>VKOC01000003.1:12059712-12071230 GCA_009364415.1 Spea multiplicata | reverse complement strand
ATTGTATCTGTTTCTCCTGCTTTATCATCAATGCTTAAAGGGACAGTAAAGGTTGTATGAACCTAGCCAATAAACACTAATTTTGTACATAAGTGGTACATATGTTGTAAGAATGTATTATTAGGATTACAACCCCTTTATTAAAATGTCACATACTAAATTATTAGCCCATTTTTTGTTTTACTTTTTAAGCTCCAGACTCTGTCCAGCATGTGTACTGCGTTGCAACAAGTTGGCAATCAGTTTTAGTCCAGTGGGATCCACCGTTACGGCCAAATGGATTGATAACGCATTACATATTAACTTTCCAAAGCATCACTACCCGGGTCTCATCAACTGACAATGCCTACACATTCAGAGATCTGTTGTCAAATTCAACTTACTATTTTACGGTCAAAGCTGCAAATTCTGCTGGCGAAGGCATTGAACAAGTATGCAATGCCACAACAAAGTCTGAAGAAGGTACTTTTTAGATTTATTACATAAAATCCTTCCAACACAGCCAATATGATAATGTAGGGGTCACTGCATTATGTTATGGGAAGCAAATGTGAAACAAATCCCTGTCAATGAGCTTCAGATTCCCCAAGATTAGAGTAAACTCTCTGTACTACCTATAATATGAAATTAAACTAATTAAAACCATATCCATGAACTCTATAGGATAGAGTCTTCATCAATTTGAAAGTTCATTTAACCTTTTGCTTGCTAAGGGCACGTGTATTGCATGCATTGATTTAATGTACGGCTTCCTCATTTATATGACAGATAGCAATTAATCATCAGATTATTATTTAATGGCATACAAATAAAAAGTAACAAACCATTTTCCCCTGTACCAATGCAGTAAGAGTTGAAAGCATGAACAGTTATATGTATGCAACCTGTTGATAGTATGAGCAGAAATATCTGTACTTCACTATATTGTGAGGTGGCCCCTTGGGAGCTGCAGTTGAGGTCCATACTAAAAAAGCACAGATCTTCACAGCCTCACAGCTCCATGGGCCATATCAGGGGTGATCCTCGGATCACCGGACTATCTGGCTTATAATTCCCATTCCCTGCAAAGGTGGAACAGTGCCTAACTTAAAAATAACCGTAATAGAGGTATGCATTGTATTCTACATTGTAAATGTGAATGTGTTGATGAGTTAAGAAATGGGACATTACAAGTATCTGGTGGCCTATTCCTTATGGTATTCTGAGTAGTAGATGCTGCACTAAATATGTATATATGTATATATATATATATACATATATACATATTTAGGTGCAGCATCTACTACTCAGAATACTATAAGGAATATATATATACTAAACATTTTTTTTTGGAGATGATCATGTGAAGTTACAGTGACCCCAATGTATTTCTTTTTAAAATTATGTTAGCTGAAATAAAATTTCAGGGTGCCTATTGTTCCAAGAAGTTTTTTTTGTGATCAGCAGTTTGGCTGGATCATAGATTCATGCTTTTGGATGGAAAAGGTTTTATAGCTGTTGTCAGCTTCTTATTAATGGTGGTCCGCCATTAGTCATGCTTACAATGCCAACACTGACTCACTGACAATGCATTTATTTTTGATGAAAGGTGAAATCAGATTAGCTTCACTGTCTCACTACACAGCGTCTGGCCTTAAAATTCCACACTAAGATTACTTTATTTTAATTCGGTGGTGCTGGCTTTGGAGCCTGACTTGGCAGACATTATTCGTGTTTCAAATTTTCTTTTTTTACAGTATATGTAGTGGATATGTAGTGGATATGTCTACTGACAAACTACCTTCTGGGAAAACCTGTATTGCGTAGGGGCATAAAAAAGGCAGGATACAAACTGAAAGGTAATTTGGGTCATCACTGCTATACTAGGTGCATGGCTCTGGAACACCCTCATTCACTTTTTCCGTGTATAGTATATAAAAATGTAAACAATCAATTTTGTTTCCAAAGAATAGCTGCCACTGCTGAAAAATGATATATGTTCAGCAAAATAATGACATTGCTTGGGTGCCTAGAATTATTATTTTTTTTACATTTTATTTTATTTCTATTTTTATTACTTTTCACACTTTTTTATTGCCTTTTCCACTTTTTGGAAGGTAAACGACTTTGTCTCGCTCTCCTCTTCCTCACTGTTCCCTACTCCCTACTGTTTTTTTAGGGCATCATAACCCTGCATTTCTGATCACAATGTCTGAAATTAGCCAGCAAGGGTGGGTGATCAGAGATCTCAGCAGGGTCTCCATTGCTTTCCTCAGTCCAAGTTTGGCTGTGTCAGTAATGACTCCTACCGGAAGAGAATGCCCCATCATTTGATCAGCATTGACACCGTGACTGTATACTGCCACTTGCGCTGAAGTTGTCAGCACAGATCCAGCGATCCTGATGATCCAGCCTGTCTTCAGATACTGTGATCCCTAATGCAGTGGTTTAGAGATCTCCCTTCTGCTGCAAAAAAGACAGGGCATGTTATTACATCCAAAGGGTCATCTTGACACTTTTTGTGGGTGTAATAGTGTGTCCATAGGTTCATGAAGGGGTTGGTGGGATTTTTTGTTACAATTACTGAATTGGTAACATTCTGGAAAGGTTACGCGCGGCTTAATTGTCAAAGGTTTTTGCCAAAAAAGTCCTGACAGCAGAAAAGTAACATAATAACATTACATGCACTCTTGCCTGACCTTTACATTACGGCTGCCTTATGTTTAGGATTATTAACTGTACTGGGATGCAATGTCAAAGCAAATAGCAACTTGCAACCAGCTGCCAGGGCCGTACATTTAATTTTTTAACTCCAAGTATGCCACTCCAGGCTTCAGGGTTTGTTTTTAGCTATCTGTGACAACAGAATACATAGGAGATATGTGATAAAAATCCAGGCACAGATTTGGAATGCAGTCGTGTCACCCTACGAACCGCTCAACCAGCCATTTGACTGGTTGCTCGAGAGATAAGGCCTGAATTAACAGAATCATGTTTTATACAAAACTCTGTTAGACTTCTAATACAAGAGAAGAGAAATCCTGTTTTCCTGCATTCAGGACCTGAGACCCTCTCACTGAATGGCATACACGTGTTCTACAGATCTGCAAAAAAAAAAGATGTTTACGCGTATGATTAACTTGACATTAGGTTTAGTGTTGAGAAGACAAATATAAAACATATATGAAATATATTTAAGCTATGTGCCCTTACAGTAGACATTGATCACTTCATCTTGTGAATCCCACTGTAATAAATGCAAACAGGCTGTACAATAAGTATAGGATATATGGAGCAATGTGCTTAAATTAATACCAGCTGTGCATTGACGATCCGATGAGAAGAAAAAAGATGGAAATCTGATTCTCCACGCTAAAGTGATTGTAATCTTGTTTGTATCTGTAACTCAATAGTACATTTGTCTTAGAATTGTCTTGTTGAGCATAGAGTCGATCAGCCTTGGAAGGTCACAGATGGTCAGGTGAAATGTGAAAGGCCGTTCCTTAGCTTTGAAGTTTTTGTGTACGATATCTACCAATCAGTTCTGATAACGAAGGATTCAATGTTATTTAACTTTTGGTTAGTTGGTTGGTTAGCACCTGCATTTTCTTTAAATGTCTATGTATTTTTGTAATGCAATGGTGTCTCAAAACTGTGATGACCAATTGATCAGAATTTAGTTTAAAAACCCACAGCTCCCAATGTACACTAATTTATCTTCATTGTCTGAAATGAGATAGTAGTTCAGTAGTTTTAAAATATAATAGAGCTTAGTGCGTTTTTAGCTGATCTTAATGGAATCTCTCACAAAAAGCTTATTAGGTTACATTCAATTTTGTTAATGAAAACAATGTATACATTTTTGGTGAAATATGCACTGGTGGCACTTGTCTATGGCACTAGACGTAGGGGATATTTATTCTTCTTTTCATATACATTTCCAGAGCATAATTAAATAATTTAAAAAAATATATATTAGTTACACAGGGAAACCATGTGACAAATGTGCTCACATTTACTTAAATATGTTGACTATATGAAATATATAAAGATCAATTTACCACCATCATCGTTTATGCACCATTTGAAGCCACGTGAGCTTAAACTTTTTTTTAATTAAAGTGCGAATGAAATAAATACCAAGACAAAACCGCAGTCAGCGTTTTGCATAATCTATTTCAGAGATGTTTCTGAGCAGGTAGCTACATGAAAAGTCAGTATAGTTTGATGATTAAGGTTATATGAAATGTGTTTGTGGGTGTTTTTGTGTCTGGGGAATCAATGATCAACATGGCAGTCATTATAGAGCACAGGAATCATTTTACATAACATATTGACTTAGAAGGGCAGATTCCTACAAACTGAGAAAGATAGCATATACGATCTTAAAGGACCACACCACTCTGATATTTAATTATTATTAAATATTATATTACATATTATATATCATTATTATTTTTAGTGATTGCAGTTAGACGTCTATCTCTTGTCCGCATTGAGAGCAAGCAGAAATACTTATGTGTATTTGAGAAGTCACTCCGTAGCTAAGTATTGCATTTTTGACTACATTAGGAAATACCAATAGTCATAAAAAAGGAAAAAGGTCTATTCATATGCCAAATACCAGTTATATATAATATATTATAATTATAATATTATAAATATATTTATATGATAAAGATAAATAATATATAATTATATTAGTATACTATATATAATATTATATATAATGGAGGAATGATTATATGAAACACGGTTTTAGGAGTGGAAAGCAAAAAATATTTGCAAGACAAGTCAGTAGAAGTAATGCATTTGCACAAACTAATGCATACGTACAGTTGTTTGATTAAAATATACATTCTGGACAGTGTGTTAGCTCTCAGGATTTTCCTTAGATGCTTTAGGTATCAGCAGCATATACCAACCTAGGCTGCATGTGGATAGTGTGTCTGGTTAGGGAGATCACGACACGATTTATTACAAAACCAGGGGCTCGCAGGTGCGCCCCTACTCAGTGGGCCTGGTTCAAGGGGATTCTCTAATATTTCCAATAGAAGGGTGCATCTAGATAGCACAGGGTCCACAGCATATTGAAGGGATATCCTGGCAGTAGGTAGAGCTTCACTGGGTCAAGCATCTAACATCATAATCTCCACCCTGTTCTACAAACTTTCTGCCCTCTCAGTGAGAGTCACTTCTCTCACTTGCCCCCTCTAGACAAGCTGTGGCTCCATCCAAAGCCTCTATGGAGAAGGGGAGGACATTCCCAGTGATTATGGTGTTGGACAATTATGTTAAATAAAATAACTACCGGTACCACCTTTATGGCCATGACTTTGGCTGTGAATGGACATGAACATCACATTATTTTTAATATTGTTTTAAGCTGACAATGTTTCCTTTTTAGTTCCTGGTGCACCAAGGGATATCACACTCATTATAGTTCAGTCTACAAGTATAACTTTGCAATGGAATAGACCAGACAATACAAATGGCTATTTAAGAAGCTACAGAATAACAACGCAACTGCTACGTATTGAATGCAATGACTGGGATAATGAGGAATGTATTCATAATGATCAGACCTTCTATTCGTATGATGACGGTTACACCATTGAGAAGACCATTTATGGCTTGAAAAAATTCAGAAGGTATAGATTTAAAGTTAGCGCCGGTACAAGTGCGGGATATGGTGCTTCCTCACCTTGGATTCAGATACAAACATTATCTGGTCGTAAGTGAAAAAAAAAACCTAAATTTAAATATTTTAATAATTAACCATTTTAGCACCTTTACAACTAATATCAGCAGAAAAAAAAACTAACAAAACTAATGTCCACCAAATATTTTTCCCCTTCTTATTCGACTTCACAAATGTAATTAAATAAACTATTATTTTTTGTTTATCTTGTACAAAAATATAGGCACAGGTACCGATGTTACGCAAGTTACACGTTTATAAAATTTGTATAAAGGAGTAATTACTTGACAGCTAGATTATGACAGTGGGCTACTGAAGAGCTGCATCTTAGATAGTTAATATAAGTCAAGATTACGATTAGGGTTACATTTAATATTGGAAATGCTGTGTACTAGTTGAATGTACTAGCGTTCAGCTAATATAAATGCAATTGGTCCCCGCTACTTCTAATGTCATTGACAGGCAGGGACATGAAGCCTCAGTTTTTAATTCTAGTAGAAAATACATGCATGAATTTTCACGCAGAGTAATGCATCGATGGACTCCAGTTTGCATTAAAAATGCATAAAAATGAGACTAGACTTCCCATTTAAATAATTTGCTTTGGAATGAACACCAATGCATAATTACATTTTAGGCTAGAGTATATTGATACCTAGCCAGGATAAAATGTACCTTTCCATGACATAATCAAACAAGTATAGGTGTGAAGTGTTAACCAGAAACATTTCTTAGAAATATTTTTTCCCCAAATTTAGCACTTTCATCAATAATTGTTCCAGTTTCTATAACTATAGCACAATTTCTTATCTATATCTTATTATGTCATTATGGCAGATATCTGTAGCTAAACTTGGATAATTTCATTTAATTTAGTCTGCTATATTTCCTATATCCAAAGCAGGACCAGTTCTTAAAAAAAATACACTAAAAAAACCTTTAATGCAACAGATTACCCACATACTTTTCAATTGGCCTTTCTATACCTAACATTCACTTGACCTCCACTCCTAGATTATACATTTTTGTACAGAGCGCTCTGTACCTCATAGAAAACAATGCTTGTCAATTATTGTAAAACCTTTTCAATACATTTTTTTAAAATTAAGAATACCATTTATCCATCGTAAATGTAAAACATCTTTTTTTCTGAAAATTCTATAATTTATAGATACATAAATAGAACCGATAGGTATGTAGGAATCGTTTTTTTGGTTTTGCAGGAGGGATATGAACTGGCCAGTTCAAACAAATGATCCACAGAAAAGACTGAGTTCTGCACTCACTTGAGTAATTGCTTGTTATATATCTAATAATGACTTATCCAGATTCTCTGCACAGCTAGCACACGCCAGATACCTTAGCATCAGGATACAGATGGATTGCAAGGATGACCCTGACCTCCACAAGACCCACATTCCCGTGGAAGGATAGAAGCATGTTAATCAGGAAATGATGCTTGTTAGTTACAGAAAATGCATTATTGTGAAACCAGAACAAAAAGTACTTATGAAAGGAAGTGATTGGATTATGAGAGGGAGAGATGGCCCATCTAGAGTCAGTAAATTGCTATGATTTATAATAGGTCTGCCAATATCAGTTTCAATGTTTAGCCAAAAAAAAGAGATGTAAAATCGATTATTTAAAGTACCCAACATATAATGGATTAAGATCTCTGTTTTGTCGTTTTGAGTTCGGCAACACCTTCAAATATAATATGTCTCCTTACAATTAAATATTTAAATACATTTCATACTGGTTAATTGTACATGAAGCTGACTATTAGGTGAATCAATAAACCAAACGTGCATAATGGCATTCACTCACACTTTCATAGTCAGTTGAAAAGACTTAATGTATATGGCAACGAATCTTATTCACAATTACTACTGAATCAAGGAAGCACCACCTAATTATCAGAAGCCATCAGATAGATGTCTTTAATCCAGGTAGGATGAGAAAGTAACTTTTGCCCACACTTTCGGTTTAGTACATTCACTTGTTCTGAAATATATTCCTGTAAAGGAATGTATTTATTAAGAAGCCTTAATAAATATGTTCAGTATAATAAAAGCTATTAGCAAAATTACTCAAATTAACAGTATACTAATTGTTTTTGAAAGAAGGAGTTTTTCAAAGTAAAAAGCTCTAGATTTGCTTAAGGATTTACGATGTAACGATTGACTTTTTTCTATTCACACTGTCTAATCCAATTTTTTTTTTACATTCTTGACTAGCAAACCCTATGTAATGCTACTACATTCTGCTAACAAAAGCAAACTTTATTACACCTAGCATGTGTTTATTTACTCTTTGTAGAGAATGCACGTTCTCCATGGCAATTTGTTTCACCATTAACACTTTTTTAATATTTTACAATATTAAAAATTCAACAAAAATTTGAAATGAGATTTTTCATGTTCTACAGCTGTAGATGGACCTCCAGAAAATGTTACAGTAATAGCTGTATCCCACGAAAGCCTTAATATCAGCTGGAATTCTCCTTCAGTCATCACTGGACCAACATCATTCATAATTAATGTCTCATCGGTAAGGAATGCTTGTCAACAAAAATTTTGATTGTTTTTTTGTCTCACAAAGACCAATTACATTTTGGTGCTGCAGTTATGATGGACCACATTGGCACCAACAATATCCCTTACTAAGGTGCACCTTTTTTTATATTACAAATCATGGTTGATCTTGATTGGGGTTCTAGACATTAGCACCTTTCGTAAATATATGAGACAAGGTAAGGAATAATTAGAAATGAAAAAGTAAAATATAAAATATTTGGCTTATTCTTCAGATCTCTCATATTGCCGAGACCTAGAATCACAATTTGTATATTAGTACAATATACTGTCGGACATTCTTATCATAATATTTCAACTTCTCCTTGGCATCAATGGCGGAAGACCAGCCTATTACTCTCTGCCAGACCCACTAGTGCTTAATAAAGAGCTGCCTGAACATTTGTGAGACTGTTCTAAAACCCCAAACTGTTAGCAGTCTTTAAAGGCATTGGTTGGGTAGGAAAGGACTGCTCCTAATGCATGAAGATTCATATCGATTTTAGACCCCATAATCATATAATTTATTAGCGATAGGGCAGGCACTTACATTTGCTGATAAGCAGTCAGTAATATTCTATAAATATTTTGAAAATGTACTTTTTTCTATTAAACTAGTTAGTATAGTTCATTCATTCATATTAAAATTGTCTATATTTGATCTATTTCTATATCCTGTCATATGCAGTGCATCACATGGTTTAGATGATTACAGAAATAAGAAAATGTACTAATTTAAAATAAATAGGTGAAGTAAAATACGAGAGGAGGACTCTAATGGAAATTACAAATTATAAATTGTTTAGTAGGTCTCATATGTGAGCAGGGGAAAATAGTGAGAAGAATGTAGGAAACAAAAAAAATA
This sequence comes from Spea multiplicata, assembly GCA_009364415.1. Taxonomy (NCBI): domain Eukaryota; kingdom Metazoa; phylum Chordata; class Amphibia; order Anura; family Pelobatidae; genus Spea; species Spea multiplicata. The sequence continues at coordinate 12,062,112 of VKOC01000003.1, read as the reverse complement.
ATAAAAAATATCTTAACTATATACATAGTACACATATATTTTAAAATAACTACAAAGGAAGGGAAGTGATTAGTTCCTGGATGGATCCTGTGGATGCCAAAAATTATTGTATGCCATTCAGAGACAAAATTATTTTGTTGAGTAATACAACTGAGTAATTAAGGGATCTGGATTCAAGAAGAGTATTATCCAGAAATCAGAGATCATTGAGTGTGAAACCAGAGAATTCTCTCAGCCGACAACATGGTGGTCACACACCATACAACACGCGTTAAAACACCCTGGTTTTTACTAGACTTGGTAAAGTCCTTGGAATTTCATGTAGGAATATGCAGTGTCAATCCAAGTACTGCACCTTCTTCTACGTTGCCAGTGTTTGTAATGATCACACAATTCATTTCAAAGGAATTGATTGTACTTTAAGAAGTTAGCACTAAACTGCATGTAGATGTTGTGTTTTCATTGGTTTAAAGTAGTAATTATGTTTTTCCCCAAATTAAAAATACTGAAAAATGAGCCTTCCTTAGTAGACATACTATGTTAATATTTTGTTGCTTTACGAACAGCGTTTTACAGTCACACTTTATCTGTACCTTATAAAAAAAAAAGTGTAAACTCCCACTGTACTCCAGGGAACAGTGATCCAAAATCCCCAAATTCCAGAGGAATTCTATGCACCACATCATTACATACTTATTAACACCTAAACTGTCATGTCAAGCGTGTTAAAGGTTTGTTTTATATTTTACAGGAAACTATAAATCACGACCTTGTCTTTACACAAACTTTCTTGATTTAATAAGCGCAGAACACTTGTCCATTTTTTTGGATCTTGTACAATATACATTGCTTGGGAATAAAATTAAGTTAGCCAATGGTGCGGACAAAATAAAAGGCTCCCAAGTTATTTATCCATATGTAAAGCGCCTAAACTGACCCAATTCTTATAAAGAAAAGAAAAACAAACGTCTGTTTAGTACATCAGAAACTTTAGTCAACTCTTAAGTACAGATAAACCAGCACATCTGTCAACTTAAAAAAAAAATCGACTTTCACAAACCTAATACCCCAGCAGCTGCATTTAATATACACTTCCCCCTGAGGAAAACTACTGTACAGCTACATAATCTGCTTATAAAAATGCACATTGAAACAATATTGTAAAAATGACGTCCTATTGGGTACCTCGAGAGGTTTTCAAACGGCATTGTGTGATTTCTTTTTTAATGTTTTGACATGCCACCTAATAACAAATGTGTTATTCAGCATACTAAATGTTTACCAGCTTGTGTGGTTTTTCTTTCCTTTTCATTACAAATGTGAGAAAAATATTTGATGTTCAGCATAGTCAACTATACTGGATTGTATACCAGATTGTGTGGTTGTATACAACTCCAGTCCTCAATGGCCACAAACAGGACATTCATTCTGTGTCTCTTTCCCTGAAAACACATACTTTCACTTGGCATGTCTCTACTCAAGCTGGGGTAGCCAAAAAAAGGTTGTTTGAAGCTCTTGCGCGCTAAAGCTGTGCATCCTCGGTTTACAGTGGTGTGGTTGAGCTATTTAATAAGGGATCACATATATTTCAGTGATCAGGTACTGTTGATGTGATACAACAGACTTTGCTTTTCAAGCAGACGAGGTCTTTACAAAAAACGCTAAAGGCATTTTCCAGAAAGGTAATGGTTTTGTGCAAAAAAAAAATCAATAAAATATTCTGGGTTTTTTTTCTCTTCCAATGCTACTTTTTAGCAATACTACTGCTATTATTGCTTTAATAAATATGGAACAGTTATTAATAAAGATGGCGATATTGAACTGGTCCTAGCACAGAGGGAAGAGTGAACATAAAAATGAGTCTAGCAAGTTGTAATAGCCATTGGCCTAATTGCCTTTGCAAACCCATCCCTGCTTTGATGAATGAATTAATTTATTGATAGACGTACAAAACCATAAAAACAGCAGACACTCAAATACGTGGTGGTGGTGGTGGTAGTGGTGGTGGTATAATGCAAAGATTAAACATATAAACAGGAGAGGTCCCTGCTTCAAAGAGCTTACAGGCTAAATGCTTATAGTATCTAAACTGGCTTTTAACTTTATTTATATATTATTGTCATGTTCTAGGTCGATAGTGAAGAATATAGAAATGTGTTTATAAAGGGGAGCAATGAAAGTCAAAACATTGTGGTGTCCGAGCTGAAACCATTCACCATGTATTCTGTAGTAGTGACTGCCTTCACTGGAGACTTACAGTCAGCTCTCATTGAGGGACAGTCAAGCAGTGCAGTTTTTGCTACCACTCTTGAAGCAGGTAAAGTACCTTCTTTATCCGCGGCATATTTATCTTTACCTTGTTGTACCAGGAACGCTTTGATTAACTTTATTAATGACAGC
>VKOC01000003.1:11983718-12059612 GCA_009364415.1 Spea multiplicata | reverse complement strand
TAGAAAACGTCTGATTCTGCTCAGATTACAATTCACACACCCGAACGAAAGCCATGAGTTTTTGATGCCGAAAATATTAATGCTATTATGTCATGTAAGCTAAAATCTATTAGAACATGAAATTAGAAAGCTACTTATTTTATTCATAGACAGTATGAGTATATGAAATCATATAATAAAAAGTTATCACTTTAATTAAACTTGAATAAAGCACATAGAGGAGAAACACATACTTTAATAGTAACATTAATAGGCAAGACAGGCAATCCATTACAAATACTATCCACAGGTCTGTCCAAATAGTAAACTCATGCATGTTTTTGTATCTGAAATTATTTTGTATTATTATTATTATTATGACTTTTTAAAGTAGAATAAAAGGGTTTGTAGTAGAATGAAGACCACAATAACATGACCTGTGGATGGTTGTCATGAAGCATGTTACTTGCAAGCAATGAGCCAAAAATTAATTATGTCCTGCAGAAAAATATAGCCATCTTTTTTCCCTGTTATATGGACACAAAGAAAACAAAGTGACAATGTTTGGTGGTATGGGAGGAAGATATATATTAAAATTAAATTCCCCTGTGCTCTGTCAAATGAAAAACTATTTTAATAGTAATGGACAAGTCTAGTGGAGAATACGCAGAATAAATAATGGCTTATAATCACATTTTCATAAACGTCACTCATTGTGTTTTGCATAATGTTTCTACTGTAGGTACTGCTAAACAAGCCATTTAATTATCCCGGAATATATTCTTCCCATTACTTTAAAGCCAAGGCAAAAATAGTGTGTAAAGTCATGTGTGTTAGTTTTTTACATAAAATTGTCTCCATAATGGCTTCACAGATACATGAATAGTGATGGCAGGAATGAATCGGTTGGTCCATCAAATCTGCCCTTTTTGAACACCCTTTCCCTTATCAATTATTTAGGATACCTTTATGTGCATCCTATGCCTTCCTGAATTATGTTATTGGAAAAACTTTACTGGATAGACTAAGTTGCAGTGGGCAGTAAGTGGGCCACAGGCCCCAAAGTAGGTGTTTTAGGAGAATTAAGAAGTACATTTGGGTGAAGTAGCACATGTGCACCTGCTACCATCATGCTTTTAGTTGCAGTGGCTGGAGACACAAAATAATTATTGTGTATTGGTGTTCTCACTTACTGCACGTTGTGTGAGGGAGCACAGGATGAGAAGTCTTTGGGCACAGAAATGTATGGTAGGGGTAGGTGAAGAAAATGAACTTTTCACAGCTGGTCACAAATAATTTCATGTATAGGGATCTTGCACTACTGATGATGTACATGGATCTTGCACTACACTCTTGCTCTTAAATATGGATCTTCAATGGCATTAGTATATTGAATATTAAAGGAACCTAGAGAAGATTTCAAAGACTCATGGCTTGACTTCGGGATATCCAACAGACCAATGACCCATTCAGCTTCAAACTCAGCTAGTGTTATTGTGAACACCACATCAATTAATTCAGGACCATTCCATTGGTTACCACGGTTATAAGGCTACTATTCACACTTCGCATCAGGATCACTTTTCTTAAATAACCACAAACAATCCATGAAGTAGCAGAAAAACTTGCAATGGGTTTTGCTCTTTGTAGCAATACTCCCCCATCCAACAAATGTTAGATTTTAGGTCCTAAGTATTAGTGATATGTATTCATTTGGGCTAGTAATGAGCTTGTATTCTTCTATATTAAGCTTCTAAAAATATTAATATGTTCAAGCACATAGTATATGGTTACAGCTTGTATAGACAAAAATGTCAAATCTCAAATGGCATGTTTTTAACATGTTTAACTGTGTGTTTGCTTAATTATTTGTTAACCATATACTATTCATGTGAATGCCTTGGTCCATGTCCTATGTTTCCAACCCTTGGTTTACATAATACAAAGGATGGACACAAAGGCTTATTTGGACACTGCTAAAGATCTAGAGAGTTTATAGAGCACACAATCACCCCAGATTTAATCACTTACTGGATGACATATATGTCCTTTCGTCTAAAGAAAAATGAAGAATATCTGGAAGTAAAGATCCAGTAACAATTTTATAAATAAGCATATATTAAGTACATGAGGCATAACATTATACACTGTTTTCCGGAAACCTGTTAAATTATACATTACAAAACTTTACCCTTTTTAACTTATTTAGACGCATTTCCTGAAACTGTTAACTAATATAAAAAGCGGATCAACATATCATTTAGAATTCTCCTACATCTGCTTCAGCTTCACACAAGAGATACTCTTCTGAGATCACAATATGCGACTTAGAAAGCCATAACAGTGGTTAGACTAATCATAATAATAATGTACACAATAGGCACACAATAATCCACAATGTAGCTTACAACATGAAAATTTACAATACAGTAATGGAAACCCAAATCATCATGCAGTGCATATCTACAAATGATTCAAAATCTCATTATCATAAGATGTGCACCACAATTACTAAATCGGTAACATCAATTAACTGGTTCTCTGAAGTTCTATGTGGACAGCATACAATATCCTGCTGTAAACATCATGGTGCAGTCATGCCATCTGTTGCTGATCACAGTGAACAAGCCCACCTCACAAGAGAGGCAGACCTTAGAAAGCCAACTGGATCACAATTCACAGAGATCATCTAGTTCAGTGACCCAGTGTCCAGCACTGATGGTGAAACAAGGCCGACAAGAGGTGTGTCGCTTTCTTGTGTGTAATATATATACTGTGTATGTATGTATATATATATATATATATATCTTAATAGACATAACATATATATAGTCCAATACTCTGCCCAGGTGCTACTACTGCCAATTATATAAAAACTCACAAAAACGAGTGCGCTCTCAGGACCCAAAACGTTGGCCCAGTGTGCAAAGTCTTAAATGCTGAACCATTACAAGAGCTAAAACAATTGATGCATTTCAGAATTTTGGAAGGATTGTCTCTGTAGAAAAGTTGATTTTTGTTATCAAATGTTCAAGCACACAGAAATTATATTTTGTAACTGAATAATCTCTTTTGGAACTAGCTTCAAAATCCTGATATACAGTATATCCTAGCAGATCACCCTCCAGCCTATTTGTTGTAAAAGTCACTGCTGTTATTTCCCAATACAACCATTTATACTTTTTAGAGGTTCATGAGGCAAGTGTCTCAAGTAGGGAGAAAATCAAAATACTTCAATTCACTTTCATATATCATTTCTGATGATGTAGCACCAAATCATTGTGAACTGAAAGTGTTCCTATTTCACTTCTTTTTCAGGATCTATCGACGCTGAATTTGTTGATTTTCAAGAACAGCGACAGACATTTCCCATGTATCATTGCTCAAAACAGACAACAATATAAGGGAGACAGGCCTGGACAAGTCAAATTGAGACAGACAAGTTCTCACACCATCATACCACAGACCAACAAGATCAGATTAGCTTTATACACCTAGAGTCTGATGAATAATTAGAACCAATGCGATAATGAATCTCACTTGGGGTCTAATCTTCTCTTGTATGCTAATTAACTGCATACATAAAAGTGGTGTTAAGCAGCAATGTTATAAACAAACGCTGGTTTCTCCTTGATGTATGAAGTCATCTTGACTCCTGACAAATGTTTCACTTTCATTGAAAAGAACAGAAACTCACAGAGCTCTAAAGGGGGAGCTAGAGAAGTCACAGAAGTCTTAAAAAGGAATTGTGGTTGTGTGTCTCTGTATGTTATGGGCCAATAGTTACATTATTTACCTATATATTCATTTTACATTGGGCAGAGCACTGAAAAAGAAACCCATCTGGTGTAGTTTATAGGTGAAATGTTTCAGTAGCTCAAATTTAGAATACTTGGTCTTGCAATTAGATTATCTTTGTTCTAAAGTATTCGGAAGTTCTGCATTTGTAATACAAGTACACACTTACATTGCTCGAGTCTGATTCACAGGTTTGTGACTGGCATGTGACAACCTTGTTCCTTTCTTAGACCGTCTGTTGGTCTAATATTAATCTTCTGGTACTGAGTTACATCTAATAATCCAAAAAGCTAAACTAGTTGCTGGGTTCCGTAATAAATACTTCCAGCATGTATGGCCTTTTTACAATCCGTTAAAAGATTACGGGAGCTGTAGTTCAGCAACAGCTACCCTGCATCTAGGGCTGTCGTGTCAGCCATAACATTTTCACATGTTGCTGAGAGGCACATGTAAAGTGCTGCCCTGCAGTATGTGAAATGTAAAAGCTCATGGATAGGAATCGGTTACTCAGTTATACACCCCATTCGCTTAAGATGTGCTGATCAACAACATGTGAAATGTAAATGTGCCCCCCTGCTAACAGGAGATTTATTGTTAACATAACATTTTGTTGGTTGCATGTTCCTCATTTGTATGCGGAGGAATTATTTCCTACAGTAAAACATGGCTGTCCCTGCATTCTTAGTAACTACTGTGATGTTGAAGCTCTCATAGCATGTATCTTACAGTCTCCATTATTAGTCTTTTGACATAATGCACCGTGCCAATAATATTGCTTCGTTTACATGACACATATGGATGTCTCAGGAGGAAAAATGCTTTACTCGCTTGCAACAACCACAGATCAAACTAGTTTTACACAACAAAACAATTCTAGTAAGAATGTATATCAAGGCAAAGAACGCTCATGCACTTTATGCAACTCATCAGACGCTAAATGTATGAATACATGCCAAGGGTAGTGCATACCATTCCTGAACGTTAACCCTGCTAATAATCTTTATAATTTAAAGATTCAGAGCTCAGGGCACTACCAATGACCTTTTTTCTGTAGGTGGTCATAAAGCATGACTTCTATATTCAGATGAACTTTCTTGAATAGTATTTAGCATGTCATTCAATACCTTCTACGTCTACCTAAAAATATTGAAGGATTACACATAATAACCTTATAAATATTGTTTTATTCTGTTTTTTTTTTTAAAGTATCATGATTTTTTTGGTGCAAGTTTATTATTATTATTATCTTTTATTTAATATAGCGCCAAAGTTTACGCAGCGCTTAATACAATACATAAACTCAAGGGGTATGACAAGACTAGAGTTGACAAAGACAAACCGATACATCAGGGAAAGAGGGCCCTGCTCGCAAGCTTACAATCAAGCTTAATGATACATATGAGGCAGACATTCACAAGGCAGCAGGACATCTAAATACAGACTCTTATTTTGATTTCCCATCATCGTTCATATGCGTGGTTAGAAAATAGGTTAGCAAGTTGTTTCAATGGTATTAGAATTTTGTTCAGAATTTATAGTGGAGAAATTAATTCTTTGCTCTCGTGGATGTTTCATAGGCTTTTGCATTGGTGAGGAAAATATGGCCAAACAACCAAGATGTATGGAAATGTTAATGTATCCATACATATTTGCTTTGTAAAAAAAAGGATGATTAGTTAATACAAAATATAGTTATGTAAACGTAACAGTTATGTATCTCTCTTCTTCACCTTTTGAAACCTTATGATTGGTCATTTGTTTAAATCTCTATTATATTACAATGTATAAATGTGTTATTGTGCGTTCAATATTTGTGTGATTCATGTGTTATTCATAATTATAAGTGTAGAAGGTTTGAAAGACACACTTCATCCTTTGAAAGAGGATATCAGTGACCTATGTAAATAAGAGCAGGGCAAACACTTCCAAACAAGTAAAGGTTATGGCAGGGTCATGGCTGGTGACCTGTTGGACTACTGTTTTTACAAATGAGTAATCTTACCGCGTTAATCTCTCATCCTTCAGCTCCAAGTCTGCCACTGTGATCAACTGATCCAACTTGAATTTAGTGTCGATAATCTCAGCATCCCGTGGAGAGTAGGTACCTCCTTCTTTCTGCTTCTGTCTAATTCTAAACAAGGAATACGATTTTTTAAGAAAAGCTCATTTCCAGTGCAGGTGGTCATTTAACCGATCCATGTCTCATTACTTGTTTCTTTATTGAGCTTGCCTTTCATATAAGTAATTGTTGCTCATCATAATCCTTGATACAAATTTCAAAACATTTGTTTTAACTTATAATCGGCAGGAAAATGATAGTGTTATCATACATCTACTTTAGATGTATCAGCAAATAAAATTCCATTGTATGACCATTATATATATATATATGCAAACATCATCATCAGTGCTGCAGTTAATGTGTTTGCTTGAATGCAAAATGCAACTGTCAAGGATAACTTTTTTTGTGAGGCTTTTAATCAGGTGGAATTCTGCATATAAGACATTTTCGCAGAGATTCTACTCCCATTCTTTAAGAAGCACTTTGGTCTATGGCAATTATGATTTCTCAGTGAGTGTTATGTACTAAATACAGTTGGCCTTAGTATAATATTTACTTATGTGTCTAATGCACTCTCGAACTGCATTAGTATGCATTGAAACTGCATCATAGAAACAGATTCATCCCATGTCCAGACTAATTTTGCTGTGTACGTTTCCATAGATAATATTGTTTTTATTTATTTTCCATATTAGACACCTGGCATTTAGATCCAGCTTTTGTTGACACACTATATAGTTACAAACTGATATCAAAATACTGATAACATGCTCCATATTAATCTAATTTATTAAATACAGTAACATGCCTGAATCTAAAATCCCAGTTCTGCTAGTAATAGACTTATTTTACAAAGACTAGCAATAGAGGCAACGGTGTCAGTCCTGTTCTTACCTTGCAAAGGCATAGATTGCTGCCACAAGCAGAATAACAGAAAGCACACACAGGGTAACGGACAGGATTATTTCCACAGCTCTTTCTGATAGCCCCTCAGCTGTAATGGAAGCAGGAAAATGCTGTCGATTAAAATGTGAGTCGCTTTCTGGTATATAGCCAAGAGTCCATACTCTTCACATTTTTATCAGGAAACATATAGCAGGCATAAGAAAATGAAAAGTAAATGTTTGTTAACAGATATGAAAGTCTTTACCAAAATGCACATAGTTATTTTATTGGTCATTCTGATGAAAATATTGTAAACGTACATTTCTATATTTTGAACACACAACAAAAAAAACAAAACATTTTTTATTTTTTTTATTCATTTGATTTAAGAGGTATGAAGAATGCATGCGCTGGCACTCGTGGGGTTATTACACCCTGGCCATGTATGAGACATATGAGAGATGGTGATTATCAATGGATGATGAACAGTAATAACTCTCTCTGCTTCGCACCATATCACTTAATCCTTCACAGACATGATGGCGGAACCCACATCTGAAATAATAAAATTGCCTAATGAAAGTTATGTATCCGAAATCCCACTCAATCCCACTGTACCAAAGGTTCTAACATATGATCCTCAGGACCCCAAACAGATTAACAGGACCTGTTCTTGTTGAGCGTTTACTTGTCATATGGACAAAATCCTTAAATGATCCATCTCTGCTTATATTAGACTATATTTCTAATTTGTCTTATATAGAAATGCAGGACATATACAAAAAGAATATGCAATATATTTGCAACCTTGGTCTCAGTGTCCTCCCAAATGAATATTAATCTTTGTGACATGAAAACATACAACTATATTCATGTAGGTTTTTTTTCAAAACAATTGATACAATAAACAAGATGGTTCCCAATAATCTATCTAACTGCACAAAACCTGTGCAGAACAACCCAAAAGGTGGAGTGGAGGCAGGAAAGTGGTGGTACCATACAAGATTAAACAAGTGCCTAGGTCCGGACCAGCCCTTTGTAAACAATTTTGGACTGGTCTGAGGAGACAGGAATGCAAGCCAAGGTTACGTGACTCTGCGGTAAAAGAGAGGCTGCTCGGACAGAGTGTGAGCACCAGAAAGAAAACTGAGAGTGAAGTAAGGGGATGATAGTGAGAGGGAGTATTTATGAATGTATGTATGTACTGTATGTTAGTTAGAATAAGAGTGTATGTATAATTGTGTTTGTGTGTTATCATGAATGTGTACTGTATGTGTGTATAAGCATGAATATGTAAGTGTCTGTAAGCATTAATGTATACGTGTGTTTATGTGTGAGCATGAATGTGTTTGTGTATGAGCATGAATGTGTTTGTGTATGAGCATGAATGTGTATGTATGTATGTTTGTGTTTGAACATGAATCTGTTTGTGTGTGATTATTTATGTGTGTGTGAGCATGGATGTGTATTTGTGTGTAAGCATCTATGTGTAAGTGTTTGTGTGTGTTAGCATAAATGTGTAAGTGTGTGTTGAGAATGAGTATGCCAGTGTAAGTTTGTATTAGTGTGAGTAAGTAAGATTGTGTATACAAATGTGTGTCCGTGAGTACGTGGGGAGGGGGGCAAGGGGCCAGAAAGTTCCAGCCCTCCAGTGATTAGGACTGAGGGACTCCTTAGGGAATGATAGGAGAGACGTGCACAAAGGTGACACAGGTTCCACGTAAAGTTATTTCACCGAAAAATATTTCTCTTAAAAGAATTATTGTGCCTTGGTTTACTCATAACCATTCTTTTTATTACTAATGTCATCTCACTGCTTCAACTATACTCCAGTGAGTTTTTCGTACAAGAAGGATGAAGCCCACGTGCTCAGAATGGGCCTTAGTGGGCCGTTGACTGTGTGCCGAGCAGGGATAGGTCCTGACGGCATTTTTTGAATGTGGGGGGAGGGGTTAATGGTGGGCTATTTAGGGGTTTGGCGCCACTGGAGCAGTCTCCATTTTGTCTCACCTAACACTCACTGTTTGTCCCACCCTGCCTCCCTATTCCTTTTGTGTGTTGTGTTCTTCTGGTGTGTGTTTGTTGTCACGGTCGTGCGTTAGCTTACCAGGTATCTAGGGGGTTAATGCTGATGGGAGAGCATTGGTTTTGGGAGGTTTCCTGGTAGGTGGAACTGGGAACCTCAGGTTTGGGTTTGGGCATCTCGGTATGTCCTTCCCTGTGTGGTTCCTGGATAACCTGGTAAGCTTGGGATGGTTTACATTAAATGGTTAATGTTGAATTATGTTAATTTATGTTATTTATTGTTCTGTGTGTTGGTCATTGTCCTGTTAACGCACCTATTTTTGGTTTTAGGTGTGCGTGGCAATGGCCTGCATTTAAATAAATTTCGGCTGTGGCCTTTTACACCCAAAAAATCTATGGTTGTCGTGTCTTTATTGGGGGAAGGTTTGTGGGTTCTTGCAGGGAGCCTAGCTCGGGAGTCGAGGCTACTACAGTCATGCAAAAGGCCCTGCATTGTATACAGTATACTTAATGAGGTCAGTCAAAACACTTAAAATTTACAGCAATTCACCTACACCAAAGTTTAGTGACTTGCATTAAATCCTACACACCTGAAAACAAGCAAGGTCATTAACACAAAGCTTCCAAATGTTCCTCCTGCCAGTTTCATTAGAAGGGTAATCTGAAACTAAAAGCTCTTTGTTCAAAGATATTGTACAGAGATTTCTCTACAGTACTGCTGCTTTGGTGTTTAAGACATCCTTTCGGCTGTTGGAGCAGACTGACAGATTTAAGGGATTTGGAATTTAGTACAAATTATATTGTAACTATATATATATAATATATATATATATAATATATATATATATAAAAACACCAAAACTACACATTCCCCATAAAAAGGAGTTTTACAACAAAATTAAACAGAATATCTATCTTACCTAATGTTTTAACTGTTTCCGAATATTCCGAATCTGTGTACTGGCCTTTTATATTTGTTGCTCTGAATTTAAACCTGTAAAAATAAAAAGCCGTGTTTGTTAGCCAGAAGCCACAACATAAAAATAGTTCACAAAGTTTAGAAATGAAAAGAGACTAAACATGTCATTTTAAGATAATGCAAGAGTGGGAGACCTCATTTCTTGGGATCTTCCATCAACAAACACCAACTCTTGTCCATTTCTCTGTGGAGACGATTGACGATTCAAAGGAGTTTCTTTGTAAAGCAAGAAGAGAGGTGCCAAACACTGGCTGCAGAAGTACTCAGAAATATAAATATATATATATTATATATATATATATATATTGTATGTATACGATAACGTAGTAATGGATTATATAAATTGCATGTTATATTTTTCAATGAAAAATAACATGCAATCTGCTTCAAGGCTTCATGTTGAAGGATAAATGTTTTATGTGTTAAAATCTGGCCATATATGCCCCCTATAATATTTGGAATTATTACTTTTATGCAAAGCAAACCAAATGGAATGAGAGATTTTATTAGGTCTCTAATATTTAAAGCCTTTGAGTAGCAAACCATATAGTAAATACCGGTAAAACCGGGCTAAAAGAGAAAATAAATAAGTATAGTTAAATATTTATTATTTTGGTTTGTTTTCTTTGGATAACACATGTACCAGTTAACAGATGGAAATTGTAGGTCAATATCAAGCAAATATTCTTATTATGCCGAGTATGTTGATTTGGCAATTAAAGTCTATATGTCAAAATCATGCCAGGCATTTTAAATGAGATAATAAAAAGTCATCAACTATAATGACCAATTAGAATTATTCAAGGTAACTTATGTCATGCAAAAGTGCGCTCAGGCATATACAAATAAAGTAACACATACAAGTACTGCTTTCTTGGCTTTAGCGGCCCGTTGCAGAATTTGTCTTCATTGTCTTGCAGGATGCATGTGTTGTCAGCCCCAATGACATATATTTCTTCTTTGCTGAAAAATCGCTGTCTGCCATCTAGGCACGGAGGGTTTGGAAAACCGTCACTTGTAAAATAGGGCTTAGGTTTTTTGAAATACGCTTCATGCCACTTTGTGATATTCCCATCATGCTGAGCTGTAAAGCATAAAACAAAATGTGTAAGCTAAAATAGACAGACTTAGATCAAAAGGAGAGTGTTTTTTATTTACAAACGAGGGAGGTCTCCCGTATGCCAGTGGTAGAGCTAGCATGAGCATGAGATGTATTCGATGAAACACGTCTAATGCAATGAAAATAGTTGTGGAGGGTAAAGAGATAGCAAATGCATGAAGAGGATTGTTATGAATGCCTGTAAACATATTAAACCGTGACAATAGGCTACCATAGTAATGAAGTGCATATGGTGAATGGAGTGCTTCCTTGCAGATCACCCTATCGGGCATCAGGGTTTCCCGAGTGCCGCTGCTCAATGAGTTGAGAGATCTTCCTTGTTATCCCATTTATAGTACATAGGTATGTGCCACGTTGGCACACCCTTACAGTATCACTGTGCATCCTGCTGAGGCCAGTGTCGGCATGTAATGTCATGGCACCTACTTAGACTGGAGACATATGATGGCCCTAATGATGAGAGACATTACTTAATCTAGCGTTACAACAGGGCTTTGACTGTTACCACCACCACTACCACCACCACAGATCTTTTCTCCTTGAGATGTTATGATTCAAGACTGGATAGGAGTACAAAGAAATGTTAGAAAACATGACTGTGGGGCTGAAAAACAACTTAATATAAAAAGTGTGAAAAAATATGGGAACATAAGACTAACTTATGAAGGTAAGCTAAGTTTTCAACAGTGAATATGACAAAATATACTGATAATAGCATCTTTTGAATTCTGCACGCACAGTTCAATATATACATATATGTTATAAAGTCCCTGATTTTCTACTGGTACGAAAATAAGTACTAGTGGTGCATGTAAGAATTGGTTTAGATTTATACATAGCTCTTGGGTGAAAAAACAGACAAATAGCTATGAGATATGCTAAAGTGGTCACATATATAAGGCATGTAGCATTCTCTTAGAAATCTTGCACATTCAGGTTTTTTTTTCTTTTATTACAGGGGGCTTGGGTTTTTTGTTACATGTTTTGTCTCAGAAGCGTGACAAGTATATGTCAACTTTGGTCCTAAGGTGAAGTTAAAGTTTAAGTTTGTAGAGATTAACGCTGTTATGGTGACTGTATCTTAAATGTCAGCGAGGGAATTGGGAAACAGAAGTATCATTTCAAAGGGTGACAAAGAATTCTAACCTGTTAGATGTTTATTTGCCAACCCAAATTTTGACTAACTTTTACAGCTGCATATGATTCGGGAGCATGAGCTGAGGCAAACAAAACTACATTTAAGAAGCAGCAAGGTTTGGGTAATTTAGGGGATTTCCAGCAGTGTTTAGGGATTCAGACTGACTGTAGGACATAATGTAATAAAACATTAATAAGAAACAAAAAGATTTCATTTTAATCACAGTACCTTGTACGGCTAGATTCACTAAAACCATCAGTGTTGATTGTCTCGTATATAAATAAAACCAATTCACAGTATAGTTTGTATTACATAAATTGAAGGACTTAGGACTTATTTTAAAAAAAAAACATCAGAATGAATCCACAAAGTTAATATTTGTAGTCGTTGACCCAAAATATTTTGAATATCATTCTTTTAACTTTTCAAGGTCAATATTATTTTTTTTACATTAAAAACATGGTGTCGGTTGAAATAGGGTCAGCTGGGTTTGAAAACAAAAAGTTCAGGACAGGTTAAAAAAAAAAGAAAAAAAGAGATAGAAATGTAATCCAACACTTTACACTATTTTTCAGGCAAATTGGGATGTAACCCGCCAAGGATTGAATCTGGTCATTCCTCTAAAGGTCAAAGCGCGTGGAATTTCACTGCAGTTTTGAAAAATGACTGAGGAGTCTAACTCAATGAAATACTCTCCCCTTGGTGCTTAAAAGATTAAACTGCCTAAAGCTTAATCAGGTCAAAATACAAAGTATTTTTTTCCTGATAAAATACATCAGGAAAGGAATGGAACTCATGAAACCTCCAGGGAACAGGGGTCAATGGAACGTTGTGCATTTTGAAAAGTCCAGTGCTTTGACTTCCTCTGGTCCTGATGGTAGCAATAACTGTACTTTGACTGAGAGAGCTGCTTTTTATCATTATTTGTAAGATACTCAAACAACTGATGTAACTGAAATAAGATGAATAAAATATGTCACATTAAAATCCATATCGAAGCGCAATAAAGTCCACCACCTCATTTAGTTTCTGTTGTGCCTGAAACGTTATAACACGAATGCAAATCTCCATGTAAATATTTTTGTAGCTTGGTAGCTCTCGGGGTTTGACCTGGAGTCTCCAGGTGAAGCATTGCTTCCCCGAGTCTCTGGGTCACTTCTCTCTTCATCTGAGCAGGGGAGCTGCATTTAGCCACGCCCACTCTCTGCTCACATCCCTTTCTACCCATTACTGTTTGGGGCTAGCCCTACCTTCAAAGCCAGCTAGCTCCGCCCCTTGTGAAGCCACACCCCTAGAAGAGAGCTCTGGGTTTCCTGCCATAGGAAATATTCTGGTATGTACATACATTGCTCTGTTTTTAGGAAGAATCCAGGAAAATGGTGTACGAAGCAATTAAAATGATTACCTCCTATTTCGGAAACAAGTATCTGAATGTTCTTGATTGGGCCATTTTCCTCGCTGAAGTAGCATATTGGCATCTTGATGGTCATTGTGGTTGAGGTAGCTATTACACTGCCACTTGTATCATACATAGGCACAGGTTTCTTTATAGGTTTAGGAGGTTCTAAAAAAACAGAGAAAGTGTTATCTTTTCCTTTTAACATTTTACAAATGATGTTAACTATAGGTTCTAGTCATCGGTACAGCTAATCCCAAGCATGTTTACTAACTGGATTAAAATCTACCACTTCTGCTGAAAGACTCTTCCATTTATCTACCACCTTCTCAGTGAAGTGAAACCTACTTACATAGTATTATAATGGTACCATCTTGCTTGGGGTACAGCTGTATGTATACATTCCCCAGGTGTCTAATCAAGTGTTTTTAGGAAAAATACCTATGGAGGTCATAGTTGGACTACCCTGTAATAATCCAATTATTATTTTTAAATTCACCAGCAGCTCAGTCTATTTGTTTGTTTGTAAAGCTACAGCCCAAATATCATTCATTGCAATACTTCTTGGTATTGTTTATACAAAACCATAAAAAAGTACTGTTTTGACACTTTTTTCAAATGCTAAATTTCTCATTACTTATTAAACAGAATAGCATTTAACACAAAAGCTCTCATGATTTTCACCACTTCACAGATGTTCATATTTCTCGCACTACATCATATATTAGAGGATTGTTGTAATGGAAATATAACACTAACATTTCCAAGTCTACATAGAGTGAGCTTGGGTCTGCTGAAAAACATTCTTAAACAAGAATTATGACTTTAAATGATATCTTGCTGCTATAAACCTTTAGAGGTTGATGCTTTTTATTCTGCTTGAGTAATTATTTACAAAGCTGTGTCCATTCAAAATGCCCAAAATATTCATATATATATATATATATGTATATATATGTATATATTGTAGTTGCATCTTTATTATTTATTTCATGAACACATGTAGTATCATTCCAAATACCAAATACCATATCAGCAAATCCTGTAGGCTTATAACCAGTGAGATATGATGTGCAGTGAGTAACCATTAGCCAAGTCGAATGAAAAGCATTAAGAAAGAAAGAAAGAAAGAAAGAAAGAAAGAAAGAAAAAGAAAAGAAGATGCAGTGACCAATGGGGAGATCTTATTTAATAAGCCGTTTGGTCTATCTTGAGGTTGAGACTTCCAGGAAATGTGAGATTGAGGTGTATGCAGTCATTTGATCAGAGGCTGGCATGATCATCTTCTCCTTTACCTTAATCTCTTATGTCATTATTTGGGCCATCCTTATGGTTGGGAGTTGTTTGTTTTAGTAACTTTGAGGTATTACACAGTAGCATTGAAAAGATATTTTGTTTTATGTGCCCATTTATTTAGCATTGTAATACAAAAAAAGGTAGAGCTAGAAGGATGTTTAGGATGACCAATCATGGTAAGAAGGAATGTCATGCAAACCTTTAATGTCTGTTGTGATTTTCATCTGTACGGTTGGTCCTGCTCCGGCGCCATTCACTGCATATACCTGGATAGGGATAATAAAAAAATATATTTCCGGTGTCATCAAGTTAATAAGGTTTTTTTTCCTAGTTTTAAGTTGTCAGATGCATCTGCTCAGAGCAATCTAATTGTCCATTAAAGAAACAAAGACAACATATGAAGACACAAACTATAACCTCTCACCCTACAATACAGACAAACCATGACCTACCATAAATTAAGATGTAGGACACGGTGGGGCCATGCAGAAAAAGTGATTTGGGCATTGTATACACAACTTAACAGATCTGTGTTTTGTATAGCAATTGTGAACAAGAGCAACGCTTCAACTTTTTTATTATAAAAGGCTTGAATGGGGATGGGAGGCTTCTAGGCTTACAGTAGTAATTAACATTTATAAAATGATTATTAAAAGGCCGCAAGCATTCTGACCGTCACAATATACAGAACGGCAGCTTTTCATTTTGTTTTCAAAGTGTTTTAGTGTTTCTTTTCTGTTGGTAAAGCAATGCCAGTTTAATTTGCCATGTACCAATACAAAAAGGAACTAACAGCCCAAAGTCCTTACCTTTATATTATATGTGTGTCCACCTTTAAGCCCTTCTATCAGTGTTGTGACAGAATCGTTGGTACTTTCAACAATGCTTAGATTATGGATCTGAGAAACACTAGGGTCATTTTCTTTGGAGACAACCGCTTGGAAGACTTGAATCTTGCCGTTTGGCTCCGCTGGAGGAATAAAAGTCATCTGGACCTTCGTAACTTCATTTGGAATCTTCTGAATAGTTACATTTTTTGGTGGATCATTGGGCACTAAAGATCAGAGGAAACATTGAAAAAAGTCACTTTATATCATTTAATCTTACTGAGGATTTTATGGCTGAATTTGAAGCCAACAATTTATATATGTATTTTGTTATATTTGCTATTCATCATTGATGCCTATTCATGAAAAATATCAAGAAGATTGCAATCATCAATTCAGTGGACTAAACTGTTGTCACCCTTGTTTAGTCCTGTAGTTGGAAATCTGTGGTATTAAACTACAGTTTTGATGCAATAAGGGGGTTGGATGTGATTGAATATTGTAACATTTGAGGTTTCAATCTAGGTAAATGTTAAATTGGACATATGTTGCTGACTGAGAGGACCCACACAGATCAGCATTTCTGTGGTTCCTCTACGTCTGCAACTGCCTCCATCCCCATTCTCCAGTAAACTAAGTTCTATTTAGGAGGAGTTTAGGACAACTCAAAAGCTCTTTAAAAGGCACCCATTAACCTAAAAATGTCATAGTCCTTAAAAATAGTCATAAGCAATTGTCAAGCCCTTCCCATTCCTTTTATCTCACTTTGCCAATCCCCATTGTACCGATTTACAGCTACATAAGGATTTTTATAGGGCAAGTCTACGGGCACTTTGCCTTGTAAATGTGGCCCTGGTGCTGTCATTAATAAAGTTAATCAAAGCGTTCCTGGTACAACAAGGTAAAGATAAATATGCCGCGGATAAAGAAGGTACTTTACCTGCTTCAAGAGTGGTAGCAAAAACTGCACTGCTTGACTGTCCCTCAATGAGAGCTGACTGTAAGTCTCCAGTGAAGGCAGTCACTACTACAGAATACATGGTGAATGGTTTCAGCTCGGACACCACAATGTTTTGACTTTCATTGCTCCCCTTTATAAACACATTTCTATATTCTTCACTATCGACCTAGAACATGACAATAATATATAAATAAAGTTAAAAGCCAGTTTAGATACTATAAGCATTTAGCCTGTAAGCTCTTTGAAGCAGGGACCTCTCCTGTTTATATGTTTAATCTTTGCATTATACCACCACCACTACCACCACCACCACCACGTATTTGAGTGTCTGCTGTTTTTATGGTTTTGTACGTCTATCAATAAATTAATTCATTCATCAAAGCAGGGATGGGTTTGCAAAGGCAATTAGGCCAATGGCTATTACAACTTGCTAGACTCATTTTTATGTTCACTCTTCCCTCTGTGCTAGGACCAGTTCAATATCGCCATCTTTATTAATAACTGTTCCATATTTATTAAAGCAATAATAGCAGTAGTATTGCTAAAAAGTAGCATTGGAAGAGAAAAAAAACCCAGAATATTTTATTGATTTTTTTTTTGCACAAAACCATTACCTTTCTGGAAAATGCCTTTAGCGTTTTTTGTAAAGACCTCGTCTGCTTGAAAAGCAAAGTCTGTTGTATCACATCAACAGTACCTGATCACTGAAATATATGTGATCCCTTATTAAATAGCTCAACCACACCACTGTAAACCGAGGATGCACAGCTTTAGCGCGCAAGAGCTTCAAACAACCTTTTTTTGGCTACCCCAGCTTGAGTAGAGACATGCCAAGTGAAAGTATGTGTTTTCAGGGAAAGAGACACAGAATGAATGTCCTGTTTGTGGCCATTGAGGACTGGAGTTGTATACAACCACACAATCTGGTATACAATCCAGTATAGTTGACTATGCTGAACATCAAATATTTTTCTCACATTTGTAATGAAAAGGAAAGAAAAACCACACAAGCTGGTAAACATTTAGTATGCTGAATAACACATTTGTTATTAGGTGGCATGTCAAAACATTAAAAAAGAAATCACACAATGCCGTTTGAAAACCTCTCGAGGTACCCAATAGGACGTCATTTTTACAATATTGTTTCAATGTGCATTTTTATAAGCAGATTATGTAGCTGTACAGTAGTTTTCCTCAGGGGGAAGTGTATATTAAATGCAGCTGCTGGGGTATTAGGTTTGTGAAAGTCGATTTTTTTTTTAAGTTGACAGATGTGCTGGTTTATCTGTACTTAAGAGTTGACTAAAGTTTCTGATGTACTAAACAGACGTTTGTTTTTCTTTTCTTTATAAGAATTGGGTCAGTTTAGGCGCTTTACATATGGATAAATAACTTGGGAGCCTTTTATTTTGTCCGCACCATTGGCTAACTTAATTTTATTCCCAAGCAATGTATATTGTACAAGATCCAAAAAAATGGACAAGTGTTCTGCGCTTATTAAATCAAGAAAGTTTGTGTAAAGACAAGGTCGTGATTTATAGTTTCCTGTAAAATATAAAACAAACCTTTAACACGCTTGACATGACAGTTTAGGTGTTAATAAGTATGTAATGATGTGGTGCATAGAATTCCTCTGGAATTTGGGGATTTTGGATCACTGTTCCCTGGAGTACAGTGGGAGTTTACACTTTTTTTTTTATAAGGTACAGATAAAGTGTGACTGTAAAACGCTGTTCGTAAAGCAACAAAATATTAACATAGTATGTCTACTAAGGAAGGCTCATTTTTCAGTATTTTTAATTTGGGGAAAAACATAATTACTACTTTAAACCAATGAAAACACAACATCTACATGCAGTTTAGTGCTAACTTCTTAAAGTACAATCAATTCCTTTGAAATGAATTGTGTGATCATTACAAACACTGGCAACGTAGAAGAAGGTGCAGTACTTGGATTGACACTGCATATTCCTACATGAAATTCCAAGGACTTTACCAAGTCTAGTAAAAACCAGGGTGTTTTAACGCGTGTTGTATGGTGTGTGACCACCATGTTGTCGGCTGAGAGAATTCTCTGGTTTCACACTCAATGATATCTGATTTCTGGATAATACTCTTCTTGAATCCAGATCCCTTAATTACTCAGTTGTATTACTCAACAAAATAATTTTGTCTCTGAATGGCATACAATAATTTTTGGCATCCACAGGATCCATCCAGGAACTAATCACTTCCCTTCCTTTGTAGTTATTTTAAAATATATGTGTACTATGTATATAGTTAAGATATTTTTTATTATTTTTTTTGTTTCCTACATTCTTCTCACTATTTTCCCCTGCTCACATATGAGACCTACTAAACAATTTATAATTTGTAATTTCCATTAGAGTCCTCCTCTCGTATTTTACTTCACCTATTTATTTTAAATTAGTACATTTTCTTATTTCTGTAATCATCTAAACCATGTGATGCACTGCATATGACAGGATATAGAAATAGATCAAATATAGACAATTTTAATATGAATGAATGAACTATACTAACTAGTTTAATAGAAAAAAGTACATTTTCAAAATATTTATAGAATATTACTGACTGCTTATCAGCAAATGTAAGTGCCTGCCCTATCGCTAATAAATTATATGATTATGGGGTCTAAAATCGATATGAATCTTCATGCATTAGGAGCAGTCCTTTCCTACCCAACCAATGCCTTTAAAGACTGCTAACAGTTTGGGGTTTTAGAACAGTCTCACAAATGTTCAGGCAGCTCTTTATTAAGCACTAGTGGGTCTGGCAGAGAGTAATAGGCTGGTCTTCCGCCATTGATGCCAAGGAGAAGTTGAAATATTATGATAAGAATGTCCGACAGTATATTGTACTAATATACAAATTGTGATTCTAGGTCTCGGCAATATGAGAGATCTGAAGAATAAGCCAAATATTTTATATTTTACTTTTTCATTTCTAATTATTCCTTACCTTGTCTCATATATTTACGAAAGGTGCTAATGTCTAGAACCCCAATCAAGATCAACCATGATTTGTAATATAAAAAAAGGTGCACCTTAGTAAGGGATATTGTTGGTGCCAATGTGGTCCATCATAACTGCAGCACCAAAATGTAATTGGTCTTTGTGAGACAAAAAAACAATCAAAATTTTTGTTGACAAGCATTCCTTACCGATGAGACATTAATTATGAATGATGTTGGTCCAGTGATGACTGAAGGAGAATTCCAGCTGATATTAAGGCTTTCGTGGGATACAGCTATTACTGTAACATTTTCTGGAGGTCCATCTACAGCTGTAGAACATGAAAAATCTCATTTCAAATTTTTGTTGAATTTTTAATATTGTAAAATATTAAAAAAGTGTTAATGGTGAAACAAATTGCCATGGAGAACGTGCATTCTCTACAAAGAGTAAATAAACACATGCTAGGTGTAATAAAGTTTGCTTTTGTTAGCAGAATGTAGTAGCATTACATAGGGTTTGCTAGTCAAGAATGTAAAAAAAAAATTGGATTAGACAGTGTGAATAGAAAAAAGTCAATCGTTACATCGTAAATCCTTAAGCAAATCTAGAGCTTTTTACTTTGAAAAACTCCTTCTTTCAAAAACAATTAGTATACTGTTAATTTGAGTAATTTTGCTAATAGCTTTTATTATACTGAACATATTTATTAAGGCTTCTTAATAAATACATTCCTTTACAGGAATATATTTCAGAACAAGTGAATGTACTAAACCGAAAGTGTGGGCAAAAGTTCCTTTCTCATCCTACCTGGATTAAAGACATCTATCTGATGGCTTCTGATAATTAGATGGTGCTTCCTTGATTCAGTAGTAATTGTGAATAAGATTCGTTGCCATATACATTAAGTCTTTTCAACTGACTATGAAAGTGCGAGTGAATGCCATTATGCACGTTTGGTTTATTGATTCACCTAATAGTCAGCTTCATGTACAATTAACCAGTATGAAATGTATTTAAATATTTAATTGTAAGGAGACATATTATATTTGAAGGTGTTGCCGAACTCAAAACGACAAAACAGACATCTTAATCCATTATACGTTGGGTACTTTAAATAATCGATTTTACATCTCTTTTTTTTGGCTAAACATTGAAACTGATATTGGCAGACCTATTATAAATCACAGCAATTTACTGACTCTAGATGGGCCATCTCTCCCTCTCATAATCCAATCACTTCCTTTCATAAGTACTTTTTGTTCTGCTTTCACAATAATGCATTTTCTGTAACTAACAAGCATCATTTCCTGATTAACATGCTTCTATCCTTCCACGGGAATGTGGGTCTTGTGGAGGTCAGGGTCATCCTTGCAATCCATCTGTATCCTGATGCTAAGGTATCTGGCGTGTGCTAGCTGTGCAGAGAATCTGGATAAGTCATTATTAGATATATAACAAGCAATTACTCAAGTGAGTGCAGAACTCAGTCTTTTCTGTGGATCATTTGTTTGAACTGGCCAGTTCATATCCCTCCTGCAAAACCAAAAAAACGATTCCTACATACCTATCGGTTCTATTTATGTATCTATAAATTATAGAATTTTCAGGAAAAAAAAAATATGTTTTACATTTACGATGGATAAATGGTATTCTTAATTTAAAAAAAATGTATTGAAAAGGTTTTACAATAATTGACAAGCATTGTTTTCTATGAGGTACAGAGCGCTCTGTACAAAAATGTATAATCTAGGAGTAGAGGTCAAGTGAATGTTAGGTACAGAAAGGCCAATTGAAAAGTATGTGGGTAATCTGTTGCATTATGGGTTTTTTAGAGTATTATTTTTAAGAACTGGTCCTGCTTTGGATATAGGAAATATAGCAGACTAAATTAAATGAAATTATCCAAGTTTAGCTAAAGATATCTGCCATAATGACATAATAAGATATAGATAAGAAATTGTGCAATAGTTATATCAACTGGAACAATTGTTGATGAAAGTGCTAAATTTGGGGAAAAACCCTTAAAACCCGTAACACTTCACACCTATACTTGTTTGATTATGTCATGGAAAGGTACATTTTATCTTGGCTAGGGATCAGTATACTCTAGCCTAAAATCTAATTATGCATTGGTGTCCATCCAACGCAAATTATTTAAATGGGAAGTCTAGTCTCATTTTTATGCATTTTTAATGCAAACTGGAGTCCATTGATGCATTACTCTGCGTGAAAATTCATGCATGTATTTTCTACTAGAATTAAAAACTGAGGCTTCATGTCCCTGCCTGTCTCTGAAATGCGTGGAGTCAATGACATTAGAAGTAGCGGGGACCAATTGCATTTATATTAGCTGAACGCTAGTACATTCAACTAGTACACAGCATTTCCAATATTAAATGTAACCCTGATCTTAATCTTGACTTATATTAACTATCTAAGATGCAGCTCTTCAGTAGCCCACTGTCATAATCTAGCTGTCAAGTAATTACTCCTTTATACAAAATTTATAAACGTGTAACTTGCGTAACATCGGTACCTGTGCCTATATTTTTGTACAAGATAAACAAAAAATAATAGTTTATTTAATTACATTTGTGAAGTCGAATAAGAAGGGGAAAAATATTTGGTGGACATTAGTTTTGTTAGTTTTTTTTTCTGCTGATATTAGTTGTAAAGGTGCTAAAATGGTTAATTATTAAAATATTTAAATTTAGGTTTTTTTTTTCACTTACGACCAGATAATGTTTGTATCTGAATCCAAGGTGAGGAAGCACCATATCCCGCACTTGTACTGGCGCTAACTTTAAATCTATACCTTCTGAATTTTTTCAAGCCATAAATGGTCTTCTCAATGGTGTAACCGTCATCATACGAATAGAAGGTCTGATCATTATGAATACATTCCTCATTATCCCAGTCATTGCATTCAATACGTAGCAGTTGCGTTGTTATTCTGTAGCTTCTTAAATAGCCATTTGTATTGTCTGGTCTATTCCATTGCAAAGTTATACTTGTAGACTGAACTATAATGAGTGTGATATCCCTTGGTGCACCAGGAACTAAAAAGGAAACATTGTCAGCTTAAAACAATATTAAAAATAATGTGATGTTCATGTCCATTCACAGCCAAAGTAAAAAAAAAGGAGTCATGGCTATAAAGGTAGTAGTTATTTTATTTAACATAATTTTCCAACACCATAATCACTAGGAATGTCCTCCCCTTCTCCATATAGGCTTTGGATGGAGGCACAGCTTGTCTAGAGGGGGCAAGTGAGAGGAGTGACTCTCACTGAGAGGGCAGAAAGTTTGTAGAACAGGGTGGAGATTGTGATGTTAGATGCTTGACCCAGTGAAGCTCTACCTACTGCCAGGATATCCCTTCAATATGCTGTGGACCCTGTGCTATCTAGATGCACCCTTCTATTGGAAATATTAGAGAATCCCCTTGAACCAGGCCCACTGAGTAGGGGCGCACCTGCGAGCCCCTGGTTTTGTAACAAACCAGGTCGTGATCCCCCTAACCAGACACACTATCCACATGCAGCCTAGGTTAGTATATGCTGGTGATACCTACAGCATCTAAGGAAAATCCTGAGAGGTAACACGCGTGTCCAGAATGTATATTTTAATCAAACAACTGTACGTATGCATTAGTTTGTGTATAATAAAATGCATCCACTCCTAAAACCCTGTGTTTCTAATTATTATTCCTCCATTATATATAATATTATATATAGTATAATAATAATATAATTATATATATTATTCTAGTATTATATATAATTATAATTAGATTGATAATATTATATTATATATAATTGGTATTGGTATAGAATAGACCTTTTTCTTTTTATGACTAACATTGTATTTTTCTAATATAGTCAAATGTGCAATACATCAAAGCTACTGGAGTGACTTCTATCTCATTTTTTTCCTTCAACTCCGTCTGTACTGTATGGGGAAAGCAGTTCTTGCATATGTCAGTCGTATGTATACTAGTTGAACACTGACTTTAATGAGAGAACAACAGTCCGTATGCACAAAGTACACATAAGTATTTCTGCTTGCTCTCAGTGTGGACAAGAGATACGTCTAACTGCAATCACTAAAAAATAATAATTATATATCATTTTAATATAATGTTATAATACTAATTAAATATCTGAGTGGTGTGGTCCTTTAAGGTCTTCTATACTCTCTTTCAGTGACTTCCTCAGTTTGTAAAAAATACATGTTTCTATATCTACCACCTGCCTTATTCTGCCCCTATCTCATTAAGTCAATATGTTATTATTTGATTATCTCAAATTAAATAGCGCAGCCACAAACAAAATGATGCCTCTGCTCTATAATGACTGCCATGTTGATCATTGATTCCCCAGACACAAAAACACCCACAAACACATTTCATATAACCTTAATCATCAAACTATACTGACTTTTCATGTAGCTACCTACTCAGAAACATCTCTGAAATAGATTATGCAAAACGCTGACTGTGGTTTTGTCTTGGTAGTTATTTCATTCGCACTTTAATTAAAAAAAAGTTTAAGCACACGTGGCTTCAAATGGTGCATAAACGATGATGGTGGTAAATTGATCTTTATATATTTCATATAGTCAACATATTTAAGTAAATGTGAGCACATTTGTCACATGGTTTCCCTGTGTAACTAATATATATTTTTTTAAATTATTTAATTATGCTCTGGAAATGTATATGAAAAGAAGAATAAATATCCCCTACGTCTAGTGCCATAGACAAGTGCCACCAGTGCATATTTCACCAAAAATGTATACATTGTTTTCATTAACAAAATTGAATGTAACCTAATAAGCTTTTTGTGAGAGATTCCATTAAGATCAGCTAAAAACGCACTAAGCTCTATTATATTTTAAAACTACTGAACTACTATCTCATTTCAGACAATGAAGATAAATTAGTGTACATTGGGAGCTGTGGGTTTTTAAACTAAATTCTGATCAATTGGTCATCACAGTTTTGAGACACCATTGCATTACAAAAATACATAGACATTTAAAGAAAATGCAGGTGCTAACCAACCAACTAACCAAAAGTTAAATAACATTGAATCCTTCGTTATCAGAACTGATTGGTAGATATCGTACACAAAAACTTCAAAGCTAAGGAACGGCCTTTCACATTTCACCTGACCATCTGTGACCTTCCAAGGCTGATCGACTCTATGCTCAACAAGACAATTCTAAGACAAATGTACTATTGAGTTACAGATACAAACAAGATTACAATCACTTTAGCGTGGAGAATCAGATTTCCATCTTTTTTCTTCTCATCGGATCGTCAATGCACAGCTGGTATTAATTTAAGCACATTGCTCCATATATCCTATACTTATTGTACAGCCTGTTTGCATTTATTACAGTGGGATTCACAAGATGAAGTGATCAATGTCTACTGTAAGGGCACATAGCTTAAATATATTTCATATATGTTTTATATTTGTCTTCTCAACACTAAACCTAATGTCAAGTTAATCATACGCGTAAACATCTTTTTTTTTTGCAGATCTGTAGAACACGTGTATGCCATTCAGTGAGAGGGTCTCAGGTCCTGAATGCAGGAAAACAGGATTTCTCTTCTCTTGTATTAGAAGTCTAACAGAGTTTTGTATAAAACATGATTCTGTTAATTCAGGCCTTATCTCTCGAGCAACCAGTCAAATGGCTGGTTGAGCGGTTCGTAGGGTGACACGACTGCATTCCAAATCTGTGCCTGGATTTTTATCACATATCTCCTATGTATTCTGTTGTCACAGATAGCTAAAAACAAACCCTGAAGCCTGGAGTGGCATACTTGGAGTTAAAAAATTAAATGTACGGCCCTGGCAGCTGGTTGCAAATTGCTATTTGCTTTGACATTGCATCCCAGTACAGTTAATAATCCTAAACATAAGGCAGCCATAATGTAAAGGTCAGGCAAGAGTGCATGTAATGTTATTATGTTACTTTTCTGCTGTCAGGACTTTTTTGGCAAAAACCTTTGACAATTAAGCCGCGCGTAACCTTTCCAGAATGTTACCAATTCAGTAATTGTAACAAAAAATCCCACCAACCCCTTCATGAACCTATGGACACACTATTACACCCACAAAAAGTGTCAAGATGACCCTTTGGATGTAATAACATGCCCTGTCTTTTTTGCAGCAGAAGGGAGATCTCTAAACCACTGCATTAGGGATCACAGTATCTGAAGACAGGCTGGATCATCAGGATCGCTGGTTCTGTGCTGACAACTTCAGCGCAAGTGGCAGTATACAGTCACGGTGTCAATGCTGATCAAATGATGGGGCATTCTCTTCCGGTAGGAGTCATTACTGACACAGCCAAACTTGGACTGAGGAAAGCAATGGAGACCCTGCTGAGATCTCTGATCACCCACCCTTGCTGGCTAATTTCAGACATTGTGATCAGAAATGCAGGGTTATGATGCCCTAAAAAAACAGTAGGGAGTAGGGAACAGTGAGGAAGAGGAGAGCGAGACAAAGTCGTTTACCTTCCAAAAAGTGGAAAAGGCAATAAAAAAGTGTGAAAAGTAATAAAAATAGAAATAAAATAAAATGTAAAAAAAATAATAATTCTAGGCACCCAAGCAATGTCATTATTTTGCTGAACATATATCATTTTTCAGCAGTGGCAGCTATTCTTTGGAAACAAAATTGATTGTTTACATTTTTATATACTATACACGGAAAAAGTGAATGAGGGTGTTCCAGAGCCATGCACCTAGTATAGCAGTGATGACCCAAATTACCTTTCAGTTTGTATCCTGCCTTTTTTATGCCCCTACGCAATACAGGTTTTCCCAGAAGGTAGTTTGTCAGTAGACATATCCACTACATATCCACTACATATACTGTAAAAAAAGAAAATTTGAAACACGAATAATGTCTGCCAAGTCAGGCTCCAAAGCCAGCACCACCGAATTAAAATAAAGTAATCTTAGTGTGGAATTTTAAGGCCAGACGCTGTGTAGTGAGACAGTGAAGCTAATCTGATTTCACCTTTCATCAAAAATAAATGCATTGTCAGTGAGTCAGTGTTGGCATTGTAAGCATGACTAATGGCGGACCACCATTAATAAGAAGCTGACAACAGCTATAAAACCTTTTCCATCCAAAAGCATGAATCTATGATCCAGCCAAACTGCTGATCACAAAAAAAACTTCTTGGAACAATAGGCACCCTGAAATTTTATTTCAGCTAACATAATTTTAAAAAGAAATACATTGGGGTCACTGTAACTTCACATGATCATCTCCAAAAAAAAATGTTTAGTATATATATATTCCTTATAGTATTCTGAGTAGTAGATGCTGCACTAAATATGTATATATGTATATATATATATATACATATATACATATTTAGTGCAGCATCTACTACTCAGAATACCATAAGGAATAGGCCACCAGATACTTGTAATGTCCCATTTCTTAACTCATCAACACATTCACATTTACAATGTAGAATACAATGCATACCTCTATTACGGTTATTTTTAAGTTAGGCACTGTTCCACCTTTGCAGGGAATGGGAATTATAAGCCAGATAGTCCGGTGATCCGAGGATCACCCCTGATATGGCCCATGGAGCTGTGAGGCTGTGAAGATCTGTGATTTTTTAGTATGGACCTCAACTGCAGCTCCCAAGGGGCCACCTCACAATATAGTGAAGTACAGATATTTCTGCTCATACTATCAACAGGTTGCATACATATAACTGTTCATGCTTTCAACTCTTACTGCATTGGTACAGGGGAAAATGGTTTGTTACTTTTTATTTGTATGCCATTAAATAATAATCTGATGATTAATTGCTATCTGTCATATAAATGAGGAAGCCGTACATTAAATCAATGCATGCAATACACGTGCCCTTAGCAAGCAAAAGGTTAAATGAACTTTCAAATTGATGAAGACTCTATCCTATAGAGTTCATGGATATGGTTTTAATTAGTTTAATTTCATATTATAGGTAGTACAGAGAGTTTACTCTAATCTTGGGGAATCTGAAGCTCATTGACAGGGATTTGTTTCACATTTGCTTCCCATAACATAATGCAGTGACCCCTACATTATCATATTGGCTGTGTTGGAAGGATTTTATGTAATAAATCTAAAAAGTACCTTCTTCAGACTTTGTTGTGGCATTGCATACTTGTTCAATGCCTTCGCCAGCAGAATTTGCAGCTTTGACCGTAAAATAGTAAGTTGAATTTGACAACAGATCTCTGAATGTGTAGGCATTGTCAGTTGATGAGACCCGGGTAGTGATGCTTTGGAAAGTTAATATGTAATGCGTTATCAATCCATTTGGCCGTAACGGTGGATCCCACTGGACTAAAACTGATTGCCAACTTGTTGCAACGCAGTACACATGCTGGACAGAGTCTGGAGCTTAAAAAGTAAAACAAAAAATGGGCTAATAATTTAGTATGTGACATTTTAATAAAGGGGTTGTAATCCTAATAATACATTCTTACAACATATGTACCACTTATGTACAAAATTAGTGTTTATTGGCTAGGTTCATACAACCTTTACTGTCCCTTTAAGCATTGATGATAAAGCAGGAGAAACAGATACAATGCACAGAAACATGCAACCACTCATTATACATTGTGGCATATGGATTTTACCACTTCATGTTTAACTATGACCTAACTGAGATAGAATTGTCATAATGATGTGGAAAATCAACGACTAATAACGGCATCTCTGGCTCGGCAAGATGAGCCCTAATTTTTCCTTGGCTCTACCCAGATCGCCCTCCTCAATCTGCTATCTTTTCCATTTTTATAATTACAAAACTTATATTGAAACACAAATAATCTCTCAAAAAAAAACCTTACCTGATTCCTTTGTTGTGAAGCTAACTGTATTGCTGAATTGGTTTCCGTTACCGACTCTAGTGAAAGCTGATATACTAGCAAAATATGTTTTAAAAGGTTCCAGTGCGGTAAGACTTGCTTGGGTGTGCTCACCTGATATGTTCTGGTTAAGAGAAAGCATATGTCTAAACTTTTAAATATATAAAAAGTACAAAACAGGTGACAAGCATGGGCACACCCAAAATCACTATGTGTTATAAAAGCAAAGCTGTTAGTATAAAAATCAAGAGTATTGTAACAGAGCAGAAAAGGAAAAATTACAGTAGCCGCAAACAAGTCCACATTTTTTAAGAGTTCAGCTATCCCAAGGCCTTTTCCCAGTGGTGCGTGAATAGACATTTCTAAGACTGGGTAGTTTGAGAAGAGTTTGTGCAATTATTTCCTACTGAAAATTGATAGTGAAAAATGAATTTGCATCAAGACCTCTTGAGTAGCCGTAGCCATGTTTCTTGTGCAATCACAATCTGATCATGAGTACAGCGCACAAAAGGCTTTCTGCTTGTTCCAAAACGAAAATCCAACCTCAAGATTTAAATGCTCTGTTACTTGTACATTTTCTTATATGACAGCTCATTTCAGCGCTGCTCTTTAGGATAATACCTTATGGCCCCACCATTATTGATTATCTGGTGTCCTGATATTAATATTTATTTATTGATTTATGTGCCTATTTATGATGTATTATGCGCTGTACAACTGGCAAACTGGACATAACAAATAGGGCATAAGATAACAATTTTGACCCAAGTTCAGCAACAAGCAGTTAGAGGAGCCCTGCCCAAACAAGCATACAATATAGAATATAGTTACACTTGGAATATTCCATAAACCAGTACTTATGCAAATCAGCATTTAGTTTTGTATGAGTAGTGGCTATAAGTGGCCCGAAGAGATCTGTTGTACTTAATACTACATCAGCTTTGGCCATGTATATAAATGTATGTATTTTGTGTAAGTTAGGATATATGACATACCTGAAAGAATGTTGATTGGCTGCTGTTTTCAACAACTTTAAAACTGTAAACACGCACAAGACCATTGGGTTTCAGACTTGGACTCCACTTCAACCATGCAGCATTTTCACTTGCATTGATAAATGTCAGGTTCTGAGGAGGGGTTGATGGTTCTGCCGGGAAGACAGGATGAGCCAGTAATATATTAAACTAATTAGAACCCTAATTAGAACTAATTAGATTCTAAAACCAATTGCCTTAAATGTTTATTCTTTTTAGATATTTAATAACAAAATAAAACATCAGCTGAGAGAATTTATGAATGAATGAACCAGGTTAAAATTCACATTGAAGATAAAAGAATTTTACCCCAAGATGTGTTTGCTAAAATCTCTACCATAGCAAATTGCTTTTAAATGTCTATTATAGTAGTCTGTGGAGATAGCCTAGACTAATATAATACATGGGCAGTACTTCAGAAGGAAACGTACAAAGAGAACACAGTCAACTGTCATTATGTAGCTGGCCACAAATCAACAGGTAAGTAATACAAACATTTTGTATAAATATAGATAATACATAAATATAAATAATCTATTAATAACATACCTGCTTCATCTGTATGGAAAGCAAGCTGGCTAGAAGGACCAGTTCCTTTAACAGTTCTTGCAGCAAGATACATGAAAAAACGCGTAAACGGCATTAGGTCCTTCAAGATGGTGGAGGTGTTTGACGTACTTACAGAGTAGTTTCCCTGTGGTCCATAAATCTGTAAGTAGTAGCCAGTTATAATACCATTGGGTTGCACTGGTGGATCCCAGGATAATAGAACACTGGTAGATGTTATGTTTTTGAAGTAATTGATGATGGGTGGGGTTTCAGGGACTATAAATAAAATAAAAGAATGACATATACCACATCAGCATGATCACATAGGGGGCTGTTTTATCTGACCCCTTGTAAAAACACTGTTCCTTCTGCTCTGCAGATTTTGACACTTTTGTAACTAAATGCGTTATTCCGAACATTATTCCCAGTACTGTTGAATGCCCAAACCCTACCAGAAGTAATTATTTAATTTTGCCTCATTCATAATTTTTCACTGAATGCTTAATTGTTGTATGACACAAAACAGGCATTGATAGGATGATGCCTCAGAAAGTTATAAGGCTTCTTATATGCTTAATCTTCAAAGAAAATAATAAAATTACACATTTGCTAGCGTTTATGTATTTAACATGCTGGAGAACTCAATATTTCATGTAGGTGGAACGGCACCATTAAACATGATTTAATATACATGTTATTATTAATAAATGTTATTACTATATCATATATTGTTATACTGTCATATAGCTATATATCGCATTTGCTCGATTATAAGACAAGGTCGTCTTATAATCAGACCTCAAATAGATGTCTGACTGCAAGACTAAGATCCAGATCCCCCGCAGCGCTGCAGGGGACCTGGGTCCTCCTTTCTGGCAGCCAGTGAATGCGCTCAGACAACCTCCTCTGCTGCCGGCACTTCTGGTTGTGCGCATCCCACAGAAGTTCCAGAGAGGCACATAGGGGTGTATAAGGCATATCTGGGGGCTGAGTGGCAAATAGGAGGTTAAAAGGCATATCAGGGAGGCAGAGAGGCACATAGGGGGGTTACAAAAAGTATATATGGGAGGCAGAGTGGCATATAGGGGTATAAGGCATATCTGAGGGCATGGGCATATCAGGGAGGCAGAGTGGCATATAAGGGGGTATAAGGCATATCTGGGGGCAGATGTGCATAACTGGAGGCAGCGTGAGAAAAAAGGAAATAAAAACAAAAAATTCATTTTTCTCAGTCATAGTTTTTTCTTAAATATGAAAAAATTGTTTACATGTGAATTAATATTTACTAGTAAAACTTTTTTTATTATAGGGTAGTCTTATAGTAAGGCTTTTAATTTTTTCCCTAAATTATTATTTAAATTTTGGGGGATTGTTTTATAATCAGGGTCGTCTTATAATAGAGCAAATACGGTAATTACTACGTCATATAAATATAAATAAATATAAACTATTAGTGGAAATAACTTACAATTATTACATTAAATATATAACAAAGGCATTTATTTTCTGTATATATATTATTTGGAAATATATTGATCATCAAGAACTAACATTTAACACAATTTCCTGATCTGGAAGGGTCAACTCCTGTAACAAGCATCCCGTAGGAGTAGGAGTAAAACTTTTTTTTAACGCAAATCTTAAAGAAAATCATAGAATAGACTGAGGCCTGGTAAAGCCAATATATATTACATCACATGTAATGTATCATGTTGTGTAATGCTGCCAACAAGGAAAATAGCAATACTGGGGAAAATGGTTTTAGACATGAATCAATAACATCTCGTATTCAGAGATTAAAAGACTTCCGTTAACTTACCATCCTGTTCCGTGTTAACGAAGATCACCTCACTTGACTGATTTCCATCGCCATATGCAGTACTCGCAGTCATCCACAAATTATATTGACTATATTTGGACAGACCATCAATAATAGCAGACAAAGCGCTGTTATAAACAACACTGCTTATGTCATCATCTGTTACATTCTGTAAAAAATAGATCACATATTAATTCAAATAATTATATTAGTTGGGAAATAAAAAATGGAAGCTAAATTTATAGAAAGCCAGCTAGATATATGTTTTTTTTTCCTTTTATAAAGGTCTATTGTCAAAACTATACCGGAAATTATTTTTGTGTGTAAACAATGTATAGAAAATAGGAAAGCATTCTAAATTCTTCCTTCTAGAACTATATTGGAAGATTACTGCATCCCTAAAATGATCTTACCTTGATGTAAGTGTCAGAGACGTTCTTGTAGTAGACGGAGTAATACTGTATAACTCCATTTGGTTTGGTTGGGGGAATCCAAAAGACCATGATTGACGTAGATGTTATGTTTCTGTATGACACGTTTTTTGGTGGATCACTAGGGGCTTAAAATACAGAGTAGAGAAATGAGTAGGAACTCATGGTCCGATAATCTTCATTATAGGTTAAAGTAATAAATATGGTTGAACCTCACTTTTGCTGCATAGGGTGCACACAAGCAGTTGATTTATATAAATATCTTGTAATATCTTGCCATACTCAGGTACATGTGAGAGCATACATATTTTTGGATGCATACCACAGCATCTTATGCACATGTACAAACGTGAAAAGAGAAGAGAGGCAAACGTTTTTTCATGAAATAAATCATTAAACATTTTCTTTATCAATTTTGCAGAGAGACACAAAGAATAGAAATGAATCACTAATTAATTTCCCCTTCTGTAACCCCCTCTTTTTTCATTACTCCACTTCTAACGCTTCCAGAACTGTACTTATGAAAAGGCAGGCATAATTTCATGGAGCTAAATGCAGTTCTCAAGGAGAAGAAGTCCCCATTGTCTAAAGTATATATACACGGAAGGGGGCATCTCTAATATACCTAAATTGCCAGATGAATGTTTTTTTCTCAGAAAAGATGACTTTAATTAGGAGATTTCAGACATACCTCCTTCAGAAGTCCTGAATTTAAGAGTATTACTTTTTACATTGCCATCTCCAAATCTTGTACTTGTTGTAATATATGTATTATATTCTTTATTGTTTTCCAGGTCCATCAACTCTACCATTGTGTCTACGGCATGGATAGTTTTATTAGATTCGTCATTCCTTAAAATAAAACACAGTAAAATCGGTTGATACTATGGATGCAGACTAAAATATGAAATGTCAGGTAGTTTAAAACATTGTTTAAAATGATACAATAAAACCACTTTTTTGCAAACTAATAAAAAGAAAATTCATTTTAAGCTGTAATAAAATTAGATTTCTTATTGGATCAGGCATAAATCTGTATGTATATTAATGCATATGATGCAGTATGTTCTTTTTTGCCATTTTTCCCCCCACTTTTCTTGTAAGGAGAGTTTTGAGAAATAGTTACCCACATTACGTCGCACATTCAAAGTAGTGTCATACCAGTGACTTACAAAGATGAGAAATTAAATTACCTTCCTGTAAGTGGATGCTTGGGAGGGGGTATGTATGTGAGAATTAATGTGTATTTATAAGTGTATGTGAGCATGGATGTTTATGTATAGGTGTATGTGAGTATAAATGTCTATGTGTAAGTGTAAGTGTAAGTGAGCGTGGATGTCTATGTATATTATTATTACTTATTGTTTTATATAGCGCCATCAAATTCTGTAGCGCTGTACAATGGGTAGACAAAATTGAAACATTTTCAATGTTTTAATCAAGTGATTTTGTATCTTACCAAATGAAGACAGTGTAGAAAAGTATAATCCCATTTGGCTCAAGAGGTTGTTTCCATGACAACTTCACAACCCTACTGGATAGCTGTTTTACATAAAGGGAAAGTGGGGGAGATGATGGAACTGAAAATAAACAATCAAAAACACAATTACGAATGAGTCAAGTAATCCGCCACATCTGACCACAGCTACATTTTCACTGTAAGCAATATCCATAATCCTGAAACTAAAAACTGGAGACCAGGTATTTCAACTCTATCAACTCCACTAAAACCGCTTTATGTTTTTGCCAAAAGGAAAGGAGGACAATTTTCCATGGTGGTATTAACACATCTGTTTCTATGATTCAATGGAAAGAGCGATTCCATGAGAAAGTAGTTCAGTAGGCATACCATGGTGATGTGCCTAATATCCAAATTCTAATATCCAAAAAAAGCTGCTTTATAGGTGTGAATGCGTGTAAAAACTACAGTATTTTTTCAGCACAACTCATTTGGGACGAAAAAAGCTGGAAATGATTACAGGCTATAAGGGGTGGGAAAATTTCTACTGAGCAGAACATTGAGAGATCATAAAAGATGGGATTCCACACTGAGCATCAGCTTTTCCAATCTCCCAAAAAACAGACTGATACACACAATATACTACTTATGCAGAATGTACTGACCATTATAAAACCACACTATCCAACAAAATATACAGTATTTGTATGCAGGGTCAAAACTAACCATTAACTATAAGATTTTTGTTTGAAATTATCAATCCAAAACTGTAGGTGACCAATCTGAAAATGGTCTGTCACTTTAAGAACGTTTGCAGTCATAATTAACGGTGCAGTAGTTTTCAAGCTATTTCAGCATTTTAACCAACATGGGGTCCAGTACTTGTTCCCACTCATAAGCCTTAACCATTATCACCTTTCTCACTAGTGCATGGCAAACTAGAGCTGAAAATACAGAATATATAGCCAACATAAATGAAGAAACAACTGAACTGATAGTTTACTCCAAGTATGAATAACTTGTAGAAGTTCATCCAAAAGAGGCCTGGTGTGAAACTGGTGAATAACGTGAGGGAATGGCTAGAGGAGGTTCAACAGAACATGCCAAGCCCAAGATGATCCAGATAAATAATTTCAGAAAGTCCCTTTGGGAGGTTCAACAGGTGAGATCTACCTGGCTCCAGTGAATAAGGTCTCCATGAGAGTTCAAAATAACTGCTGGTGTCTAAGGTGAGTTGTCCCAGTAAGATATATCCTTTAAATATTTTTTGCTTGGTCATGTGCAGTTATATTATGTTACCCAAATGTGGTAGGAGTTTGTTTTGAAAAGATGATCACCGTATTCTTATATTTTGTACTTTAATTATGTGAATCATAGAGATAAAAGCCTCAGATGCTTACAATATTGACCTATCAGATTTTTCTGATTACAAGTTTCCCAAAAAATCTGTATAAGCAATAATTGCTACATATTTGGGCCCGTGTAATTATCAGGCGCTCCAGATTGATACATAGGGACCTGTAATACAGATCGGGCAAACACGCCATCAGAATCACTTTCTACATTTAACTACTGGGCTTCTATTCAGTTTACAACTCTTTACAGCTTCACTGTCTGTTGACTTGTGACCTGCAGAAAAATCATTTGTTTCAAGTAACATGAACTATTGTGTATTGTACTTTTAATTAAACATTTACAAACCCACTACTAACACTTCGTTATTAATAGTACAAAAAACTATTCTATCCCCTGTTCAATTATTGTATCCATTGGTTTATGCTACAAGTAAACGCCAGACATTTCCACTTACCATCTTCTTCTGTTATAATGTAGTATGGTACACTGAGAATGCCTTCCCCTTTGATTGTACTAGCAGACAATCTAAGGAAATACCTGGTATACATCTTCAAACCTGCATGTGAATGAATAAAAAAAGATGTTATAATTGTGGTAAGCTACATTTTGGGTACATGCAATTACAATAGGTTACATATAAGATTTGTAAAGCATAACATGTTTTTTCTCCAGCTTCTGAAATATAAATTGTTGTAATAACAAAAATCAGATTCAAATTCAAATGTTGAGTTATATCACTTTTAAAAGTATTGTAGTGCCATTTTTGTAATTGCTTTCGTAGGCAAAAGGTGTGTAGTCCTTTCTACAATGCTGCTGCTCCTGTGAATGTGTAACATCTATTATTCAGCTGCCAGTTAAGTTCGAGAGCATGAGCTAAAAGCTTCTTATTCTTATTATTATGTGTTCTTGATTATAGACTGGAGGCCATTTTTTGTTGAAGAACTATCCAACAACCACTTGGAACAAACAATATGGCTGCGTTTCTGCTGTTTTGAATCTCAATGGCTGTGTACTGGTACATGTTATTGATTATGGACCAAGGAAACACAATAAGCCAGTGGTTCATCAAAGTACAACCGTGAGCTGTAGCATTTGACTCTCAAACACAAAGTCTTTAATGAAATTATGGTGGGAACCGGACTGAAAGTCACAGAATTTCTTTTTTTTAGGTAGCAGTGATGTCCCAGCTACCTAAGTTTGCAAGCCTTACCACAGTGATGCCCTTCAACTGCAACGCATATCAGAACGCATCTTAGTAACAATAATCCCAAATACAGCTGATGGAAATATAACAGTCTTTTTTTTGTTTATTGTCCAAATCTGTATCAGTTACAAAGAGCACTTCCACATTTCACGGCTCTAAGAAGGGTCCTCACATCCTACCAAGTTCCTAGGTAATTTACCATTTCTCTTTTTTTTCTATAAAGGGCTTATGACTGTTCCGTTACTACCATAATTCCAATAGCTATCACATTCTTACCAGTTACATTCGCTGAAAGATTAGTGGTGTTTAGGGTTCTCTCCATTGTTCCATTCAGCCATGCAATGTATATTGTATAATACCTTATAATGCCATTTGGCATAAGGGGTGGAGAAAATGACACTACTATTTCTGTCGATGATATATTTCTATAGGTTATGTTTTCTGGTGAACTATCAGGTACTGCAAGAAACAAGCAAAATGGTAGAAAATAAGCATATAAGACAGATATGTATATTTCAATAAACATAAAGATTCTGGCTAGTTTAATATACTGGTAATTCTGGTGAAGAGACTATAAGAAATTAAAAAAGTTCAATCATTTTTGCCACATTTTTTGGTTAAAATCCTTGAGAGAACTTGCAGTATACACTGTTCCCACACACAAAGACAGATAATTAGTCATAAAACAAGTGATAAAGAGAAGAGTATATGGAGTATAGATGTTGCAGGATAAGTTGAATTTTATGTACAAATTACCATCTTCATCAGTTCTTACAAAAAGCGGGCTACTTGTCTCCATTCCAGTTCCCATGGATGTACTCGCTCTAACAGCGACAGCATAATCGCCATATTTTTTGAGGCCACTAACAATCACAGAGCAGCTACTACTATTGAAATGCAAAGCTCTGCCATCTGCTCCTAAACACGTTATTGAGTAATAAGTAATGATCCCATTGGGAGAGGAAGGTGGATAGAAAAACAGCTGTATGGAAGTAGAGTTTAGAGTTCGGTAGGACAGGTTATGAGGTGCATCATCAGGAACTGCAGGAAAAAAACAAAGGAAAAAAGAGACATGTAAGGAGATGTCGGTATGGAGAAATAGCACCATATTTTGTAATTTAATTATAAACAGTGTGGACAGTAATAACTGCTCCTTTCCCCGTAGTCAGTTAACAACTCAGCGGCACAAGTTAAATGTCCAAAGTTTTGTAATGTGTTCTCAGTGCCCACTTGAGCAGTAAACATTATTAACACGGTGCTCTTCTAGTTTGTATAGAACGTTTACATGAGAGTGATGTAGGTTTACAAGGACTAAATGTTTCAGAGCTAATTGCATTATATTCTTAACTATATTACAGTCCGTAGTCACAGTAAAGTGTATATAACAGTCAGAAAAGGTCTTTAGCAACAAAACTATGTAACTATATGTGTTGAATGTGCATTATGTAGTCTAAATAGGTCAATAAATGACAGAAAAAGCATGGTCAAAACCATGTAACCTGTCCATTGTTCTAACCACAGCCTGAAAAGCAAACATCTTCTTCTTGCCCATTTAAAATTTGGAGATGTATTTTGAAGGCCTTTGCTCAAGTGCTCTGGTGCTTTAGCATGTATAGCAACTTCACAAATATTTTGACCCTATATATAAAGTTCCATTAATCACAATCATACATTCTAGGTGAAGCTTGGGTAGAGTTGTCAAGATCACCTAAAGTTGATGCCAAAATCATGTAATGTATCCTGCGTCAACACATACAATAGTTGTTACATCAACCACACTGCACAATAAGCAGTTTGATAATGTTCTTATGATGGTTGAAATGTATTTTTGTTCTTGTTTAAATACCCCACTACATAAGACGCTCTAGGAGCAATCCCATTGTTGGTATTTTTGTCCAACGTGACAACTTTTGTGTGTGGATAATTGACCATTATGCATGCATGTATTCATAGTCATGTCCCTGTGCGTAGGTATTCCTGCGGGAGTTTTAGTTAAAAACGTACCAGTTACCTACAACAAAACAAGTCTCTCATAACACTGAATTCAGCTTTAAAGTAGATGTTTTAAGTTAATCAATCATCTCTCTCGCAATGGACTATAGAGCACCAATACAAATTGAAATATTACTTTTTCAGAATCCTACATAGACAATGGTTTCAGCCAGTGTACAGAAAACGAACATGACAAAATATACCGCTAAATGTATTTTTATTAAAAATTACAGGGAGATAACAATTAAAAAACACATTAAATCAGTGAGTAAACTTAAATATCATATCAACTTACCATCTTCCATAGTGGTCATGTACAGAATGTCACTGGTTTGATTTCCATCTCCATGTATAGTGTGGCCTGATACAACCACCTGATACTGTGAATATTTCTTCAGGTCGGATAAAATAATCAAAGAATCATTACTAATGCTTGTCAGAGAA
This sequence comes from Spea multiplicata, assembly GCA_009364415.1. Classification (NCBI taxonomy): domain Eukaryota; kingdom Metazoa; phylum Chordata; class Amphibia; order Anura; family Pelobatidae; genus Spea; species Spea multiplicata. The sequence continues at coordinate 12,020,969 of VKOC01000003.1, read as the reverse complement.
TGCGAGGAATTCCAATAATTTATTTTATAAAAAAGTATAATTCCGTTTGCATAAAGTGGCGGTAGCCAAGTAATCATCACTCTTGTTGAAGAAATATTTCTGTAGAGCAAATTGTACGGTGGGCTGCTGGGAGCTGAAAAATTTACAAATATTTTAACAAAAATAATATAATATAAACCTCCAAGCCATGAATGTTACTGAATTTCTACAATTTTTTAAAAAATAAAAATAAAAATGGCAGTAGTTCTTAACACCATGAAGTTAATTTAAAACACATAATTAATTATAATAAGCAGAATATAAAGACGTATAATACATTAAATAGTGTTCTGAAGACTATCTTCAATGGGTCCAAAAAAAAGTATAAACAATCAGAAGTTTAAAGGTAAATTGTAAGGTAAAATATCTCCCTACCTGTTTCAGATGTTCTTACAGACAGCATAGATGTAGTTTGGTTTCCATGCCCAAATCTGGTGTAGGCCCGAACTGATATATTATAGAGTGTATAAGGGTTCAAGTCACTTAATGTGTATGAGGTTGATGTGGTGTTCTGAACAAATAAGGTTGTTGAATTTGTGCATATGATTTCATACTGTGTAATAATTCCATTGGGTTCTGAAGGAGATGACCACTCCAAAGTAATTCCGGTGGCATTAACACCAATTAAAACTAAATTCTGCGGCGGTGATCCCGGTACTAAAATAGAACATAACAAGATGGTATTGTGTGGTTAAGCAACAGTTTTTAAAAAATGAACAATAAAATTTGAACACATCATAGTATTGCAAAGTTGTGTATTAATTACCCAGCATACTGGTCTGTCTATCAGGCTTTTGTACCCGCTGAACAACGTATGGTTTAATGCAGAAACAAGAACAGAATGCAAAGGAAGAGTTGAAAAACACTGCTCATTTTTATTGAAATGAAACACATAATTCAATGCAGCAGACTCTGGGATTGAATTGTTTAAAGCTATATATGGGGCCAACCAGCATGGCCTAACGTGGACTTGCCTCTGTTTCAAAACTTTTCATAGCTAAGTTCTATTATATGTGCATAACATTGCTTTATTCTTCCTTTCCATTAAGCAATGCCTTGCTATTCATAACAATTGATTGGTTAAAGCTACCTTTTTAAAGTTACCTTCTGGGCAATAAACTGACGTGACATTGTCATTTGAACAATAGCACTGTTTGATCTAAAACAATTTTAGTTGAGTAAATGTACCATTTATTTTGAATGCCTGAATTGGTCATTTTGCATGCATTAATAGGGAGGAACAGCTATGACATCATAAACTCGTCCTTGCATTGTATATTGTGTAGACAGTTTTGTAATGGTGGACATTGGAAACTAGATAATTAAAAAAAATGTGAAGTTGGCAGTTCCTTCATAAAACTAGTGGGACCAAATCAACTAGCAATATTGCTTATATGTCTATATACTTCCAGGCAAATTATATTTACACTTACCGTCTTCAAGAGTTCTCACGAAAATATCATTTACTTCCGACAAAGAACTCTCTCCTGCTGTTGTAGATGCTGTAACGCGCATTTTGTAGTCAGTGTACATTTTTAAACCTAAGAAAAAGATGGTTATTTAATAAACTGAGCCAAAACACAGCACAATGATTGCCACTGACATTTGAAGCAATGAGTTGACAGAATATTTTTTTTTGCCATTAATGGCTCTTTACATTGAACAATGAAAAGGTTCCCTCGTGCTGTTACCTGTAATGAGGATGCTGTTGTTGCTGGTGCTCAGACGGAATGCTTTACTTGTATGTAACTCCATGGCATAAACTGTATAATGAGTTATCATTCCATTTGGCTCTAAAGGGGGATCCCAGTAGACCATAACAGATGTCGAGCTAATATTCTGATATCTTATATTCTGCACTGAGCTGGGAACTAACAAGAAAAAGAAGCAGATGGATAAATGAAAACCATAAAAACTATTCCCAATTAATTTCCCATAAACACTAGTAAGTGAATTATTACCTTGTTCACTGGTTCTAAGTACAATGTCTGTTGGTGGTCCTTCTCCTACAGTGGTAAAAGCAGACACGCTAATCATATACTCTGTGTATGGCGTCAGTTTCTCAACCATATAAGTCAGCTGTTCAGCCTCTATATCAATGCCATGGCGTATGTTCTCGAAATCTAGAAAAAAAAACCACAAAATGACAAAACATGCACTGATGGGAAAACCCCCCCAAAATCCTTTAACACATAGCAAAATCAGAATATGTCTAAAATATAAACAAACAAATCAATAGAAGTACGTGCACTTATTCTCCCTCAGAATATTTAATCGGCAAAAATCTTGAGCCAATGTTGACGTTGTAGATAAATATAGGCAAGCCTGTTTAAAATGCAATTTAGAAATTGTGTCAAGTGTGGGGCAATCAACAAGAAAATGTGTCTGGTTGCCATTATGGTTGCCACACATTTAGAATTTTCATCCTCGTATTGTTTCTTTAAGATGTCCCATGTTCCCAGTTTCCTTTCTTGTACTTGTGATACATCATATTTGTTGGTTCTAAAGCTCCAAAACAATGAGGAGTCTTGGTCTAAACAGTGGAGTTTGTGTAGCCATCTAAATAAAGGAGCTAAAGAAACATTAGGTTACATTGACACTTGAAATGTCACATGCATTAGAATGCGAGATGTGGTGATGTGTATGTACGGAACTACAGTAGATATTCATGAAGCATCTAACTCCAGGTGAGTATGAATTAAATAGAAGTCTGCCCGTTTTTCCTGGTGTGAGGGACCTTAATCAGTCCTTTTAACCACATTTAGAACCTAACACGATCAACTCTGACATTATACTATGGTAAAATCCTACTGTATAACAATGAATATAAGGGAATGATATTTAAGTATCAAATCCAGTCTTAAAAGGATGAGAATCATGTCAGAGTTAGGATTTCTGTAATAAACACTGATTATTATTGTACAAATGTCTGTGCATTGTCCTGTATGTGCCTGCGTCCCTGAAGGCTGACACAATAACGATTATAACTGAAATCTGTCTAGTTGCAAGATCATGCTTTGCACAGCAATTAACCTCCTTTAGTATATGTACATAATGTTGCTTTGAGTAGGAAGTTCCACCATCTGTTTTTCCATTTTAAAGATAGAACCATCATGTCGAGCATGATAAATGTTTGGAAAACACGGTTTTAAGACAAATCTTAAGAGTTTCATCTAAAGATGTATGAACTACCTCATTTATCTATATACTGTTAAAATATTATCTTAAGCATATATCTGTCAAGCATCTGTTAAGCATGGGTTGAGCACGGTACTCATTAAAAGCCTCTCCCTCTACGAACCAGGAGTATTATTTAACTCAAGAGGTTATGACTATGTAATATTACATCAATGTTTCTACAAGGTCGTCTACACCTGTTTGCCACCACACACAATGTGTGTGCTGGCTTGACCTATTTGACTGAAATTGTGACACTCGTAGAGCCATTAGTCAAATGTTGACCCGACTGTAGACTTTGTATGGTAGTAATACATTAATCCCTTATAGTCACACCTGCTCTGGCAACTGTAACAACTGATTGTCTATGCAGTATGTCTGGAAGCTATAGGGTGCTACTTTTTGTAAAAGTGGAGGTCAACAGGGTGACAAGTGGTTGGGACCTTCCTGTGTGGCACTGACATCTGCTCTTAAAGATTCCCTAACAAGAGCAAATGTGACATTTTGGTCTAGGATGAAGGCTTGTGCACACTTTACAGACATCCAGTAAAACATTGAAAATGATTCTGCTTACCTATGTTACCATTAGTACCAGTATAATATGTCACAGACGACATGGATGGCATTGTGGAGAAGATGTCTCCTGATCCTTCATAAACCCCAGTTATTCCTCCTTGTCCTTGGCCATAGTATTGTGATTTCATAATTTCGTTAACTGTGGTTGAACCCAGATGTTCCATGCTATTTGAATCCTTTAGTTAAAACAGAGCAGCAACATCAATAGTGATCCATTTCATTACATCACTGTTTTTTTTTAAATGATGCTGCACCTTACCGTGTATAGCATAATTAAAAACCTAAACTGACAGAAGGCAGCCAACATTTAGAATTAGAATGTGTATGCAATACAAAGATACATAAAGATATATAAGCGCTGCGTAAACTGTTGGCGCTATATAAATAAAAGATAATAATAATAATAATAATAATAATACATAGCTAAATAGACTATAAAGCAAGAAAGGAACCAATTGGCCCATACTACCCTTTTTTAAATCATCTTTTACTTAAAAAACAAATCCACAGCTCTAGGTATATGCTATGGACTCACCACTGTAATATGTAACAATGAAACACAGTGGCTGTTTACTAGTGGAAGCTTAAAGTGGGCCTCTTGATGTTCAAGAAGACTTCCGTTGCTCACTGCTGTTCACTGCTAGTCTATGAGTGTCATTGCGTCATTCTGACAATTCCAGGCCTTTGACTACGTGCTGTATAAAGCAAATATTAACAAGTAGACCTATTTCCTTTAAAACAATACATTGATTTTTTAGGAAACTAAAACTTATCAGGCATGTCCTGGCTTTGCCTTTGGATAGCTGATATGCTGGCCCATGTTAGTATTGACCGGTGGGAGACTGGTCTTAACCTTCATTAGTGATGTCAGAGGCACAAATCTCACTGTAGTGCCAATTAGCAATGAGTTGCTCCGGACAAGCTGTTCAATGCCAAAAGGTGTAGGAAAAGTGACAGTGGGGTGACCAAATATAGAACACAAAGCACCATTTGGGCTTAGCTGTCAACTTCAAATCAACAGTTTATTTGCGAAAACTCAAATTGGAATATCTTAGCATGGTCTCCTGGCATAAAAAAATTACTATGTGCTGAAACTGCACTTGAGTACGGTCAATTTATCCTAAGATCAGCACCAGAACTAAGATAACAACTGATTTTGTGTTAACTCATGAAATCATGGTGTGCCCAAAGCTGAGCTCAATTCCAGCTTGAGCTGCACTTGTTCGGAAATGAACATCTACTGACATAGTCTTTCAAACGGTAATTATAGTTAATAGCCCACCTAATGTTTTGATGTTCATGCAGAATAACTAAACAAATGGGTTTTATGTCTGTCAACCAAAGCAGGATAACTTCCTTACCAAAATGTGAAATCCTTACATCTAACCTTTAATTGCAGAATATGGCAGGAAACACTTGGAGGTGTTGAACTACGGAATACATGTAAGAGGAGGAACAGCTCTCTTTAATCCTGATGACAGGCACAGTATTTGCAGATTAGGGGATGTGAGAAAACACTCACATAGCAATAAGTGGTAACTAATTGCTTAATGCAAAAACAAGCAAGGTTTAAGTTAAAAAAAAGGAGGGACAGGAAAAAAAAAGTACCTTATTTTTTCCCGTGAGAATGGTGTTCTCCGTGACCATTCCTGTGTCTTTGACCAACACCTTTACTCGATATTGGGTAATGATGCCATTTGGTTGCTGTGGTCTTCGCCAATCAATTTTTATAAAATTGGCTTCAACTTCTTTTGCATTTAAGTCAGACACTGCACTGGGTACTTGTGGAAAAGTAAAATAAAGAAATAAAACAAAGTGTTACAATGTGTTTAAACATGCATTAATTGCTGTTTAAACACTATTTTGTGTAGCTTTGTATATAGGTTTTATATTATGTTTCATTTCCATGCATTACAAAAACGATTGTTTTTTTTTTCATTACTAAAATAGTCCTCAGTCAACTATAACAGCAAAGAAAAACCATCTTGTTAGACTGTGACCAAAGATACCCACAAACATTAACATCTATCAAATGGAAATGATGCCCACTACACAGCAACCCTAGAAATCTAGAATCTGATGGTAGACGAGAACCATTTCTTCCATTTAGTCTGCCAATGTTTTTCCCTTTCTATACTACTTCTGCCTGAAGGTTGTTCCCCTCATAACTCTCTGACCCTATAAGTTTAGGCTTTTCTCCCAAATGGTGTACAGCACGTCATTAATAAAATGTAATTATACGTTTGCATTATATCATACAGTGACCTAGAGGTCACGCACTAAATTAGATGAGTTTTAAATAAAAGAAAACGGTGTTATGCCGGCAGGTTTCAACTGAAACCTAATAGAAAGTCCATGCAAGAGGATGACATTTTTCACTTAATCGCAATTCACCTACAACTCACGTTTAATGAATGAACCCCTAATTAAAGGGGTTCATTCACCTACAACTCATGTTTAATAAATAAACCCCTTTATTAGGAATATATATATATATACATACATATATACTGTGACAGTGTGAACCCCAGGGAGATGATTAGCATGGCATCTGAGTACAGCTGCTATGCAGATTATACATATGGGTCCCTGGGGTGGAGCAATTGGAGAGCAGGGTGGGCCAATGCTCCATTCCCCCATTCTGGGGAAAATCCATGCCGGGTTTTCCAGGAGGCAAGAAATCTGCAGGATCCGGTCCGGGATTTCTATGAGGCCGGCATCAGGCACAGGTGCTGGACATTAAAAACCCCTGGAGCCAGATACTCAGGGAGACTGTTGGGGGAAGAGGAAGTTCCCTGCGCTCCCAGGGCAAGGAGAGGCCCTGAAGAAGACAATCCCTGAGCCAAGTGAGGCAATACCTTCCTGGACCTGTGTGTGCTGTCTGGGGGAGGTTTTCCAGAGCCTGGCGTAGCTGGGTCTGGCTGGGAGGTTGAGTTAGTGGGTGATTAGGCTGGTCAGTCTGCACCAGTGTAGTTTAGTTAGAGAGGGCTCCAATTGGGAGCTAGGTTTTTGTTTTATGATTTGGTTTTCGGGTTTAAGCGCTTAAAATAAAGCGCTGTTTTGTTAAACACTGGTGTTCCTGACTCGTATTGCCCTAGAGGACTGTGCTTAAGACCCTTAAAAGTGACATGTATGGCCCTCATGATATAGGGTTTGTCACAATACATACATATATACGATTAAAAATCAAGTTAAAAAACACACTATGACGTGTGATAAGGTAAGGTTGCTTTCATGTGCATTTAATTTGTCATTTGCATTGACAATACTTTAACATCAGTGCAAAGGGGATCCTTCACACGTCATCACCCGATTTGTAACAACAGCAAATAAAAGGTACCACTTCGCAGCTTTTAAGTAGACCAGGTACTTGCTGTTTGGTCTTTATTATTACAATGCAAAGGTTATTCACAGTCAATTTGTAGGTGGCAGGTAAGCTCAAATACACTGAACGCACACTTTCCGTGAAAGCGAATCAAAGTAACAGTGTAACTGATGCAGTGCTTACATACTTGTGCATTACAAAGCCTTAGCCTGATTAAGCTGCCTCTGGGAAAAGGCTCACCCTATCAGGGGTGGATACAGTCAATACAATGCATATACATTATCGTGTAACTTTAAGTTCTATGTACAATTTAATTATTATGATGATTAAACTGATGAGTCCCACCGTGCAGACTCTTAAGCCTCAAAAGCTGCCGACATTAAGATATTAATCCAACATTGAGCCCAAGTTGTTTTACATGCACGATTGTCTAGTTCTTTTAGTTTAAACGAAAGACTTTGGTAAACATATATTGGCTTTAAAAGTTCCAGGAGTCAGTGCTATTAATGTCTAAAGTCTTATAGATTATAAGAAGGATCTAAGAGCCAAGGGAATTGCAGAGCAGAAGGTTATGTTTTAATCCACCAGTGTTGAAGAGGTGAAACCACTAAAAGTAATTATTTCAGGAATCCAAAAATGACCTTTTATTTTTGATATGTTCCCAGCGACATCACAGCAAGGAAGCAAAAATGTCATATGATCCAGAAAGTGTCTATAGATTAAACAGATATCTGTGATATTTGTTGCAAAATGCATACACTAATATATAAAAATATATTAAAGAAAGCAAATCAGTTTTTAAGTTGTAAATCTAAAGCAATTTTCCATATTTTCTCCTTTTATGACCAATTTCTATTAATCACAAATAAACCATACATTCAAATACACCTGTTGTATTAAACAACCCAATAATTATTTGAATAAATCACAAAAACAAACAGTAGGAATTAATTTATGCTAGCATGTTGGATACAAATACCCAATAGAAGGGAGGTAATGTCTTTGTACATACTGCCCCCCTGTGGTTGTAAGAAGAATGGCATGAAAAGATAGAATAGTAATCTGCTGTTTGTAAACCACTTTTAAATCAATTACATTACACATTGTGTGCTTAGATCCTCCATCCATCTGATCTCCACTTGACCAGCTTTTATAGATACACAGTTTAAAATATTTAAAAGTTTTATCATTCCAGGCAAAGTTGGATGCATGTTCTAACTGCTCATATGGTTGGTTGGTTGTTATATTTTTGTCATTTTTAAAAACTGGTCACAGGGATTACAAAATGTTTTTCATATCTATACTTTGATCAGTATAACATGTCTTTTTAAATATTAAACAACATTAAGATATTATTCCATCCCTTGGGATACTGCAAAATCCACCTGCATAACTATTCATTCAATAAAATACTGAATTGAATTTAGTATGTGTCTTTGCTTCTGCTGCTTGAAAAGGCTTTAAGATTTACATATTCAGACACCATTCTAACAAAACATAACTGTTACCTTCTGCAGGGGTGAAAACAGATATGTTCGCTCTTGGCCCAACACCTGCACTTGTTTCCCCGCTGATAAATGCATCGTAGGTCGTGAATGGGGTAAGGTTAGTGAAGATAAACCGGAGATCTTTTGTGCTGTTATCCAAAATACGGCCTGATAAGAAAAAGGTAAGAATCAATGTATGGGTTATATAGATCAAGCAGATCAAATCCCTTGTAATTATTGGTCCATTTTATGCAAAGAACTACAGGGCGATGTACAGATACACTGTAGTCTATGTTTTGTATGAATTGCCACTATGGCAATGGAAGAAGAGTAGACGCTATGAAAAGAAAAGGGCGAGGTTGATCACTAGTTTTGTCACAGATGATTTGAATATAATTTATCATTCAGAATATTTTGGATCTTACCAGTTGGCCCATATAGCTCAACTCTGTAACTAAACTTTCCCGTGACAATGGTTGGTGCATCCCAAGTGACAGAGAAAGATCTTGCTGTGATGTTGCCTTTCATTAGATTCTGTGGAGGATCTTCTGGGACTAAGAGGAAAAAGACACTTAGTAAAAATACCGTAGCAATCTAATGTCAGCAAATATACTGATTTAAGGTATATCATTAAAAAACATTTGTGTCTCCAAGTAAAAAAGTAAAATGGTGTAGCCTGCACACTTATTACATGACATACATCCGCTTAGTTATCAGCTGAAACCTATTACTCCGATCTAATGTTATGAATTCTGCAGAGGAATTGCACAAAGGCCAATGAATCTAGAGGCGCATCATAAACATTAAACATCATCAAAAACATATTTTATGTTGTCAGATACGATCTGAATGACTTTTTCAGCAGAATAAAAAAAACATAAATGTTTATGTAAGCAATTTATAAAGAAAAATATTCAATAAGTTATAAAATCAGATGGACAGTATATTTAAAATGTTGGGGTCACTTAGCTGTTTTCATGGAAAACAATGACATTTCTAGCTGCGCTAACACAATTGCAAAAGAGATTTCTAATGATCAGAGCACCTTGGCACTCCACAATGTTACTGGGAAAATGTTTTGGGGGCTGGTAAAACTAAACTGTTTGGGAAGAACACACAGAACTACATATAGTGTAAAAAGGTCACCGCATACCGATATGAAAACATCATCCCCATGGTGAAGTACGGTAGAGGGAGCATCATGATTTGGGGCTGCTTTGTTGCCTCGAGGCCTAGACAGCTTCCCATCATTGAAGGAACAACGAATTCGAAAGTTTATCAGGGTATCATACAGGATAATGTCAGGGTGGCCATCCACCAGCTGAAGATCAGTAGAATCCAAACCAAATCTACTACAGAAGCCTTTTGGAGTGGGCCAGTCAGAGCCCATTAGAAATGCTGCCGAATGACCTCAAGACAGCCGTTCACACCAGACATCGCAGGAATACGGCTAAGCTCAAGCAGTTATGTAAGGAAGAACGGTCTAAGATTCCTCCTGAAAGTTGTGCTACCAGATTGTCTGAGGTTATCGCTGCCAAAGGAGGTTCAACGACTTAAGTCAAGAGGTTTACTTAATTCTTCCACCTGCGCTGTGAATGTTCAATAGCTGTGTTCAATAAAGCCCTGAAAGATTATCATTGTTTGTGTGTTATTAGCTTAAGCACGTTGTGTCTGTTTGTACTTGTCACTGACGTAGATCAGATCATATTTTATGAACAATTAATGTAGAAAAGCAGGTAATTTCAAAGGGTTCATTTACTTTTTCTTGTCACTATACATATTTTATACTCTATTTTATATGGGTTTTGTTTTTTTAGATGAAATCATGAGCAGAATTTATCATACCACCCTTAAGCTGAAACGATTTTATCAGTCTTCTTTGGACTCCTTGTTTAACATTAAATGTACAGAATAGGCTATTATCCTGTATGCAACTGAGCGAAAATATCAATGACTGTTGTGTATTGTTTGTTTTTGACAACCGATATTTATTCATTTTCATAATCAAATAATCAAATAAAAGATAACAAAAAAAATATGCTGCATGATGTATCGCCAACAGCAACTCAGACTTATCTCTGAGTGGTATATAAATCACGCGGTTTTCTTTCTACTCAGGTGTGAATATGTGGGGAAAAGGAAGGAGGGAGCAGGCAAGTAAGACAAGAAACCTAAACATGAGGAGGCACAATGAGTACCTCCACCCAACCTGATCAGCTCCTCAGATCAGCTTTTTTTTGTCTTTACATTTTTCTATTTGACTTCTGGGGTCACTGGGGTTTTGGCACTAATGAAACCCCTCCCAATGAAAATGAGATAACATGGATTATTGATCACCAAAGAGAGGTTTAATTGCTCCAGTTAAACTTTCTTTCACTTTTACTTACATTCAATGGATATTGCCTGGAATATTATCATTATTATTATATTTCATTTATGTGCAGTGCTTTTTATAACAGATACATTCAAAGTGTAAGACAAACCTAGAAGCGACAGACTAAGACTAAGCAAGACTAACCCCAGGTAAAGAGGGCTCTGCCCGAAAGCTTACAACCTGGAATAATCACAATGTATGGTTCTTCAGGATTCTATCGTCTTGGTGTGTAGTTCTTGTACAGTGGTGTTTGATCACATCCCACATAGATGTCTTGAGTGAGCAATTACACAAGACCAAAGTGCTGCCGACCAGTTTAACAACTACGGAGAATGGATTTTATTGATTTGGGGTGGCATAGTTTTTATAGTTTGAGATTAAAGGTGTAGATAGAGGAAGGGTATGAGTGGGGGAAAGTGTGATTTAGCTCATTGTGCAAGTCTCCAAGAAGAAGAGGACCCAAACATCTATGCTACAAAACCAAGAGAATCTCTGGACAAGTCCAGAGCGGTAAGGTACTTGCAATTTAGGATCCCATTATATCAAATAGACAGTCTTGCCTTAGTAAAAGAGTCAGATAGAATTCCATCACAACTTTATGAACGTTTCTGCAGGATGCAACCAAATAGAATCACCATAACCTTGGTAGGGAATCGGTAGCGGTAAGTTCCTAAGGTCAGTTACACAGTTACAGCAGAAAATGTTGATGATACTTGGCAGGGTCCCAGGTTACAATTTCTTCTATCCCTTGTGTGCCACGAAAATTCAAAACATAGCAATATTGGCTATTTTGTTCTGTTATTTACTGCCATAATGTAAAACAGATGTTCACTGCAATGTTTGTTGCTGGCTGCTCTTTGGAGGGCCTTTTACATGGATTTTGTAAGGTGTTTTTTTCTGGTAAATTCATACAAATCTAATAATTTTCAAAAATAAGCCAACTGTCTTTGCAGTTAAAGAAAACTTCAAATCTAAAGCAAACTTTTACTGTCATGTGAATTTTACCCAAAAGTGGGAAAACATCCTTCACAACTCCAAAAGTCAGAATGCTCCCTGGACCAATCACTATTTAAATTATATTATAACGTATTTGAATTACCTACCAAGTCGATTTAAACACATAGGTAACTAATATCAAAATAATATTTCTATATACAACTATAATGTGATAAATCGTCTTGCATTTCCTTACCTGACTCTGGTGTCCGGACAATTGTGCTATCAATGTATCCAGGCTCGCTAGTAACAGCTGATACTTCAAACAGGTATGTAGTATACGGTCTGAGTTGACCCACTATAAAAGTGATGGGTTCGTTCCATATGGAGTTAAATGTTCTAGACAGAGCAGCTCTTGATACATATGAAGCAGTGGTCGTAAGCTGCCCACGAGTTGATGGAGGGCTTGTGGTGCTCCATAAAAAAGATTCAGTTTCATCCTAAAAAGCATAGTAAAGATTGACACAGTGGTATGTAAGGTTCAGCAATGGCCGTTGTTTCAGAGACCTCTAACTGAGTTTACAGTGGGTGCATTGTGTACATTTATATATATATATATATATATATATAAATATATATATATAGTACATCACTATCCTTACAGAGAACCAGCAACCTTTAGATCATGATTCAGTTACCTGCCTGCAGCTGAAAAACATTTCTCCCGTAAACATAATTAAAAAGAACTGACAGAAAAAATGTTTTAAACTGCATCTCAAGTATTAAACAACCTAGCTCTAAAGTGAAGGCCAACCCTAGGGCTTTAAGCTCTCTAGGTGAACTATGTTTCCTGTGCTCCTCTCTTGCACCACTCCCAGTGTCCTAAGCAGCAGTATGGTTTGCATCGTTGGCAGGGAGTCCACCTGAATCATTGGAGCTGAAAATGTTACCAACATCCAGCCATAGCATCAATAACTGAAGGGGCAGAAGGTCTGCCAAAAGCAGCCACAAAACATGCCTTCCTATGCCGCAGAACAATGAACTGGCATTCCTGCAAGCGGTCATACTCTGAAACTAGGGGGTCGTAGGCTTAGACGTCACGTGAGGACGTTTTACAACATTATGAGTTTAGTGGATAAATAGAACAGCAGTGGTAGTGGTTAATACAGTGACGGAATTGAAACATGCATGGGATAAGCATACGGCTATCCTGAAGACAAGACCACAGATCGATTAAGGTTTCAGTCTTTACTGCACAAATTTACTCAGTCAACACAAAGAAACCCCTTGAATTGGTGCCCATAACTTACATTACATTCAGGCAATGCCCCATTCAAAATATCTTCCACTTTCACTGTTGTATCCTTTACTACACTCCCACTCCTTGCATGCTTAACACTGATCTTGAAGCTCGTTATCTTTCCGTGTGGTTGCCGAGGCAGAAACCAGGTTAGATTTACAGCAGAAGAATTTAATGCTTCTACGGTCAGGTTCACAACCTTTCCTGGAGCTGTAAACAAGCAGAAAAAAGTCGCCATGGGACAAATATATTTGATAGAGGCTGTTAAACATCAAGAGGAAAAGAACTCATTCTCAAATCATACAGGATCAACTGTTTTATTCTTTTGGATATAATAACATTGGTTGTAAAATGAAGTATAAACATAGATGAAGGAAACATAATTTATTATATTCTGTTTACATTATGACTATTGAGCAGTGAATCCTCAAAAATTGTTTAGTGATTTATGTATCCCATCTCATTCAACATTAGTTACAGTATGAAACACAGGAATGAGGAGTCAACTTTCAGATAGGATGTGATTACATATTAACTACATTCTAATAAACTATTCTATACTGCAACATGTTAAAGAACCTTCCACAAGATTATACATTCAAGCTCGATACTCTAACACTGGTCAGTCCCATTATCATACCTGGAAACTCTCCGGGTTTACCCCAGAAAAATCCAAGAGAAGTCAGTGCACAGTCCTGGCCGCGTCCCGCAAAGGGTAGGCTCCGGGTAGTTCCCAGGTATGATTATTTTATATACATACGCATACAATAGGTAAAGAGGACACTGCTAGTAAGTTTACAATAATTTGTATATAAGGATATTTAAATAGTTAATTACTGGTTAAAAACATGTGACCTTCAGATTTCCTGGATACCTTTACCAAAAAGTGTCATCAGGCCTATGCCTCAGAGAATGTGGAAATCCAAGCTCTAACAATCATCTCAGATGGGCTCATCCCCTGTTTTGCCTTCTGCCTTATTTCCACTACATTTAAGTACATCCATTCTACCCATTAACCAAAACTACATCAAGAGATCTATCCATTAAAAGGAGAGCTGACAGATTTGTGGTTTCAACTCCTTGGTTTCGCTGTACAGTACAGTGCTCTCTACAAATATTGGCACCTTTGGTAAATATGGAGCAAAAAAGCTGTCTTGTTTAATCTTTCGAGCTTTTGCTTAAACAATACACAAAAATACTATACGGATATCAAGCAATTGCAAACACAACACTGGTTTGTCCAAAAAAATACAATTGTTAAATATATGTATGCCATAATTATTGGCACCTGTTTAGTCAATACTTTGTACTACCTCCCTTTGACAAGATAACAGCTCTGAGTCTTCTCATATAATGCCTGATGAGCTTGGAGAATACATGCCAAGGGATCTGAGACCATTCCTTCATACAGAATCTCTCCAGGTCCTTCAAATTTCAAGGTCGACAAGGTCGACGCTCTCCTCTCTTCAGTTCACCCCACAGGTGTCTATGGGGTTCAAATAAGGTGTCTGGGATGGCCATGGTAGGACCTTGTTTTACTGTCAGTAAACCATTTTTGTGTTCATTTTGAGGAATGTTTTGGATCGTTGTCATGCTGGAAAATACAACTACGGCCCATTTTAAGCTTTCTGGGAGAGGCAGTCAGGTGTTCATTTAAAATCTGTTGATATTTGATAGAGTCCAATATGCCATATATCCTAACAAAATGTCCATTAAAGAGGCACTACTATATCTAACTGCGCATATGGGGTACTTTTCCATATAGCTGCTTCTCTATGTGCGCTAAACTCACCTCTGGTGTTTATTGCCAAAATATATATTCTGGTTTCATCTGACCATAGAACCCAATCCCATTTGAAGTTCCTATAATGCCTGGCAAACCGACGATGTTTGTGATTGTTTTCAGATGAGAGTAGAGGCTTTTTCTTTAAACCTTTCCAAACAACTTGTGATGATGTAGGTAACGTCGGATTGTAGTTTTGGAGACTTTCTCACCCCAACACACAACTAACTTTTGTCATTTTCTAGCTGTGGTCCATGGAGATTGCTTGGCCACTCGAACCATGCTCTTCACAATGAATTGAGACAATATAGACAAACACATCCTCTACCAGGTTCCTATCATTTCCAGTTGGCTGGAACATCTTAGTTATTGCCCTGATGGTGGAAATGGGCATTTTCAATGCTTTTCCTATCTTCTTGTAGCAACTTCTCATTTTGTGAAGCTCAACAACATTTTGCCGCACATCACAGCTATGTTCCTTGGTCTTACCCATTGTTATGAATGACTCAAGGAATTTGGTCTATTTGTTACCTAATATTTATACACCTGTTCCTAGACAACCAGGTCTAGTAAAAAATGTAAAATATCACTAGGAATATACTTCAACTATATTTTCCTCATATTAATTCATAGGGGTGCCAATAATTATGGCATATATATATATAATATTATAAAACAATTTATTTTTTTTTGTGGATGAAACCTGTGTTGTGTTTGCAATTATTTTATATCAATGAGAACATTTGTGTGTATTTTTTTAACAAAAGATCAAAAGGTTAAACAATAAAGACACATTTTCACAGCGTTCTTTGCTCATATTTACCAAGGGTGCCAATATCTGTGGAGGGCACTGTATATCATGAAGGCCCTATCCCAATGAGCTTCTGTTCTTGGCTGACATTGCATAATATACAGTAAAATCAGGAAGTTTTTTGTATAAGCTTCCTCTTGCATTCAATTATGCATTGTACTGGACAAGGACAGTCATTCTTGCTGACGAAACGTGTTTACAATGAACAGCCAAGAGAAAAGGTTGAAAACAAGTACCCTGCCCCTTTAATGAGTAAACCCCATTATGTAGATCTCAAAAAATTACACCACAAGAAAATAATTTATTCCCAAATACTAATATAAAGATAATATAAATAATATTTTAATTCTACTCCAAGAAATGTTTCAATATGACTAATACATACATTTAAAGGAAGCTGTTTTTCCAATTATTTTTGAAGAACAAACCCCCCCCCCAAAAAAAAAGCCTTATCGGACAAAGGGATTTAACTGTGAAAGGTAATATAGTAGCCAAATGTAATAAATCCTCTTGGTGAAGAAAGGGAGGCGTGCAGCTGGCTCAGCTCAAATTAAAGAAACACATCCAGAAAATGTGCTGGTCTGTGCTAAGGCTTAAACTGGTACACTAAGAAATAATAAGTAATTTAGAGCAAATATTTAATGTTCTATGATGTGAAACATACATCAAGAGAAACTGGCAGACTAGATTGGTCAAATGGTACTTATCTACCCTCAAATGTTACGTTTCTATGAAAGTCGCTACAAATCATTCTGTAGAAGTCATCCTTGGTGCAAAGATCGGGGCAATAGAGTTTCACAGATATCTTACCGCTCTCTGCAGTCTGGAATAGGAATGGTTCACTATATGCCCCAATGCCAGCACTGTTTTCTGCAGCCACCTGTAAAAAATGATGACATTTTTGGAGGTATTTGAAATATTTATGTTATCTGTGGCAAAGGGCACCTACTCTATGCCCATTTTCGTCACACATAAGGCTGTCGGGGACTAGCTTAGCCCTTGCAAACGGCTTGCCTACTCCTTCATAAAGCTGCTCCCCCAGAAGAGGAAGAGCTTCAAGTATCCTATCTTGGGAACTACCCACGTCTGCTAAAAAGTATGAGAATAAATCAACACCTTATATCCTTATATCACTTAGAGCAGGGATCCCCAAACTCGGCCCTCCAGCTGCTGCAGGACTACATCTCCCATAATGCTCCTTCAGCTAAGGGGCTGGCTGAGGAGTATGGGAGATGTAGTCCTGCAGCAGCTGGAGGGCCGAGTTTGGAGATCCCTGATTTAGAGGGTTGTAGGTGAGTTGTAAGTTTTCTATGTTTTCATGTCTTTATTAAACACACTGAAAAAAGTACATGAACCCATGGATTTAATAACTGGTTCACAAGCCATGATGCCCTCTCCAACATAATTTACAACTAGGATGTGGTTTTGATTTTAAATTTGGCCATCCATCTACAGAATATTCTGTCAGTAGCACCATCCAGGTGTTCTTTGTCGCACTTCCGACATGCAACAATGTTTTTTGGACAGCATTGGCTTCCTCTATGGTATCCTCTCACAAATACCGTTCTTGTTCATTGTTTTACATATAGTAGACTCTAATAGAGACGTTAGCATGTTCCAGATATTTGTGCAGGTCGTTATCTCTGCCTTTGTAGATCTCTGCATGGTTCACATCAGGCAATGCTTTTTGTGAAACTCAAACTTTGTGAGTGTTTTTATAGAACAGTTATTACCATCACTTCCAATCTTGTCTGATTAATTGGATTAGCTAACTCCCAACTGAAAGTTCATTTTTGGAGAAATCATTAGACTAGGGGTTCACATACTTTTTCCACTCTGTACTATGAATGTTTACACATTGTGTGCAATAAAGACACGATAACTTGTGTATTTTAAAATAGACTATATGTCTATTGTTGGGATTTAATTGAAGATCAGGTAATCCAGCTAATTCCAAAGGGTTCACAAACTTTTTTCATGCAGCTGTAAATATGTGTTGGCTTTCTATAACAAAACACTCAGCATAAATAACTACTACAGTATCACATACACAACTAGCTAAAGGCTGGTAATTCCATATACTACATTATATTTCATATAATTGTCACGTTTTAGGTATATAGTAAACAACACCAGTGAATGTGCAGATTTGCAACAGTAGTTGCAAACAATATACTACCAGACTTACAAGCAGCAGAAAAGTACCGTATCATCTTTCAGTGGAATACATAATAGTATAGTATGTCTATTCTCCAGCAGTGAAACACAGTATACAGTATATAGATTAAATGGTTTACTATGAAAGCAGTAATACAGGTTCATATTGACCTTTTTTTTTTCTTTTTCATTTGCAACTCATTTTTACCATAGAAATTTCAAAAGCTCTTTTTACAACATAGGAATACACAACACTGGTAGCCTTTAGGATAAATACCAGCTGAATAAGACTATAGTTGGATCAATTTTGTCATTGAGAAAAAAGAAGCGTGTACAATGCACCTAGGGAGAAACAGTGTGAGGGAAAATCCTAACCAAGTAATCTTTCATAATAATAAGATGTAGCCAATGATCACTTCATGTACACACAAATTATTAAGCAATATTTAGTAAAGATTCATTTGCCACAAGTTGGAGATGATGTGTCATCCTTATATACATCTAGAAGGAACCAAAGATACTATTAATGAATCCAGTGCCTAAAGAGATGGGGGGGGGGCAGTGAATGCAGATTCGGTGAACACCAACTACTACAGACATTTTTAAGGTATACGAGAAGCAAACATTTTTAGTTTGACAAATGTAATCCTCTGCAGAAGCAAGATCTATGAAACTTGTAACTGGTCCAAAGCCTTTGATGTCTGACAGAGGCTCTTGATGCTACTCATGGCTTGTTGTCTTTTCCAGGATCAGTGGTCTGCCTAGTCCGCCTAGTCTGCGTCTGGGCAGATCTATCAAGAGTACAAGGCACATCCCAATGTCTTTTCTTTCTTGTGGCTGGGTACAGGAAATGCCATTAATCTGAAATGAAGGGAGCCACACTGGGTGAAGAGAAGGGAGAAAATCCAAGGACAGAAAATTGATCGGCAGGGCCCGTCTTAGTGTCAGGTGACTCAGGCAACTAACTATGTATGGAACCTAAAATGGGGGAGGGGTAGCATTTTTGACAGGGAAAAGTCCACAATGCGTGGAAGTTGATCTGGTGGCAATGGAAACTTCTGCAACACATGGGTAGAACATGAGAGGTTTAGGTCAACACTGGCATTCTGAATGACAAAAAACATGATGTTTGGAGAGAGAGGTGGCAAAGATGTTCTTTGGCTGGTATACTATTTGCTTAGATAATTAGATAATGCTGGCTCTTGATCACAGCTTTTACACTGATTGACCAGTTGGTTTGATGGGGACAGCACCTTTTAAGATCTTATCACTAACTTTTAGCTGCTTGCTTAGCAATGTATATAATGTATATAATGATTTGGCAGTGTGTGAGGTCTGCGGATGATCAGAAATACAACTTCTATATAAATATATGATGGAGGCACATCACGGCGGCATTTTTGGTACAGAATATCCCTCTCTTAGATTAACAGCATTATACATGAACATACCACGTTACTGTGCCACCCAGCTGACAATATGTTGTTCTGTCACATTCTTAGTAAACTTGAGGAAACAGAATGGAATACAGGCAAAATAAAGAAATGTAAAGTAGCCAATCAATCCAAGGAAAGTGCTCCCATTAAAATCAATGGGAGTTTTTCCATACATGCGCTAGAGCTGACTGGAGGTGAGTATATCACAGACACGGAAATGTGTTTGATCGAACCCCTCTCCTGCAATGCAGTTAGCTGGTGGGTGGAGAAAGGGGCTAATGGATAAGTGGGGATTCTGCAAAATGGACAACATGAAAATTTAAAGGAACTGTGCATTAGATGATGGCTGTAGTGTCCCTTCTACCATTAATGAACGTTGACATTTAAAACCTCTGACAATCTGCAAAGGATTTGATGCTCATGAACATATGAAAAACAGGTAGTATTGACATTCCAAAAGAAAAAGCTGCTGGCCCAAAATGCTGCTCTATATCTAAAGAGAAAAGAGGAAATGCCTTATCTAGAAGACACAAGGTAGCATTAGGCATAGCATTTAGACAATGGAAGGCTGTTGGCAGAATGATTGTCATCTTATTAGTATTTGAGATTCAAGAGACTCTATTAAATGACAAGATAAAACCAAGATAGATAACACTACTGTACTTATAATATAAAGAATAATATTGAATGTAGAAAAGTAGTTTTGACTCACTGGGATGTGAAGAGATGCATTTTGGGCATGATGGAATTTTATGCAGTCTTTGGAGGTGGAATAGTGTCAGTAACATCCACAATGTCTTAATGTCACACAAGCATCCAGGGTTCAATTTAAAATAGTCGCTTTTATAAAATGATTGCAGGTTCAAGTAAGCAATTCAACTCCGGAGCGTAAATCCAAAAAAGTACCTGCTCAGATACTTTCAGTCTAACTGCTCAGACATAAGTATATGTATCATCACAGCACAGTGTACAGTATGCTTATAAGCTTATTACCTTTATTTCATATGTAGTTCCAGGGGTCAGACTTGTCAAAAGAACTTCTAGGCTGTCAGGTGTCGTTGTTACGCTTGTGTAAGAAGACTGTACCCATGGGCAAACTTCTCTGTAAATAACATAGTAGGCCAGAAGTTTTCCATTTGGATTTCGAGGTATATTCCAGGACAGGAGTATTCCTGCAGAGCCAACTCTTTCTCCAGCCAGGAACAATGGTGGTCCTGGAACTAAACCGGACGAGACACATATTTATTAGAAATGTCACAAATTCTTAAAAAGACTGTTCATAGTTCATTCTTAAGGAGAAAAAATTATTGGCCAGCAGTAACGTTTAGCTTCATAAGACAAATTGACTGTTAACATCAGTCTCTTCTCCCTACTGCAGTGCTACAAAAGATGATTAAATACTTTTAAGAAACATGAGAAACATTCTTCAGCAAGAATGTAAAAAATGCAGTGTTCCAAAACTATGCAGAATAGCTTCATTTTAGTGCCAGTTTGCTTCTGGTAATGATAATGTCGGCAAAAAGATGTTCAAAGTAGCAGATTTAAATATCTATAACAAAATAGTGCTTTGCTCTAGATAGCTAGCTCATTGTTAGCGCATGGGTTAAATAAACATGATCTAAATGAAAATGACCATTTAAAAATAATGTATCAACCCCTTTAATGACACATTCATTATGGCGACCTCAACACATGACATCATGTGCAAAAAAGCAACCGCAATACAGAATACACAGTTTGCATATGAGACGGATCCTCTAATAATAATAAATAATAAAATAACTAATTACACCAGTTCAAGCCCAACTGTACTAAATTATGACATCATGCAGCACATGAAAGAATAGAACTACAATCTGGAATATTTAATTTTTGTATTTGGTGTAGTATCATTAGCATAAAAAAGACCACTGAACTAACAAAACAAAATGCCCTCTATAACACTTGCTTGATGTTCTACTTCCTCTCTGTAAGCAGTAAATCCCCTTGCAGTAGTCTAGAATGAGAATGATGTGTAATGGCGCAATCCGTACATTTGGCTAAAGTGACTTGGTTTTGTTTGGCTGAAACAAGTACTTTATAATAGAAATGATCAACCTGACAAAATGCGTGAGAGAAGAATGATGTGAGAACGTCCGTGGAGCAGGATCCACCTCATTATCACCTGTGCAACCAAAACTCAACTCCTCCTATCGACACTCCCTAAATCACGAGCTGACACTGGGCGAATGTTAATGCAATAAAGCATTAATCAAAATGGTACTACGTGTGCTTGTCTGTTGTATAGCTGCCTTCATTCCTGTTCTCATGTTTTGGGATAATAAGAATTAACAGCGAGATTATTCGAAAACTTTAGGTTAGGTGCTAATTATAAAATAATACCACCACAAGCTAGACAATAAATGAAACAAACACAAGGGAAAAATGTGAAATGTGAACAAATTTTCTCACAATATTTGGTATGTAGTTCTTGAAAAGTACATTTTGTAATTGCACTTAATTATCTCACAACACTGAGTAATTAAAGGAATTCAGGTGAACCACATCGAGTGAAAAGTACCAGAATAATTGTAAATAATTAGCGTTTTAGTCTAAAAAATATTATTTACTAATTACTATTCTAAGCATAAAGATAAAGTTAAATTAGAAAAATAAAAAAAAACTACAGGAAAGATAAAGCCGCTGTCTGATATAAAAGATGTACCATCTAATAATAATGATATCATGCTTGTCCTAGTCTGATAATGCTGGTATAGATGCTGTCTATCAATAGCAATTATAATACTATATAACATTGGAAGTGGAAGATATAGGAAGTTGGTCAAAGCAAACAACATAAAGCGGCCAGACATTCTCATTTTTCCTGGCAAGTCCCTGACTCTGTGTCTTGTTATTATGAACCAACAGGAAAGTCCCCTGAATCTCCCTAAAGATTAAGGGAATGAAATAACAGCGGATCATTAAAACGGTCTATTGTTTTGAAGAAAAAAAAACGCTAGCCTTGTCTGT
This sequence comes from Spea multiplicata, assembly GCA_009364415.1. Classification (NCBI taxonomy): domain Eukaryota; kingdom Metazoa; phylum Chordata; class Amphibia; order Anura; family Pelobatidae; genus Spea; species Spea multiplicata. The sequence goes on along the minus strand of VKOC01000003.1, from coordinate 11,998,559 downwards.
TGGTTTTGAAAATGATCAAGTATCAATACAATTACATTAGCAATTCACGCGTTATATATTCTGTATGTGCCAATAAAATCATCTTTGTACCCAGTCTAAACAACTTATAGTATAACTTATAGGGTTGTCTTATCAAACTTACTGGTTTCATTGGTGATCACCGACTTGCTAACAGGTGAGCTCAGTGCTGAAGATGACACAGAAGAAATAGTTACGGCGTACGTTGTACCAGGAGCAGTGCTGGATACATCTGCCTGAAAATGTCAAACAGATACGCAATAAGTGAAATATTAAGTGCAGCACACAGGAAAGCAAGACTCACTACGAAAAGTTTTCCTGCACAGGAACTACTTTTTCATCCAGGTATCCAAAATTCCTAGAGAATACTGTTGGCGTTCACATTGTGACGGATGAGTTTATGCAGGGGGAAAAAAAAATCCATAACAACATCAAAAACATTCTTTACTGTAGACTCAGAATTTTCATCTTTAAAAAAAAAAAATGTTTTATCCAAAAAGAACAAAATCCTTCATCCTTGGCTTGGCTTTCACTCACAACTCAATATCTCCTTCTGTTCCGTGTTATGTTCAGTCCTCATTAAGAAAAAAAAACACAATGAAAAAGCAAAAAGTGGATTCGCAATTTAAACAGCATACCTGTATATCTGCAGTTCCCAACAGAAGCGGCACAAAAAGAAAGGTAATCATTATCTTAACTTTTTTTTTTGCAGAAAGTGGGATTGTTCCTATGCCTTTTTTGATGGCTTTACAGGGAAATGCTGCCTGCATTAATGATTTAAAGCTAGGTCTGCCTGCACAGTACACAATTAATGAGTCTATTACTCAATAGCACTCCCCTTTCTTTGTTAAACTATTCATGAACTCCTGGGTGACTGGCTGAAGGTTCATGATAGACTAAGAAAGGGAAAAAAAAAACCCGGTATCATAATTGTTGTTAAGGTAACAAGCCCCTCATGTTGAAATTTGCTCTCACAAATGTAGCACAGGTCATTTGGTATGCATTCTGTATTAAAAGATACAGAAGCAAGCTTCACAGTTGGCTTGCTTTGCAAAGAATATCCCCAGGAGCTTAGAGTATAAACAAAAGTTGCCCATCCTCGCACAATAATGAAAAACATACCTGATACTCCCCACCTCCAAGATCTCTGACGGTAACAAAGCCATGCGGAGGAAAAAGATCCACTCGATATCTTTCAACCAGTCCGTATGGTTTCTTCCAGCACAATGAAAAGGACTCTGATGATATATTGAAGGCTCGAACTTCTAATGGTTTTTCAGGTTCTTTTGGGAAGAAAATAAAGCATTTTGAAGCAAACACACTATTTGGTACATACTTTAAGCTTACTTTCCTTATTCCAACCCTGTTTTTACCAAAAAAATAGATATTTACAAGCTGTTATTCTACAATTGACTTGTGCATGGATAAATGACTCTGCGTGGTCTGCAGAACACAGGTATTATTTCACTCCCAGTATTTAAAAAATGCGCAGACAGACAAAAATTGCAAGATAATACAGGAAGACAGTATCTTTAGCGTGTGGGGAGTTTCGCATATATCTAGGGGAAAAAAAATCTAATTTCATAACCGCTTAGAAAAAGAAACTATGTCTTTTTTTTCTGTCAAAAAGAAAAATAAACAATTTAAAAAGGGATAAAGATAGCATATCTTGCCATTTTCTAGAGAACTAAATATTGGCACTAGAAAACATATTTGGGTTTTTTGGGTAATAGTATGTTTTAAATATCAACATTTGACATAGCAATTTATCCGCAATACTTCTGAATGATACATACGCTGGCGGATAAGCTTGTCAGACTTTGAAGTGCAGAAAAGTGATGGAAGCGACAGGGAAGTGCGGAAATAAGTGCAATTAAAGTGATTAGGAGACATTGAACCAAGTTTGGAAAGGATAAAATGTTCAAGATGTCCCTGGACGGAAAATATTGAAAAAAGACAAATTAGCTGCAGAGGAGAAGAAATAGTCAGAAAAGCAGGTGAATACAGAAAACGCTGTAAAAAGATCTCAGAAGATGCACAATGACTTGGGAAAATGAATAAGTAGTATACGCGCACTGAATGCTTGTGCCTGAGATAATATTGTTTTAAAATAATTTTGATGCAGTCTCTTTCCCTCTCTCATGGCTAATAAAAGTGTCATTGTCCCCAAAGTCACTCTGTCCTCTCCGTCACTGTGCTACAGCTCTCTTTTACGCCTCTGTAGTTCAGGTATAGATAAAAAAAAATAACATGCAGAAATACAGCACAGGATTAGATCAAATGAATAAGGCATATAAACACTACATTTGCAGATAGTGATTGAATAAATAACACATGGAAATATAGCATTGCAGGTGTAGAACAACTAAATAATACAAAAACCCAGCCTTGCAGGTATAGATCAACTAAAAAAAAAACAAGCACAAGAAACACACCATTGAAGGTATAAATCAAATAAATAATGCATGCAAACATAGATCTCAGGTCTCACAGAGCAGATTGAATGCATAGGACTTGCCCCAGCACCCAGATTGCACCCACAGCACTTGCACCAGCACCCAGATTACACAGATTTGGGACTTGCCCAGACTGCATGCACAGGATGTTACCTCTTTATCTTTCACCTTTCTCTTTATCTCTCCCTTTTCTCCAAATCTCTCCTCTTTTCTCCTTATCTCCCCCTTCTCTCTTATCACCCTTGTCATTATCTCTCCTCTTTATATATCCTTTATATCTCTCCCTTTTCTTTATGACTCTTTTTGTGCTCTTTTTCACCCATTCTCTCTCCCCTCTCTTTCTTATTACCTCACCCCCTTTCCCTTTCTCTCCCATTTCTGTTCATCTCTCCTCCTCTTTCTCTTTATCTCTCCATTTTCTTACTGTCCTCTTTTATACTATGTATATCTTCCCATTCTCTCCACTTCTTATCTTTCTGATGTCCTGTGGTGGGAGCACAAGGTCTGTTCTTACAGGCCTCTGTTTTTAGTGTTTCACTTCTGAGTGCCGGGATACTATATAATATCCCGGCACTCAGCAGCAATCACCGGCAGCATAGCAAGGGAACAGTGAAACAGAGGCCTCGCTCTCCATTTATTTTGGGCCCATTAGAGGGAGATCTATGATCTCCTCAACCAACCCTGCTCTTCCAGAAAGGGGCAGTCCAGTCTACCAGCTGAAAGGGAACATTGATCATAATGACAAGTCAGCAACAAGTGAAAATGTTATGTGGCTTTCAAAAGTACCCCATGTGACAGCTCTGCCTGGACCATGCAGTTAGGACTTTTGACCATATGTTAGCTTCCATAAGTCGTCTTGTACCTGGCCAAATTATATGTCTGCTTTATTATATCTTTGTAAATTGAGTTTATATTCATTGAGTTTCATTGTGTGTTAACATAAGGGAACACAACATATGATAAATAATGATTTAAGCAAGTGTTTTATCCTTTTAAGTTTTATATAGTATTCTTAAACCCTAAAATTACAAATACTATCTAGAGCTGAAGTGTGGTTTGGTCCAAGATTCCAGAAAAGTTTGCAAAATCAGATGCTTTTTTATTACTCAGAAACAGTAGAAAAAATAAATTTTGAAAAGGAAATAAATAATAACAGGTATTTGTCTGTCGTTTAATCTGTCCTTAATATTGGCGTCCAGTAAAATCTCAGATTACAATCTAGTGTGTTAACGCCACAAAGATAAATAATGAGTGTGTTGTCATCACATAAACACTAAAAAGATACAGTGACACATGCTTAACTACTGATTAGATTTTCGGTACTAATTGGTTTTAATTGTTTGCAAGGATAAAATTGGATCAAAGTATTTTGGCATTGCTGTAACAATGACTCACCAAACTACAAAAAAGTCTAGTAAAACAGCTTAAGGCAATATTTTGACCTCCCTCTTTCTTTATTTCCAAATCTAGAAATAATGGGAAATGTGTTTAAGGGAAAACTACACAAAATATATTCTATTTAAAATAGCATTTTGGAACAAATGCATTTTATAGAATTAAAATCTTTTGAAACTGTGGAATGCGGGGAGCGTTTTTTTAGGGGTTTTAGGTAACCCGTAGAGAAATAATTAATGGAGGGATTTAGACAATTGACTTTATTTAAATGTTATATTAATAATGTCAGCTTCATAGATGATGTGTTTGGTCTCTTTTATTTATCATAAATAAATGCCCTAAGTCATCTCAACCAAACTAAGTTAATAAATTAGGTGTATTGTGCATAAAACCAATGCAACCCAATAGAAACTAAATACATTGTCTTGCAGTAGTGCTATTTTGCTCTATACACTTTGAATTTGTGCCATACATTATTCCAGTTGTATAGGAACATAGAAATTGAGGGCCGGAATGAATAATTTGTAGAATATACAAATAGCTTTATACACTCAAACCTTAATCCATCCTTTGATAACCTTAGATTCAGGATTGTCATATACCTGTTTCATGCATATTTAAATTCCCTCTATGACATCTGCCAGGAAGCTGTTCAATTTATCTACCCTCTCTGTAAATGTTGATGAGCTGGTGCTTCAGATACAGAGTGTCAGTTGATATTATATAAGCAGAGAACTAGAACTTAGTTCTTATTCTCTTCTTAATGTAACTTAGCATAGGTCAAAATAGCCTACTGACCAAAGGTGTCTTCTGACATAAGAATTTAAGACCAGTGCCACTGGTGAGGCCATACATTGTCGGCAAGCATATAGTCTTGTCTAAGGATCTTACAAAGTAATGTATTTTAGGATCAATTGATCTTCTGCAGTATCATAGTATTTGTGTCACGGTGAAGTATTTTTTGTAATTTCATGTGCGGTGGTTCTGTTTATCAGATATTCTTATGAATGCATATAAATGGTTATATTACAATTTACACAAGTATGCACATACCTACTACAAGCAGAACTGATGCGAGAGCCCCCTCAGTATCCTCTTTAATCCGCTGAACTGTGATATTATAAATACCGCCAGGGGTTAAATGCGACACGGTGTACTCTGTTGCGGCATCAGTAACATTGTACTCTCTGACCAACGTATGGTTTGAAAGTACGATTCTATAATGCGTAAAAAGGCTTGTAACTGGATTCCACTCTAACGTTGCTGAAGATGTGTTCTTGGCCTTCACATTAAGACCACAAATTCCAGGAGGCCCTATAATGAAAGACATAACAACAAAAAAGAAAACATATTATTTTAAATTCGGAGGCTTATCTGTTAATTTATATCATAATGTATAATGTATAATAATCATTGTGGCTGAATGCAAACAATTCTGCCAATAAGAGTGGCACAAATGTCCTCCACAGCGATGTAAAAGACTCTTTGCCAGTTATTGCAAACGTTTCATTGCAGTTGTTGCCGACAAGGGTGGCACAACCCGTTATTAGGTTTAGAAGGGCGATTACTTTTTTCACATGGGTGATATAGGTTTTGATGAACTCTTTACCTTCAATAAACAAAATGATCGTTTAAAAGCCTCATTTGGTTTACTCACATTGTCTTTCTCTTAATTAAACCTAGTTGGGTGATCTGAAACATTCAAATACGCAAAAAATACAAAAAATAGGGAAAGGGGCAAATAGTTTTTTCACAGCACTGTATTTGTAGACTAATAAATCCACGTATTCCATTACTAGTTTTCTGCACAGCTGACTGGATCTGCATTGCAATATATTAACAAAAGCTCATTTAAGGAGGGCCCTCATCACTTATATCAAGATTCTTACGTGATGGACTACTTGCTACCTCCTTTTTACCCATTGTACCGCTCTACAGAATACGACAGAATACTACATACATCAATAAATAATAATGTATCATACGAGATCTGTAGTCATTCCATATGTATTCATTTTATTGATCTATTTAGTGCACTTACTTGTAGTAACTACTTTCTCAATAGGGGTACTTGCATCTGTCCCTCTGACTGTCCTAACTTGAAATCTGTAGACTGTTCCAGGAGAGAGGTTTTTCACTACTGATTCATTACCAGTGATCACTAGCCTGTGGGTGGCTTTGTCATTGATTGCTTGGTAGGTCAACTATTTCAAAGGCATTTAAAAGGAAATATTGTTAGGAAATTGAAACAAAACAGTACAAACATGCCCATACTGCCAGGCAAGGTTTGGTATTAATAACATTGTGACGCTTTGGCGAATAGACAAAATAGGCATCCTAAGCAGTGGTGTAGAAAACCAAAACCTCAGTGATAAATCAGAAATATAGCATGCGGCGTCTCTTAGCCTAGGCTTTTGGAGTTATGTCAGTCTAAGGCTAGCTAAGCAGCATAGGACTAAAAGACAAATTCATAGAATTTGAAGCCCAATCCGGGCCCATCTAAGCTTCCCACTTTTTGTGATACTGGGACTTAGACTTTAATTAGCTCTTGGTCTTGTCTTACATTAAGGATAGCTTTATGCCTATACCGTGCCTGTTTAAATTCCCTCACTGTATTGGCACCTACCACTTCTGATGGGAGGCTGTTCCATGTATTTGCCACCCTCTTGGTAAACTAAAACTCCCTTGTATTACATGTTTGTAGTTACATTTGCTAAATACATTTATAACAGATCAGATACATGGTTCATGTTCTTTAACAATCTCAAATAGTAATTTATGAGCACTGCGTAAATTGTTGGCGCTATATAAATAAATGATAATAATCCTAATCATAATAATGACAAGAGAAACAGAAATTTAGTTACAGGTAATAATAAACCTCCGATTTCCATTTTCAATTAAATCTTAGTGACATTCCATAAAATTTCTGGTTTATATTAACAAGCTCTAGAAATATGCTGCCACTGATTTATAATAGACACAATGCATATGTTACATCTTTTCTTTTCCTGAAATATGCAATGTTTGAAATGTGCACATAAACTATAATAAAAGTAACGTTTCATCCTTTACCTTTCTATTAAGCAAAACAAATCAAGCTTAGCAGATCTGGTAGTGTATTCTTGTCTCTGAAGAGTTAGTTACATAAAACAACACATAAACTTTAACAAGCTTTCTTCGTTTGTATGACGCATCCTCGGTGCCTGCTTTTGAATCATATCAAAATTTAGGGATCCCTTTTGAAAATTATGATTAAGTCAAAATTTGACTAATTATTTCTGGCAAGGGCTTGGGCATTTCAGATGTCAGAAATGGGTACGTTTAGTTATAAAAGTGTTACAGTTAGCATAGAAGGTAGAACAGTATCTTTAAATAAAAGCATGCAAATAGGTATTAGAAATACGTGTTCGTCTTTCTTTGAAACATAGATTTGGATGGCAGATAGGAACCATTCCGCTGATCTAGTCTGACCATTTTGTTTTCTCTCGAGACCTTAATCAATCATTGATCTTGCCATAGATTGAGGATCACTTTATGCCTATCCCATGCTTGTTTAAACCCCCCCACTGTATTAGACTCGACCACTTCCGAGAGGCTGTTCCATTTATCTACCATCCTCCTGGTAAAGAAAAAGTAGCTTATTTCTTTGATATGAGCCTTAAATATGAATTGACCGTACACGTTAAGAAAAGCAATTATACTGAAGGTTAGGGGGGGTCGCGCTACTGTGCATTCCTTTCCCCGGTGAGGTGTGTTTCCTTTTAACCTCCTCCCTAGTTTATTGCAAGAGATAAAGAGCTGTAGGGTGAAAAAGTCAAACGGATTGTTGGTGCTTATCCATCAGCGTTATTGGTGCCCTGTTTCAGAAACCCATCCAGAATGATATGATTTACACTGTTGGATGATATTTGCATGTTGAAAATTGCATTCCATCCACAAAGAGATCATATAGCTTCCAATCACCAGCTACAGGGCTGATCTTTACTGTAAGTAAGTAATGGTGTCCAGCCTGAACCTCAAGGGCCATCTATATAAAACTTGGCCAAATAAAGCACAAAAATACATAAAACAAAGTAAATAAAAAAGCCAAAAAACATACTAGACACATTTATTTATTTTTGTATTTTAAATTTCAAGTAAAACACAATATTCACAAATTTATATTCCAATACACACACACCCCCACCCCCCGTGTCTGCTAGGGAAGAGAAGGAAAAAAAATCGCCATAAACTCCAAGTTAGTTGGAACTCCTTCTTTTTCCTTTTTGATTCACCGCTTCTATTTTGTTCATATTTTTTAATTTTTTTCAATCATATTTAACCACTGGGCCAATATGGGTGCTCCCTTATCAAACCATTTCCTCAGAATCAATAATCTCCCTAAAAAAAACAATTCTAAAAAGTTTATTTAACCTGCCAAACTGTTCCACATCTCCTAGGATCGCTGCTTTTGGATTCGTTACACCATTGCAACTAAATTTCCTTTTCAAGAAAGTCTAGACAGATATATTAATTGTTGTTTTGTTATTCCACTTGTTCTACTAAATGTAACTAAATGCAGGTTTAGAAACATTTTGTTTCATCGAAACCATTTCTGGTAAAATATTGCCTCATTCATAAAATTTGCAGGGAACACTTAATTGTCCCATGACATAAACGCAAGCACTGATAGGGTGTTGCCATAGATCAGAAAAAGCTTCTTCAGATTTTTTATGTGATTAACCCTTCAGCAGACATAATGAAATTACACAACTGCTATTGTTTTTTTTGCCTAACATGCCATAGAGTATAATTAACATTAACAATATTTTGAGTGCCCCTTATTCTTGGCTTTTGTATTACTTATTGACTAAATCGTAGCAGGAATTAGGTGGGGGGAAAAAAACCATACATACGGCATTCAGTATGGATAAAAAGTGTTTTCAACAATAACATGCTATAAATGACAACATATATTCCATTCCGTTTTTTAAATAGTCTGTTGGTGATAAGTGAACATAATACGTAAAAACACTAATCAATGTTTCATCTACCGAGTAGATGAGTCATGTACAGATAACATGTAATATTTTAACATTTGAAAACAACCAGATCATGCTTTTTTTTAACCAATATCTATATTCTGGGTCCACCACTAATGGTAATGCCTTTTCCTTGTGAACTATGTGAGGAATTGAGAAAAATAACAGCTTTCATATGGAAAAGATTAAAATAAAGTCTGCTGTTTTAGTGTTGGCAGGATCACATGGGTCTTTATAACTGGACAGAATAAATGGCATATATATTGATACACCTTTCTCACAAGCAGTTACTCAGAACACAAATAAGAACTATGAGCATTTGAAATCATCCATCAATTTTGTTTTTAGCCTCGTCTCCTAGGAACCTTAAAAATAATTAACTTAAATTTTATCTGAGAAAAATGCACGTTTTGTACATTAAAAGCAAAACATAAAACCAATTTTGACATTTAAATGTGCAATGCATTTGATATATGCAAGAAACCATTTGATTTATTAGATTTTTAACTCAAAACCTCTGAAACAGACTAATCAATGTTAGAGCTAGAGATGGGTGAAAAATTATGCCATTTCTAATATTTGGCTTAAGGTTGAAAAGTTAAAATTGGAAAATCTTTCTTTTGCATGTCAAACATCAAGATGATCTGGCTTAGTATTAGTTAGAAGAATTAGTTAGTAGAATATAATCTTTGAGAATCAGTTAGTTCATCCCAAAACCTAGAGATTTTCCAGGTATGCAAACTTTACTAATTGTAAGATATGTTCACATCATATTAGATAAGTGTTTGCAACAGTTTAGATCAAAGAAAATGATTTATTAGTGCATATAAGGCATTATTCTCATTTGAGTTATGGGTATTTGAGGTTTCGTTATTGGTACAATAGGTTTATGGATACTAAACCTGCATTTTCCTGGCCAGTAAAAAAATAAATAAAAGATAAATGGCAATACCGCGAAGCAAACATATTACTTTTGAATTTGGTAAAACAGTGCCCATCTGAATTGGGCTGGCCCGCTTGTGGCCCACTCATGGAGGCAACATGACTCTCGTTATTCCAAACATATAGCAAATAGAAGGATATGTGGAAGTCTGCCTTTAACTATTAAGTAAAAATAATTGTGAACACAGGATATATAGTAATTGTTCACAATTTATTAGCAATGGTATAAATATATTCCTCCTGTCAATGGCAGAGCAGTGTTGTCACACATACGATAAGGGGGGAATGTGAATACTGGTGTAGTTTTCCAAAATGGAATTTGATGGAGCTATATAAAACAATAAATAATAATAGTAATAAGAGTTTGCATTATTTGAGTATTACAGATAATTCTAGCCACAATTACCATAGCAGGAGTCAGAGTAACTGGGAAGGCGAGATATCCGGATCACTACTGATTCCAGTTCTGTCAATTACTTTCATTTGATCTACACAATAGACATACTGTATAGTGTATATAATTTCATATGTAACATGCTATACGGGATTTCGTACCATCCATTTTCAAATGTTATACCTATGTAAGAAAAAGCAACATTACTTCAAAAGTAATTAATTAACTGTACTAATATTATTTTTCCTGTTGTTGTGTGTCTTTGACAGAAAGATGGTAAGTTAGATGGCATGGATGAAGATAAATTTTACATGATTAGTAAAGTGATCTTGGCTGAGTTAGTGGTGTTTGCTAGGCAACCTGGACACTGATGCCTGGCCCATTAATATTTAACCATCAGCAACAATTGTTTAGAAGGAACATTCTTTTCATCTGGCTTAAAATTTCTGTTATTAAAAGGTTTTAACAGACGCTATGAAATTTAAAGGATTATGAAATTGAAGCCATATTTCACCAAATTGTGAGATATGCTTTTTGATAAATATTATTCAAATTATTGATGTGGAAACAAATGGTTGCTTTACATATTTTTTATATTGTAAGTATTTAAATAATACAGAGTCAGTGTATGCAAGCTATGCATTTGATAATATTATTTTATTTCTTCCACGGTTCCTTGTATGATATAATATGCTATGGGTCACCAACATCATTCCTAAAGTAAGAGCTTCGCCTAGTGGAAGAATTTTGAATGCTGTAACGGGATTGAATGTAAAGATCACCTAATGTACGTTGACTGGAATTATTTGTCATTTGTCTGTGGATTTACGTGGCACAATATCTGAGCTACTGTGAAATCAAGGGTAGTCAACTAATCTCTCTCCTTTGGATGTGGAACTACTCCTCCCATGATGTCAGTTGACTATGGAGAGAACTTTAGAATGATGGCTGACCATCACCCGAGTGGTAATTTCACATCAGTTAGAGAGCTTCCTTGTAGTTGCCCCTAGTGTGATAGAGCGTGACCTTGTGACCTCTCAGCCAGCTCTTCTGAACATCAAACACAAAGATTAAGTTACCTATTTACCTCTTAAAGCCCAGTCTGCTATGCAAAGTGCAGTAAATAACTCTGACAGCAAGAAATTGGAAACTTGTGTTTTTCTATAGACTGTTTTCATACCTAGATCTTTAGTACCAAATATATATGTTATATTTAAGGTTAGATAGTAAGTAGAATAGCAAAAAGTAAATTTTCCCTTCACTATTTCGGTCAAATAAAATTAATTTAGAGTTTGTAATTTTTATCCCCAACCTGTTACTGGTGTAGAACAACAGTCCAGAGGAAACTCAAAATGCAATAGGTGATTTATAGGACATCAGCAAAAGGGGATAACATTGATCCTTTGGGTGTAGGCACAAAAAAGGCAAAGCATTACAGAGCCCCAACAGTAGTCCAGAGGAATAAGTAAGACACATTTACCCCAAAAAGCCAAGGAAGACTATTATCAAAAAATGCTATATTCAAACATTTATAATAAGCTAACCATACCGGAGCACAAAGCGAAGGCCCCTGCTGCCTGAGCACTGGAGCATGGGGCATACACTGCAGGCCTAATTAAAGAAAAGATATGGTGGGTTGATGTGCCTAGCATATGTTCATTCCATCAGACCTCAAAGTCTGGTGCTCCTCAACCATACACCTAGGTATGCTTACTCATCAGACAAAGAACCAAAGTATAAGTTGTATTCTCAGCTACATTAAAATTGCATTTATTTTTATTTAGACGACCAGATATGTGTAGCTATAAATATGTATCAGGAAAGTAATAGTATCATAGAAAGTAATGTACCTGGAAATGATGGTACCTTCCCCGTGGAAGCTTCCAAGACACATATACTGAACGCTCCTCTTGTGCAAAAACTTGTAACTCTGATGGTGGCTCAGGATCTAAAACAAAAGGTATTCAGTGATATGATCATGATTTACAATTGTTAACTGGACATTGCATAGATTGTACAAATATATTGCCGATCAGTACTTTACAGTATTACCTGTAAAGTAAACACATACTTTGGAGCCATGGAACAGTTGGGTTTTTCAAGCAGGATTTTAAACATAAGACTTTGAGGGCCAACAAGCCTTCCAATGTTATAGCATGTGCAAAGTGAACTTAAATGTGTGAATATACAGGATTGTAGATGATTTATGAGAGTACTCAGTGGCATAAATGAGTCTAAAGTGAAACATTTCTGGTAGAAAAACCGTCTCGCTCCTCATACACATACCTAGGAACTCTCTGGGTGAAGGGCGGTGTTGCAGCCCACTCAACTCCCCAACAACACTTCCCTATCAACAATAATGTGTGCAACCATTAGCAGTAGCGTTCCTAGTGGGGGGGCGGGGGGGGCGGTCCGCACCGGGTGCCGCTCATCACGGGGTGCCAATTGAACCGGCACCCGGCACCCTCCAGAGACGCGCACATTACTGCTAATCACTCAAGGGAGCCGGAGGTCTGTTAAAGACCTCCGATACCGCTCCCTTGCGATCCGCACGGCAACAGCTGCTGTGCGCCGGGGTCTGTTGTCAGATCCCGGCGCACAGCACTGAAGCCGCGCCCACCGCTGCCCTCTGAACCCGGAAGAAGAGAAGACAGAGAAGAACAGAAGAAGAGGAAAAGAAGCTGAAAGAAGAAAGGAAAGGTAGGAAAGCATTAAGTGAGAGTGGATTGGTATGTGTGTGGATTAGTATATATGTGTGATTAGTATATATGTGGTTTGGTATATATGTGGTTTGGTATATGTGTGGTTTGGTATGTGTGTGTGGATTAGTATATATGTGTGGATTCCTTTTATTAACCTGTTTTGTGGTGAATACAATACTGTTCAGGTTGTTAATAAATGTTAATTTTATGGTTAAAACAAAAAATTCGACAATTTTTTCCCAATATAAGACATACCCCGAAAGTAAGACATAGTGGGGCTTTTAGGGATAAAAAGAAAGTAAGACACTGTCTTACTTTCGGGGAAACACGGTAATAACAGAAAACGTTTTATCTACCTGTGCAAGAAAATCTGGTACTCAGTGCGATCATCAGGCCCCCGTTACCCAAAGGCATACCCTTATTAATCTGCAAAACCCAGGGAACTGCAGTAGACTGTGTCTGTAGCATTCATGATGTCCAAGTAGGTAAAAACAGTACCTATTACTAATATAATCATGTCCTCAGCTGCATTATCATAAAACTAACACAGCCAAGCCCACTAAAAGTCAAAAGCATTTTGGTAGTTTCTCTGTTTATTACATTTGCTTACAAAGTCTATGGACTAAACTAAAAGAAATACTTGACTGCCGAGCCTTTTCAAATCTCATGGTCGCAGGTTTAAATCCTGGCGGGTTCAACTCAGCCCTTCATCCTTCTGTAGAAGATTGACAACCATTCATTGGGTAATAATAACAATTATTATATTATTCAGCTGCCGAGTTGGTTAATTCTGAAACCGTGTCCTAAAAAGCGATCTGAGTGCCACTAGGAGAAAGGCACTATATAAATATTAGGCGCTAAGACTAGACACACATAATGGTCATGCAAATCATCTGCATAGGAGTTTGACAAGGAATACAGTATATGTCTTTATTAAATGCTTTGTTTGTCTGCAGTTCCCACATTAGGAGCTGTCTGTGAAAGGAGTAAAGCACTGAACAATATTTCAGACAGGGTTAGGTCATTCTATCTGTGCAAGCGTAGCAGCAACAGACTTCCGTTATGCCCTGCTATTAAGTAGAGACACAGAAGCTTTAGGATGTATCTATTACCAGAGCCTAAGGTAGAACCACATGATATCATACGGGCTGCTTAATTCTTATTGGTTACCAACGGGTAGAACAACATATTAAGATTCATCTAAAGTCTGCACACTTCCCAAATCTCTGTTTAAGATAACGTTTGGAAGTCTGGAGAACATCTGAAGGCTTCTCCAATAGTGAGTAAGAGCGAAAACAGGTAATATATATATACATGATTTAACATGTTTTTCCATTATATAAGGAAAAAAAGATTGAAAAAGTATTTTATTCTGATGATTGCAGCTAACAAAGTTATATCAAAATAAAATATTATTTATTAATTATTATTAATGTGAAAATCTTGGTGTACAATGAATAATATTGTCCTTTTTTATACAGGTGCTAATGCTCATGATTATTCTGTTTTTTTCCATATTCACTGCAAGTTCTGCTTTACCGGTAAGTAAAATGCAGTAATTATGTGAATAAGTAGCTTTACAATATGGAATTTAATTGTAAGAACTCTTCAGTAGATGCTGGGCCATCTTAGGCCAGCTTAGACCTTCTTGAAGGAAAAATGTGCCTACAATACATAAAGACTTACCTTCAAACTCTTGCTTTAGTGAATAAACCTCAGATGCCAGACTTTCCTGAATGAGACATATATTTAAGAAATGCTGACACTATGCATACGCTCGAAAAAACAAGTGCCTATTATCTATCCAAATTCATGTCTCTATGAGCAAAGTCTTCGCATTCACTGCTGAATGAGCCAACTTTGTTTTGGTATGGGGCGCTGCCATTCTTTCCTATGTTAGTAAGCAAGTA
>VKOC01000003.1:11961588-11972232 GCA_009364415.1 Spea multiplicata | reverse complement strand
AATCATTTGTTTCTAAATTATGTACACAACTCACGAAAATAAGATATCATAACACTAGCAACAAGGGAGCGCGTACCATGCAGAGCTACATGGGACTTAAAAAACAATAACCAAAAAACCGAGGTGATTGTTTCTTAAATAGCATGAGCTTTGCCCATAGTAAGATGAATAACACTATACTTATAATAAGACATACTTTGCTATATTATATGTGAGGCACACTCGCGAAACTCCTCGCGTATAAAATAGACGTACAGTGGCAGATAACTACTATTTATTATACTCCTAAGCTTGTCTGCTATTTCGTATGGTTTTTTTTATGCATGTGATCCCGAATCCAAAATGGCCGCTGTCGCATCGTGCCCAAAACCCAGTCATAGCGAGTTTACGTCATACGTCAGGCAAAGTTGGCCCTTGATGCTCGGCTCTGGAAACCCCGTACTTCCTTTTCTCGTTGCTGCCCGTCGCGGAGAGGTGAGTGGAGCATGGGCTCTTTCCCTATAACCCTCTTTAAACCACCGGTATTCGCGATGATGGCCTCTCTGACACCCGTGCCTGCTTCCTTCTTCCCCCAGGAACATGCCGGCTAAAGGACCTCTGCAGTCCGTCCAGGTTTTTGGGCGTAAGGTGAGTTTGTGGCTTCATGTGTCGGGGAGGGAATGACCGCGTGTGCGGCCCTGTCGAGAGAAACCACCGCTTCTCCTTCTGTCCTGCTGTCCGCCGTTGGAGAGAAAAATGTGCGAGAGCGCCTGGCTCTGTGTAAAGCTGCAGGCCGGAGCTGCCACTGAGTGTCGGGGAGAGGCCGCCCGGCGAGCATCGCGGCCTGCGGCCTATGAGTGCGATAGGTTCCTGGGCTTGGTGTATAGCATCGGGGCACGCAGCATCACGAGTGCTGGTTTTTGACGCGTGTGTATAATATATATATATATGTGTGTGTGTGTTATAAATTAGTTCTATACTTAAAATGAATCAAGCTATGTATGTTCTCCAATAGGCTATAGCAGATGGCATTTTTTTATTTTATACTGGCTTTTCCCCTGTAGCATTAGTATCTGCTGGGAATGTAGCTTTCCCTGTGATTTCATGTATGAAGCGGTTGGCTGTGGCAGAGCATGTGCTGCTACATGTAATATCACTACGTATCACTAATGTAGTAATTGATTAGTCCAAGCCATTGGCAGACATTAGCCATGTAGCGATTGTAAATGGATCTTTTATTAGTGTTACAATTTGTATTTTTTTGCTTGGGTGACACATACAGCCGTAAATATAAAGGCATAAGTTCTGTCCTCAGACTGAATGTTCAGTAAATGCTTGTATGAGCAATGCATACAATTTACACCAAATGTAATCTTTTGAGGGCTTTTTTAAAAAAAAAATATATTTTTTTTATATAGAAAACAGCTACTGCTGTTGCCCACTGCAAGAGAGGCAATGGTCTCATCAAAGTTAACGGAAGACCCCTGGAGATGATTGAACCTGCAACTTTGCAGTACAAGGTAAGGTTTATATTCGGTGTTGTACATCAGTTTATGGACACAAGTATAGATTTCACTCCCATAGTATGTGGTTACAGGGAGTTAAACATGCTGTTAAAATCGCTCTAATTTCACAATATAACAGTTAATATACTCATTTAATTGAAAACTTTTACAGTAAAATACCCAAATAGTGTGTTGCAAATAGAAGCCACTGTAACAAAGCCGCATACACTCTTAAATTTACGCTGCATCATGGTATTGTGCCTTCATCAACTGGTCCTGATATGGACTTCAGCGATTCTCTAGGATTTATAACGTTTTGGCTTCCAGGGTTTTGCTCTCTTACCAGTAACCCATGAGGAGGCTAATCTCTAGAGTGTGTTATGTTGAATATTAAATGCACACCCCCTTTATTTTCTGAATTTTTTTTTTCAAGCTGATGCAGTATCTTACATTTACCCTTGTTGGGATGTTTGCTAAATACCATTTGCAAATCATAAGTTGCAAGTAGTATCACTAATTTATCACTGTTACTGAGAAATAAGTACTCAATGCAGCAGGCGTTTGTTTCATCTTTAAGTAATATGGAAAGCAATGATTGGTGTATTCGTTACATTAAATGGTCTTTAATGTTTGAGGGAAACATTTGTTATCTCCACAATGTGTGCAAGATGCTGGTGTCTGTGGATGTACATTCAATATTCAATTGTTCATGTTACTACACAGCCCAAGCCATAGTACACATGGTGGTAGTCATAATGAATAAACATTCTATAGAAAGTATAAAGTAGAATATTAACTACTCAACCTCATTCCAGTCCCTTATTGAAAGTGTGATCTACTGAGTTCACGTATTAGAATATGCACACGTGCATTTTCTCGAGCCTCGTTGCTGTGTTACTTTCTTGGCTGTGTAAGCTACTGTTATATACAGCATGAGCTGTCTACCAGGAGAAAACTCTCCCAGACATTGAGGGTTTTTTTGTTTTATACAAGGTGTTTGTGGTCATGTACTATGCGAGTACCTCTTCCATCGTTGGCATGTTAGATGTGTGGAAGCTTATAGTTAAATTTAATTTTGCAGAATTGATTACTACAGTTCGACATTGAATTTCATTTTTTCCCCCCTCCTAGCTGCTTGAGCCTGTTCTTCTCCTTGGCAAGGAACGATTCGCTGGTGTTGACATCAGAGTTCGTGTTAAGGGAGGTGGACATGTTGCACAAGTTTATGGTAAGTGCGATGTTTCATTAAAATGCATATTTTATATGCAGAAGTAGCTGGTGTAGAACTGCTTTCTTGCATTAAACATATTGGTAGAATATAGTATCTGTGATATACTTCTGATGTTGCCCGAGCTGCCAACATATAACACGTCCTCCTGCATTGTTTCCACAGCTATCCGCCAGGCTATTTCCAAGTCACTTGTAGCCTACTACCAGAAATGTAAGTATTGTTTGTTTCCCCCTTTGCCAAATGCTACGTTGGTATGGAATTGTCTTTAATTTATACATTTTGTTCCATAATAGATGTTGATGAAGCTTCAAAGAAGGAAATTAAGGACATTCTCATCCAGTATGACAGGACCCTTCTTGTAGCAGATCCTCGTCGTTGCGAGTCCAAAAAGTTCGGTGGACCTGGAGCTCGTGCTCGCTACCAGAAGTCCTACCGTTAAACCTGTTCTGTACATTTTTCTGGGAATAAACATTTAAAAAATATGGTTTGTGAAAGTTTCTACTCTTGTTTCCTATGCTATCATAAGTTTTTGGCTATGAAAAACTAATCAAGTACTTGGTTTTCTCAAGTTTTTTTGTTCAAGGGGCATGTAGTTTCTGTCTCTGCAGGTACACAGACAACTGTAATGAATCCAGCTTTCACGTGTCGAAACAAGTTTAAAAACTGAATATTTTAAAACGGGGGAAACAATCACTTGCTTAACACAGAAGCTGCAAAAGCTGCGGTCTTGCTCCAAGGGTTGACATTTCTTGCTGCTGATCAGTGGCAGGAATGTACCCCTATTGAAGTCATGCGCGCTGGGGTTGCAATATCCCTCTCCCCAGTGTTCCCCAGAGCTAGTGCCAGAAGAGAGTACATCACGTGCTTGGCAGAACAAGTCCTGCGGGGGATTTAGGTGTTATGTGGGGTAATGGACACGTTCTGCAAAGTCCTACCAAGACATTGGCAAAGAAGGACCACATGAAAATGTTAAGGGGCCACATGTAAAGTGCATATAATGTTTGGCGTGCCCCCTCAAACAGCTATGTCAAAATAGAAAAGTAAAAAGTGTAAAGTATTGCTAGTTACAAGTAAGTCTTATGTTTAAAGTCATGGAGGATAATTAACCAATAGATTTTTGAAATAACAGTAAAGTTGTTTCCTGTTGGAAGTTTAAGAAGGTGTATCTGAGATGCCCCACATTTTCTGTAGCTGATGTTGGTGTACATGTCTGAGAAACAGCTGAGACTAGGGGTTGGTGGAGCAATAGATTTCTGTGATTCTAGCACTGGGTCATCATGAGACGTCGGAAGGCAGGGCATCCGTGATCTTGCCACTGTAGCATGTCAGACTGTGCTTTGCGAGGGCAAAATGACAGCATAGTTAGGATATTATACCTGAGGAAGCATCCGTAAGAACCTGTAAAGTGTGTAACGCCTTCTTTCCTGTCTTTGTGTATACATAAAAATACCAGTTCTGCTTGGAGACATATGTCCTGATGTACTACTGACATTTCTAGAACATGTACCTTTCATTAAATACCATGTTCAGATTTGCTGGAATAACTAGTACTTCATTAGAATAAATAGAATTTCTGAACACGAACTTTGGGATCTATTTGCTATCCATTGTAAAGGTACAGCCTCTGTAAGATGCTACTGTAGAAAGCCCCGTATAACACATAATGAAATCAGTGCGGTAGTTAAATATTTTTCTGTGTCAGTTCTTAAATGCATTGTGTCCTATGTTTAACCGAAAAAGGCATTTTAATATTATACAGTAGATATATTTATACTTTTTTTTTTTTATCCGCCATTCATAAAAATACTTTCAACCCAGAAAATCCTCTGTCAGAGGATCTCTATCGATGAAACATACTGTTAGACTAGAGGACCTTACATTAAAAAAATAAAATCGAATTATCTTTCTTGGTAAACGGTTTAAATTGGATTAGACAATTTTTGATTGGTCGACAATATGCAGTAAGGGCTCATAAAGAAATCCCCACAAAATGTAGAAATAAAGAAACTTTCATCAGCTGCTGAAAGCTCTAGGGAACTCAAAACTGCTTGGGAAATAATTGCTAAGACATAATCGACAAGAGAAACTTCAATTAACGAGAAAAACTTTGCTACAACATTGTATCAAATGGGCATTTCTCGGTGACTATACAGAAGTAGCCACATTTTATTTAAAACCTATTTCAAATGAATCACTTTATTAAGGTGACTTTTTCACCCAACCTTGACCTATTTGAATAGGAAACTGCACAAGTTTAAAAGCCACATTTAATTAGATAGGATACCTGTCAGCTGACCTTTGATACTAAAGGCCATAGTACTACCATCTAATACTTTCAGATAGTTACATGCTGTGAATGATCCACTGCATCCCATTTCCATCACACAATAAAGTCAATTGTGGCTGATCGCTAGCAATGACCTATTCTGATTCCATGTTTACTGAATTGTGTCCATTGTGAGGCTTTTTTTCTGAAGGAGAAACTGTAGCACAGAGAAGCATGTTGGAAAAACAATTTTCAATGAATAATGAATGTAGATATAATAATTTGCTTCCGAATGGTATTGCATTCAGGATCAGTTGCTGTTCCTACACGGACCTGTGGGTGTCTATGATGGTCTGCTTAAGACAAAAAAATCAGATGTCCATCCGTATTTAAAGAATTGGCAGTACTCTTGATTGCATTGGTCTAAATGTTTATTTTTTGTTCACTTTGCCTCTTGACGTAATGCCTTCATTAAAAGTCCTTTTGGTAAGTGCCCCAAAAATATGTCATGAAAGATGGTTGCTTCATCATAGTTCATGTTTCTGTGTTGCATACAGCTTAATGTTCAGCTGTCCTTAGGTGAAAATATACCTTCTTGTACAATTCCAATCTATTTATTCCAGGAGATTGTATGCAATGGCTTTAATGCTATGATGGTTGATAATTCCCAACTTAAAATAGAGAGGCTGGAAGGCCCAAAGCATACCTGAATTAGGTAAATACAACCTCAGATGGACAACAACACATGATATATTACTCTGTGTCCTGATTTATTCAACAAAACTAAAGCCAAAATGGAGAAGCCATGTGTCAAAACCTAAGTGTGCCTCATAATTCAATAGCTTGGTGACCCACCTTTTGCAGCAATAACTTGAAGTAATCATTCTCTGTATTATCGTTGTGGAAGCATTTTGGCCCACTTTTCTTTACAACGTGGCTTCAGTTCATTAAGGTTCAGGGACATTTATTTATCACAGCTGTCTTAAGGTCTCGCCACAACATTTTGATCGGGTTGAGGTCTGGACTTTGACTGGGCCATTGCAACACCTTGATTCTTTACTTTTTCTTGTCAACCCATTATCAAGCCCTTATCATTTGTTATGTTTTGTTTATATAGCACCAACAATTACAGTATTATATAGCGCCTTCTTACAATACACATATTCAAGGGGTATAAAAAGCTAGAACTGACAGACTAAGACAAACAGATGAATGAGGAAAAATAGGCCCTGCTTACACTCTTAGCACAGAATCCTTAAACCTTATTTGGTACCCTTATGCCTATACCATTCATCTTTAACCATTTAATGACAAAGCCCATACATGTACGGGCTCAAAATGCATTGTTTTCAATGGGTTTAGGGACCGCCCATTGTCCTTAAGGGGATAAATGTCCACATATCTACCACCCTCTCAATGAAGTTAGGTTTACAAGAAGTTACAGCTTCTTCACATTACATCCATACCTATGACCTTCTAATTTTAGACAATGACTGATTCTCCCAAAAT
This sequence comes from Spea multiplicata, assembly GCA_009364415.1. Taxonomy (NCBI): domain Eukaryota; kingdom Metazoa; phylum Chordata; class Amphibia; order Anura; family Pelobatidae; genus Spea; species Spea multiplicata. The sequence continues at coordinate 11,965,742 of VKOC01000003.1, read as the reverse complement.
TTCTCGTACTTTGAAGTAAATTTCCTTCAATGATGGGGTCTCCAGAAGTGCGCAAAGTACTGAAGGTGAGGCCTGACCAACGATCTGTAAAAAAATACCTTCTTGTTTCTGTTACTAATGCATCCAGCTTAAAAACCAGCACCCTGCTTGCAGATTTCAACTGGAATTACCATGAAAAAATAGGTACATATTTTTCTCCTTGAGCATAACATCCAGTTCTGTATAAAGTAATATTGATTCACACTGTAAAACGTTCCCTTTATTTGCAGACATGGAGGCTGCTGTTGTTTTCTGTTGTGATATTATGGCTAACTTACTATACAAACACCACACTGAGTTGATTCTTCATGGCAATTCTGCTTGTACAATTCCTCATATATTTCTACCAAAAATAAAGGGGTATTTATTATGTCCTATAGTTAAAAAAATACAATGTTTTATTGGTAATTAGGAAAATCACTAATATATATACATTCTTATTAAATACTTAACAATAATTGAATTCCCAGTAAATATTAGAAGTCAGTGGACAACTATGTCTTATAAAGGTCTAAACAAGACTTGGCAACATTAAAGCCATGTATACCACGGTGATACATTGATCACTCCTGTTACATTCTGGGAATTTATTATCCATTCAAATGTACATCATCTCATCTCAAATGAATTATGGAATATCAAGCACCAGAGAGGAAAGTAAATCTCAGAAGATAAGTGTTAGCTAGGAGTAGCTATTACAATATTTTTTTCTGTGGCATAAACTATTGTGGCACTGGCTTGGCAACAATGTTCTGCCTACAACTCAGACTACATATTCTCAATATGGACCCTAGCTTTGTGAGTAGGTCTAAGGTCCGGCTTGACTTGTTTACCAGCTCACCGTCCAACAGCTGCCAACTTCTTTTACTACTTCACTTTTCTTGGAAAGAAGGTGGAAAGGCACTTAGTTTAAAGATCGAAATTGTTCCCTTGTTGTTGGTTTGGGATGCTTTTAAGGGTTATTTGGGTGAGGAATAAAAAGAAAAATTTCTTACCTCACAAATTTACTTGGACTAGAAGTCCAGCCATTTTATGTTAGCTAAGTAATACTTTTTTTCTCACCTCCTCTGTGGTACCTTGATGTGGTAGATGAACTTGTGTGGTTTGCCCAAAATACTGTACTAAAGCCCAATATTTACAAGATGTATACATTTGTTTGAATTTGTGCGCTGTTAATTTATTTAATATGGCTAAATATTGTGAAATTGCTGCCCTCAAACGTGTCATGGAGTGATGATGGAAACTATTTTCCGCCGCAACTATATTGTTGAGTGCATTTGGTCGAGTGTTTTATTGAATATTGACAGTTAAAAACATAATTAGATGAAACAATCTGGTTACAAATACGTAATAAATATCTCCATATAATATAAAATGTAAAAAAATATACTTAGTGTTATAGGCGCTTATACTAAGCAAGCATCCCAAGGATATTCAAGTTTTACTTCCAAATTGCAAACCATCCTTTTGAGAAGGCGGATTTCTGCACCTGGCATATACAATTACCCTTATTTGGGTGGTCACAAATACATTTGTTCAAAGAATTTGGGCAAGAAGACAGGGTGACATTGTCAAAATCGCACAATTCAGAAGCTGATCTGGGGTTCTTAAGATTTTTGGGAGGCTTAACCTATAAGAAGCTTAAGTGGATTAATTGCTTCCAAGAAAATAGAATATGCCAGGACGTGTGCTGTGTAAATTAATCAGAACTTAATTTTAACTTCTACTACAAACTGACATCTCATGAGTTTTCTCTCTCACAATAGGTAAATGCAACCATTGTGTACATATAGAAGGTATTTGTACTTCGACGTGGACACCTTTCCAACTTTCAGGGTTAATGTTACATTTTCATTTATTCCTCATTAAAAATAGAATAAATCATCTATTATTACAGAAATAAACAAGCCTTTCCATGTATGAGAAAATCCTGAGTGGAATACGACCGCTGTGCAGTAACAACTGGAAAGGAGTGAGATGTATCATTCTAGCTATTTTAGTAATGCCCTAATCCATTTTCAAGTTCTCTAAAATTATATACAAATGCCATAGAGTGTAACTGAAAAAAATCCTAGTCATTATTATTATTTTCATTGATTTCTATAGCTCCATCAAATCCTGTAGCGCTGTACAATAAGCAAACAGGACATAAATAATATATCAATGTGGACTTTCATCTCATTCAAACAAAGCAATTGATTATGGAGAATAAACCCAAGTTGCAATATGAGAAATAAAATCAATGTTTAATTAATTTGTAGCTGCAAGGAAACATTAAAGCTCTGTAACAAGTGAATATAGTTGGCGGTATTAAATTTAATGTGTATTTATCTAGGTTTGGAAAAAGGAAAATTATCAAATTACTACAAATGTCTCCTATGTCATATAAGTATAGCAATGCCACACTTGAACAAATGTTATATTGAAAAGCAAATAAATTTATGTTGTGTACTTTTTTCTCTGGAGACTGAAGAAACCAAATGTAATTCTATATTCAATACGTTATGTAGCTTGATGGCACATTTTAAAATTTGCAAGCTGTATTACTAAGGTGGCAAAATCAACCAATGAAGGGCAAATGCTTGACATTTTTAGTTAGGTACTTTAGAAGAGACTGTTTCTTTGTATGGTATATTTCTGGAATTAGCATCTTAAATTATTATTATTATTAAATAATACAAATGTCAGAACTTCACACAACGCTTTTTAGAATATGCACACTCAAAGGGTATGACAAAACTATAACTGGAACTGGCAGACTAAGACAGTCCTTATGAGAGCTCATAAATACACGTTTTGGGGAGCTGCAGAAATTACAGAGCACACACTCAACAAATACATCCTGCAAATGCTATTTAAAAAGAAGCATAAATATTGGGCATTCTTTCACACTATATGGCCATATGTTGCATAGCCCACCACTATGTCAAGATACCCCAATCTTGGCAAGTCCTATCTAATCCTGGAATGGCTGAAGGTGAATCAGTGGGACTACGAGGCTTTTAACCCACTGAGACTCTCCTGCAATTTAAAGCCCGGTCTGGGCACCATTAATGAGGCATCTGTGTGGCAGGTGGGGTGCTTAACCCTAAGGTCGGAAATCTGCAAATATTCCCAAAAAATACAAAAAGGCACTCACACCTACATGTGGCAATGTAATGTGATAGAATCCCCAATTCTTTTTTCCCCTTTTTTGGTATATTTTTATTAACACTCCTTCCACCACTAAGGTGCCTCATTAATGGTATTCTTACTTTTTGTTGAAAAACCAGTAAGCACATTTTACTGCAGCCATTGCCTGACATTTTTTCAATACATTGATATTTAATTAAAAATGTAACATAAACACTTTATTTGAAAGGAATATTGACACACATATTAATCCATAATTATAAGCATTGCAAAACAATTTTGTGGCCTTTAAACACTATAATACATCATTTTATATATGACTTTATACATTCAAGGCTATTATCTGCAGATTTTTCATAAACTCCTTTAACCATGCAAGTGCTGGAAATCAACATAGTATGCAATATCATATAATATATGATGTAGAGTCATATAATATAAGTAATATAAAGCAAAATATAATAATTGTTAAAAACACCGCTGCCTATCATGTAAGAGCAAAGGCTAGTTTTCAAACAGCTGCTTTTTAGAATAATTCTTTTATCTGATTTATTACAGGGTGAAAAAATTAGTAGCAGAACAGTTTAATGTCTCATAAATGTACGTTTGCTATAATGTAATGGAGTGTGTTACATAAACCAGGATGAGAGACAGACACAAACACATGCAAAATTTGATCTTTTCTCCTGAGGAAGCCAGTATAGCACTGGCGAAACGCGTTGAGAGAGCTGACATTATTTCGAGAGAGGACTTTATATCAGTGGGTGCTGGGACTTCATTTTTTTCGCGCTTCTGCACACTGTGATATAGTTTTGCCCGCAATAACTGTAAGTGCATCCAGACCTTCCTCTACTCGGATTTGTTTTAGATACCGCACCATTTGTGGTCTTTTTCTATTTTTATAGAACTTTGAAGATATTAAATTCTGCTATCATTGAACCCTGATGAGCCTGATTTATTCAACAAGTTTGTGAGTGGACCTT
>VKOC01000003.1:11939538-11961488 GCA_009364415.1 Spea multiplicata | reverse complement strand
CCAATTGAGGGAGCCGAGGGTGTCATCCCTCCTCCCCAGCGGCTGACGGATGAACCGGGAGACTGCGCAGCCGGCCCATGTTCCCAGCGGCAGAAGGAGCATCAAGGAAGGGGTGGAGACGGCATCCCTCCCCAGTGGCCAAGTGAGCTCACAGGAGATGGCGCAGCTGGCCAGTCTCCCCAGCAGCAGCTCACAGATTCGGAAGTGGAGGAACCTGTCCTCTCTTCCCAGCCGCAGATCCCAGTTCAGGGAGCCGAGGGTGTCGTCCCTCCTCCCCAGCGGCAGACAGATGACCTGGGAGATGGCGCTGCCAACCCATCGCCACAGCGGCAACAGGAGCACCAGGGAGAAGATGCAGGCATCATCACTCCCCAGCGACTGGGAAGATTCCAGAGAGAAGGTGCTGTTGGCACTTCTCTACAGCGGCAGTTGTATTTTTCTGGAGAGTCAGAGGTGGGGCGGGGGAGTACTGCTCTTGGAGGGGCAGATTATTTGGGGCACCAGTTTCGGGAGGGCATTGATGGGCTAAGTGAACTAACTGACTACGGAGTCAACCCGTTTGGGATTTCCTCCTGTGTCAGTCCTATTTGGAAGGGGGAGATGTGTGACAGAACCCTCCATCACTGGGGCCCCTGGAGAGGCCTGAGAGCCAGCCTCCTCCCTATCGACTATGGGCCCAGGCCTTGTAGAGACTTCTGTGTGTGGATACAGGGGTTCAGTCTGCTGATGTACCCCATGTTTTAGCACTCAGAGTCTCAGAACTGTAACGTCTGCTGGACATCCTGTGGTAGGAAGAAGGCTGATTGTCTTAGCATTGTTAATGTATAGGTGTGAAGTGTTTCCCCTGTTATTGTATGTGTTAGCCCTTGTCTTAAGACCCCCTGTAGGTATGACTAGGTGTCACTGCTGCATACCGAATTATCAATTACATAACAGGTAGCTGTTAATCCTGTGAGCTCCTGTTATCCCTGTGTCCTGGCCATTGTCTGTCTCAAGCCAATTATATGTCTATCGTCATTCCACGTCTACGTCCCCAGTTAATGTCATTATTTATGTCTCGTGACTTCCTGTCCTTCCCCCGGATATTGTGTTGCAGGATTTGATCTAATTACTTCCTTCCTGCCATGGTAATTAGATCATGTGATATGTGTATTGCCCCTTTTCTACTTCTGTGTATATATACCTCTGTATTTGGCTTTAATAAATGAGTCCTGCTTTCACCTCAACATGAGTGTTGCCTGATGTTTGGGGTGGGTTATAGCCACACTGTGTAGCTAAGCTTCGGATAGCCACAGTGCCAATGCGGCTTCGGTGCAGCGAGGTCCCTCCTTCTATCTACAACGCTGGTTCTGCCCGGCGCTGAAGGGGTTACTTGTTGGTGTCCCGGCAGGAGGAAGCAGCGTAAGGCGGGAGTACCCAGTCGGGGTAAGGTCGGTCCCGTCACACTGACCAAAGACTGATAGGGGTTTAAACCTTTTATATCACTAAAACTGGGCAGACTAGATGGGCCGAATGGTTCTTATCTGCCGTCAAATTCTATTTTTCTATGATAGAGACGAACAAAAGATTGGAGAGAGATGAAAGGGAAAGAATACACGGATGAGAAGAAAGAGGGGCAAGAGACAGAGAGAAGAAAAAAAAGAGACAGAGAGAGTGTGTGTGTATGTGTGTATGTATGTGTGTGTGTGTGTATGTGTGTGTGTATGTGTGTATGTATGTATGTGTGTGTGTATGTGATACACATCTAAACCAACATAAAAAAATGCCAACTAAAAGCAAGGAGAGTGGAGCATGAACACTTGGGGAAAATGAGCAGCCAGTAGGCAAAACCACAAAGTGATTATAGGGAGTTCGCTGAGTGGGACCAAAGAGAAATGTGGTACATCAATTGCTTTGTCTGTGGCAGAAGATACTTTGTACCACACCTTTACTAAATGAAATGAAATGAAATGTTCAGTCCCTTTCGCGCACACAGTGCCTTTAAACAGTGTAACCTCAGCATTCTGAAAAGCAGGCAGGATAACCTCAGCATTGTCCAAGAATGGCCAGGGGCCACTGTTCTCATATGCTAGAGATCTATGAGTAAACGATTTAGTATATCTAAATTAAGGAATTTCCCCATATATATTTTTTTTTGTGAAAAAATTGGGGTCTAAAATTTGGGTGCGTCTTATACAGTGGTGGTAGATATTTTATTTTTTATTTTTTTCTTTAACGAACTGCTGCTTACCTTCATCCGCCGCGGCTGCACAGGAACACGGTGGAGTCACGTGAATGCACATCTCATCACATGACTCCGCTCAGTTCCTGTTCCTGTGCAGCCGCATCGAGCAAGGCAGAGGGGAAACAGCGGCCCCCATGGAAGTCGGCAAACGGCAGCAGAAGATCTGCAGTTCAGGTAGTGTTAGGGAGAAAATTGTATGTATGTATGTATGTATGTATGTTACATACATACTAGCATACAGTTGCTAGCAGCCAACATCAATCACACTCATATCATGCTCAGGCAGCCAGTACAATAACTTTATGTAATATATATATATATATTTTTAAAATTGGCCCCCAAAAATGGGGGAGCGTCCTATACTTGAGGAAATACGGTATATCTATCTTACCAGCTATCTGGCTTTCAGACATGTCAGATAGCACTCCCGCTTAAATATGTATCCTAAATGGACAGAAGGGGGAAACTGCAGCTTTCATTTCTCAACAAAACTAAAACCTATTTTGAGTGATTTATTCACAAGATGGCATGTAAGCAATTGCATCAGTAAAAAAATAAAATGAAATAAGCTTAATAGATACCTGATTGTATTTGGCATTTGCTATGTGCTTGGTTTCCAGCTTTCCATACTGAGGAGGTTTGCAGGAGAACTGTACAAACGCAGAGAGCTGGTCAAAGATTGCTGGGTACATATTCTGCATGTTTTCAGGGCCTACACAGATTGCCTGCAAAAGGTAAATAAATCACAGTCAGGGCTTAGACATATGGCAAAGATCTAGTTAGTTAATAAAAACATGATTAACAATTTGCTATTCATCTGCTACATTAATATTTTGTTATTGACCCATACTGTTCAAATAGGCCAATGAATAACTCTATAGCAGCTTGATTTCTAGTAACACTTTTAAAATTATTTTATAGAATAAGGTATTGACACAACATATGTAGAAGCGGTATATAAAAATAAAGAAAAATGAAACAAGGACTTTTGACAATACCCCCTAAAATTAGAATCCCCAGCTGCACTCCCTAGTTTCATTGTAGTTGTGCAGTCTGGGAAAAAAAGACAATACTTATGGAATAAAGAGTATTTTTTGTTATGTTTTTACATCACATCTAAAAACATCTATCTGTATGTGTGGAAAAAACAAATTATGCTCAATATGATTCAACCATTTAGTAGTGTTGGGGTGATAGGTGTGGTTCAGAAACAAGATATTACAAAATCCAGCAAAGGTGGATGGCTTTAATAATCACCTTTTGTAGGACATCCAAAGCGGTGAGCACAGATTCCTGCAAGCTCGTCAACACCGCCTCAGTATAAGAGGGAAGGATGAAAGGAGAGGCATCTGAACTTATAGGCACTGATACAGCCCCGTGTAATATAATCCCCAGCTTTTGTAGGTCATCCATGCTAAAAGCCGTTTTGATATGCTGATAAAGTGCTGGGAAAATCTGAATTAAAGCTGTAAGGAAAGGCTGGCTTGGGATAAATGTAAGTTTGTCACAAGTAGCCGGTGGCTTTGTGCTCTCTGAGCCGATCCTATACCAGGTGTTCCAAGCCGCCCACCAAAGAGAAGCGTCTTCAATCTCATCCATAGTGATGGGCTGTTCGCCGCTATTGTATCTGTTGAGTCTTTCTGAGGTGGAATCGGCCCTCACTAAAGGTCTCCCTGGGCCTGCTGCAGTAACAGGCCCAACCAGACCAGGCACAGTTACGGTTATTCCAGGCAATGGTTCGGGCTTGTCAGGCTCTCTAGTTGGGGTAACGATTTGCAGGATTTCCTGGAAACTTTTCAGCGCCGCTAAGGAGACTTCATTGTTTTTACTCAGAGCTGCTGACTGAATATGATCCAAAAGGACATCCCAAGCCTTGGAAAAGTCACCTACATTGAAACAAAGGGAATAAACACAATGTCTGATTTATTGCTGTGTTTTTCTAGCAAGTGTCAAAACGGCATAGGACATTTATTTAAAAATCGTAAGGCTTAACGGGTCAGCATTGCTTGGAAATGCTCTGCTTTTCAAATAGATTAAAAACGATCTGTATGAACACACCCCGTCCATTACATTACAAATGTTACCAAAAGCTTGCTGTTAATTAACCAGCATCCCAGTTTGTTTAACCCCTTCGTGACAAAGGCTGATTTTACTGTTTGTTCCCCTGGTGACAATGGCCTTTTTAACATTTCTGCGCTGCTCGCGTTTAGCTGTAATTTTCTTCTTTCCCGTTTACTGAACCCACACACATTAGATATTGTTTTTTTCAGGACAAGAAGGGCTTTCTTTAGATGACATTGTTTTGATTGTATCATATTATTTACTATTAAAAAAATTATAAAATATGGTGAAAAATTTAGAAAAAAATGACTGTTTCTAACTTTTAGTTGAAAAATCTTTTACTCATCTATAAAAGGTAATGAAAAAACCTGCTAAATAGATTCTACTATTTGTCCTGAGTTTAGAAATACCCAATGTTTTTATGTTTTTTTGCTTTTTTTCTACCCATTATGGGGCAATAAGTACAGGTAGCGTTTTGCTATTTCAAAGCCATTTTTTCCAAATCTGGTAATTCTTCCCCCCATGTGCCATTTCGGGTATCTTTGAACCCAGCCAATGCAATTTACCCCATCAAGTCATATATTTTTGAAAACTAGACAGCCCAGGGTATTCCAAATGCTAGTATTTTAACTCTTTCCATGCACCGTATCTACCACCAGTCTTTGTCAAACTTTGTGGTAGTCATTTTTTTGCATTTGTTTTGTCACACACATTTTACTTCAGGTAAGAATTAAAATGTTCTCGTTTATGTCACTATCACAAAACACCCCAATATGTGTTCAGCAACATCTCCTGAGCGCAGCGATACCCCACATGAATGATTTTGCCTGGCTGTTTGGGGGCAAAAGGGCCACATTTGGGGCATGCGCATTTTTCAATGTTGAACTTTGGCATTTGGGGATCCACTGCCCATGCCCTATTTGGTACATCTTTGAGCCGGGCCATTTCAGTGTGCCCAATAAAACCATATATTTTTCAAAACTAGACACCACAGGGTATTTTAAATGCTGGTATTTTAACTCTTTGCATGCACACATTTTACCACCAGCATTTTTTCAAAGTTTGCAGTAGTATTTTTGTGTGTGTATTTTTCCCACACACACCTACTTTATGTATGAATTTACAGTTCCTGGTATATGCCGCTGTCACACGACACCCCATAATGTGTTCAGCAACATCTCCTGAGTGCAGTGATACCCCACATGCATGGGTGTGTCATTTTTTTGGGGAACTAAAAGGCCACATTTGGTACGTGTGCATTTTTCTAATTGGAAATTAGATGTGTGGCCATCCTTCCCCCGGTGTTAATTGGGACGTTGTTGAACCTGGCCCATTCAATTTACCCCATCAAATCATAAATTTTTTAAAAGTAGACACCCCACGGGCATTTAATATGCCAGTATTTTAACTCTTTCCATGCGAGAATTGTTTTAAGCTAATATGCTAATTTTAGGACTTGCTCACAAAAATATATTTTTTATATATATATTTTTTTTTTGTTTTTTTTAAAAAATTTTTAACATTTTTTTTCAACTTGGAGGTTCCCCTGATAGTGACATCAGTGGGAAATGATTTTTACATTTTACTATTTTTTACTATTTTTTTCTAATTATTATTAATTTTATTTTATTTTATTTTTTAATTTATTTTTACTAATCACACTGTGATTAGAAAGCTGGGCTCCATTGACTTGCATGGTGAATGCAGTACCTGTATTCAACCTGCAAGTGGAGCCAAAGTTCTCTAGATGGTCTGGACCATCTAGCGAACTTTTAAAATTTGTGGTTCCTGTTACAGGACGGCGGCCATCTTCCTTGATGGCGAAGATTGCCGGTAGCTGCGGCTGTGACCGCTCTCCGGAGCGGTCACAGCCCATCAAAAGGTAAGTGTTTGGTGTCGCTGGATGCCTCCTGATCGAGGCATTCCAGCGACACCATTTAAGTTTAGGAGGCGATCGTTGATCGCCTCCTAAACGCTTTTAAAACGGGCGTCCGCCGCCATACAAAGTATGGCGGATGTTGACGCCCCGTGGAGGGGCCAGAGATGGCCCCTTCGTGCCGATCGTGGCGTTGCTGAATGCCTCGAGGTCGAGGCATTCAGCAACGTTTTTTGGGTCCAGAAAGCGAAAACAGATCGCTTTCTGCACCCGTTTAATGACGTGCCGGTCGTGGCACGTCAATTGTCGTAAAGCACATGCTTTTGCGTGTCGTGCCAGGACCGGCAATTGTCATCAAGGGGTTAAACACCTCAGGATTTGGACAGAAAAGCTTAAGACAAATAGATGAGATTGGTCAGTGAAACATGTGGAGCCTTTAAAAAGAAATTACCGTAGTTGCTACAACTAGTGAGTAAATATAACTAGAGTAGTCCATTGTAATTCTGTCATGGGAAATTTCATCAATCTCTGTGATTCATGAGAAGATGATGTCCAGGCACTGGCCTATTCGTCACACAGTACACGCACAGTACACACACACACACACACGCGCACACACCACACACACCACACACACACACACACACACACGACTGGGCAAAACGTCACACTATGAAGGCACTTTACCTAGAGACTGGAGCAAGTATCTCCTAGTGTTAAATATTCGGGCCACGCCAGCTAGAGTAAGTACCCAAGTTTCAGCCCACTGCTTCTCTGCTGTGTCCCTGGAGTGATGGATCAGGATATTGCCACCTCCTGACTCAATCTTCTCTTTATCAGCCGTTGTAGAAGACTCTCGGACCTGATCTAATAGCTGAAACAGAACCTACGCCAGATAAAAAGAAAATCAAAAACACCTTATTTATTTCAATGACCATAGCCTCAGTGACTACAAATCAGTTTCTGCAGTAATAACCTTCAACCCCTTCCTTTAACAAAATGTGTGCATCTAGGCCCTTTTTACATAGAAACATAGAATTTGACGGCAGATAAGACCCATTTGGCCCATCCATTCTTCCCACCTTTCCTTACGCAAAAATGTGGACCTTAATCAGTACTTGGTCTTGTCTTAGATTCACGGTAGCTTTATGCCTATCCTATGCATGTTTGAATTCCCTAACGGTATAAACCTCTACCACTTCTGCTGGGAGGCTGGTTCATTTATCTACCACCCTCTTGGTTAGTAGAAAATTTGTACAAAACAATGTGTTATCCTTCCCCATGGTTACCAAGTCCAAGGGTACAGGACATGGGTATAAATGCCCTGTTATAATAATCATAACGGCTGCGCGTGGTGAAATACCTTCCATATGACTGTGTGCCAAGTTGCGTGTTGAAGCAGAGTTCCATGGGCTCCTATAGTAGAGAACAAGGTCTGGCCCGCACTTTTACGGACAGCAGGGCGCGTGTCTACACATAGTTCTCCCAGTTTGGCATACAAACAGAGCCACAGACAATCAAATGGTGGTGCTGGGTGGAAGGGTCGGTTTAAGGTCACTCCTTTCTCTTTTGCCTGCTTCTGTAGGATGTCTTCTTCCCTGTTAAGTTCCTTTTCAATTATTTCCCCTCTCTGGAAGAAGTAATCTGAGATATTCCACTATAAAGAAGAACATAAGATAAAATATATATATATATATATATATATATATTCTACATAATAATACATTTGTAAATAATAAAAAAAAAACTCCCACCACCTAAATAAACTTACCAGTAACCCAATGGATGTTAAGCTAATGTTTAGTTCTTGATTCTGAAGCCCAAAGCTTCCTGCTACTTCAACAACTATCTGTAGGCAAGTGCAAGGCATTGTGGGAAGAAAATCTGTAACAACCAGCTGAAGGCACTGGAATGCAGTCCTTATTAAAGATTCTCTAAAAGGAACAAATAATATTTTAGTATGTTAAGTAAGGACAAAATGTGAATTTTTATCTGTGCAAGGGCAAAATGCATTATTATTTCAGAATATCTTGTTATTTATTTATTTTTTTTACCCTTGATCATTTCGGATTGCTCCTATAACTCCGAGCACAAGTGGCCAGCCAGGCCCAAGACTGTCTCCCTGGCTCTGCAGGATCTGTAATACACACTCCAACTGCCTGAGGCGGATATCGTGGTGGGTTATGGTCGAGAGTTCTTTCAAGGGATTTAGCAGCAGTAATTGCAATCTCTAAAGAGAGGAAAAGGTACGATTAGAAAGCATGGCTAACATATTTGAAAGAGAAAAACAGGTCTTCATTAGAATCAAAGCCCTGAAATGAAAAGAAAAAACATTCTTGTGTACAACGATGTTACTGACTGCACAGTGTATTGTTCTGTTATTTCTTCAAAGGGCTATAACCATAGCTATTAACATAGCAACACAGAATTTTACAGCAGATAAAAACAGTTTGGCCCATCTGGTCCGCCCATATTTCCTGATGTAGAGACCCTGATCTAAAAATGCGCAGTCCAATCATACGTACTTTAATGCATAAGATATCTGTGTGGTCCATTTTGCAAATTGCCCCAAATGCATTTGCCCCTTTACCCAGCCTTGAGCAAATTTCCCTGTACGTGATTTACTTACAACCAGTCAGATCACGTGTTCTGGTTCGGGGGAACACTGCGTGCAGTGGTCTCTGTTCAGACCTGATTGCACATCTCTTCTACCGTTATCCCCTCTTCCCACTCCTGTATTTATGATTTCACACATTCTCTAGAATTCCCTAAACTGTTCCATCATACTTTCTAAAGTTACTCTAATTTTAAATGCTTAGTAAAACCAAACTCATTCAGAGAAGCTTACAACCTTCCCTCCTTATGCCCTCAACCAACATGCCAAAACCAACATCTGCCATGTCCACATGCAATATCATGTTCTCCACATATCCCTTCCTACACCCAACTCATCCTCTCAAGCAGTTCTCTCCTACTGACTATCCGCCCCCTCCTCAACTACCAAATTGCTTGTATGCTTGCAGGAGCAATGTTTAACGTCTGTTAATGATATTTAAATTGTCTTATTTACTTTCACTGTAGTCTATTGTAACAGTGCTACGGAATCTGCTGGTACTATATAAAGATATGTATTGTTAACAGCAATCACACTCCTATCAGTACAAGCTGGAATCTGGGTATGATAGGACTGTGATTGCTGTTAAATCACATATATATATATATATATATATATATATATATATATAATTTAATTTTTTTGTCCAATTTTGGTGTGTCAATAAAAGTGTGGGTCATTTTCGATCCATCCCAACTATATACTAAGCCTACCTGAAGCAGTAGGCCTACACAACATCACTGTTTGGTTTAGTATATAGTGATAGGGGTTATGCTGCATTATTGTCAATGTCTGGCTCAATGTATAGTGATAGGGATTACACTGCACGACTGTCAATGTGTGCCTCAGTATATAGTGATAGGTGTTATGCTGTACCCCCGTCAATGTCTGCCTCAGTTTATAATAATAACAGTTATGCTGCACCACCGCCAAGGTCCCCGCCAGTATGATAGAAACTATGCAGTTTTAAAGTGTGTGTGGGGGGGGGGGGTGCCACATACAGGATCCGCCCCAGGTGTCAAATACTCTAGGTAAGTCCCTGGGTACAGACCTCCAAAATACCATTCTTTTCTGCAAACATATATGTTTGCATATCAATGTACATAAAGTACAGTTTCTACCTATTTTGTTTTTCTAGTCAGAAACAAAACTCTCCAGTCGTTGCAACATGCAAAGCCACATTCAACATCCTTGAATGTAGTCTTCCTAGTAGCACCTGCTGTACAATTAAGAAAAGCTTGGGCAGGATACAATAATTAAAACACAGACAATTCATGGTTTGGCTCCTAGTAGCAGGGATTTTCAAGTAACCTCGCAATGAAGATGCAGATTTCCAAGGTCACAGTCTTTATATTCTAGGCAGATTCAAAGATACTCGAGTATCTCTGTTTCTGCATTCCCCTCTCATTACTTAACAAAGAACATCTATACCTCATATAATTGATGGTTATCTGTTATTAGGAGCCATTTAATTTCCTCAATTAGCTGTGAAATATCATGTTTGTGTTATTAAGTAATAATCAAAGAATCACGTGGACGATTTGTTTCAAAAGCTCTCAATATGCATACAGTGCTAAGTATCCAAATTAAAATAATTAATAGCTGTTATTCACAATTATAGTATGACCTGGATTTGCCACTTTTAAGCAAACATACTACATGTAAAATAAAGGAAATGCAGTAGTGAGGAATTGTTCACCTGGTTTTGTGAGAGTAATGGTTCGTGTTTAAAGGCTAGTCCAGCTTTGATTAGAGAAGTTAATGCTTCAGCTCCCCATTCCCTCATTCTGGCATTTGGATGCTGGCAGACCTTGGGGAAAAAAAACATGACATTGAATAAACAAAACTTTCTTAGTTAAATTGAGTTTTCAATAAATGACGTTTACAGTTTACAATTACGAACATGTAGCATGTCATGCTGCAATTATCCCCAAATTTGTTAAACTTTTTTCAGCAATCGTTAAGGAATCTACCACACTACATTACAACTTTGATAACCCACAATCGTCAACAGCAGCTAACATGTTAAATGCACTCATACACTGTATTTGTCACAGCTTATGGGGACTTAATTTAACTTTATAATGTAGTGGCACTGAACTGGAAATGGCTGATCAGAATATTATGACTCTATGGAAATGGGATAACTACTGAATAGAAATCTAATTAACATAAGTTACTCCGACAAACCCTTTCCCAACCTAAACATCTGTAACCCAGGTCAGAGGGACTTCCAACTAAGGGTCCTCTTACTTAAGTGATTATAAACATAGGGTCATTTAACACCAAGGTTTAAAGTCCTTTTGTGCCAAGTATTTGTTCCCCAGGATGCCTTAAAATGTATACTGCCATCCCAGAGAACTTTTACAGTAATCAGCCAACCTAGAGCTCTAACTGAAGACCAAGAGTAAGATTTATATAGTAAGCAGAAAGGAAATGGGCCAATTGGCCAATTCATTTGCAGTCAAATTCTCTATCTCCATGTTTATGATGTGCATTTGAGTCATATCACATATAATGATTTAGCTAAAAATGAAATATATCTCAAAAGAACATTTATGTGGTGGTATATGGTGGCATAGGGTTAGCATTAAATCTGAACGAAACAAA
Organism: Spea multiplicata; assembly: GCA_009364415.1. Classification (NCBI taxonomy): domain Eukaryota; kingdom Metazoa; phylum Chordata; class Amphibia; order Anura; family Pelobatidae; genus Spea; species Spea multiplicata. Next base: position 11,950,103 of record VKOC01000003.1, on the reverse strand, counting down.
AAAGTTCAAGGCAATGTTAATAAGATGCATACAACGGAAACATACCTTCTGTTCAGGGCAAGAGCAAGCAGAGGAGAAATAGAAAACACACTATTTAAAATGAGATTGGAGGGAGAAAGCAGCACTTTACATGAATTATACATAAACTAAGTGCAACACAGTGAGCTAGAATAAGAAATGTATGCCCTTCTTAATGGTTGAGAACCAGCACAATGCTACCAACAGATAAGGCATATGCCAATAAAAAACCCAGAACCTAGTATAAAAAAATAACCCTTTTCACTACATGCAGGGGGTTGACGGTGCATACTGTGTGTAGTGGGGGCAGGTGGTGTGTGGTTTAGGGTCTGTGTGTGGGAGGCTGCACATTCATAGTGTGTGCTTTAGGGGGTAGGGGTACTGATTCATACGTTACACAGCACAATGTGCTATTTGGCAGCACCAACTTGTCCCTCATCCCACGTGCATACAGTATGAATGAGCAGCCTACTGCAACTCAACCCACCATCATGTGCACAGTATGAATGAGGAGGTTGGAGTGTAGGAAGCTGCTTACTTATACTGTAGATGGCTACTCAGTCACACTGTGCACAAAAAGGGGGGAAGGCTAGGGTTCTGCTGTGTACCATATGAATGACTAACCTTTACCACTTCCACCCTACCCACACTGCACAAACTACTAAAAAAAAGAGTGAGGAGAAAGAAGAAAGCGAGAGAGGGGAAAAGGAGAGGGAAGAAATGGAGAGGGAGGCGACAGAGGAAGCAAAGAAATAGGAGGAGAGAGACACAAAAGGGTGGAAAGAAAAAATGGGGACAAGGAAGACAGCATGGAAAAGATCAGAAAGAAGTGAGAAGACAGACAGAGAAAGGGAGAAAAATGGGTTAGAAAAATGGGTTAGAAGATAGATTTGGAGCGAAGAAAGAGTGAGAAAAGGGTCAGAGGGGAGCCAGAGAAATGGGTGAGAGAAGAAGAAAGGAGGGGCTTATATAAAACAGAGGCTTAGATGCAACATAGGGAAGTTCTACCTTACTCAGAGGGTAGTAGATAGATGGAGGCTAATACAGTGAGGGAACTGGGATACACATAAAGCTTTCCTCACTATACGACCTGACTGATAGGCATTTAAACAATTTACATCAGGAAAAATGGGCAGACTAGAGGGGCCGAATGGTTCTTATCTGCAGTCAAGAGGGAGACGAACAAAACATTGGAGAGAATACATGGATTAAGAGAAGAAAGAGGAGCGAGAGACAGAGAAGAAAAGGAATGCAAAGGGATTGCACTTATTTTTTTATGACAGATATAATCTAGTACGAGTATAAAAAAAAAAAAATCATACTGTTCTCAAGTGACCATTTTTATTATCTTTCTTCAACCTCTATCCAAATCGGATTGTTTTGTTTCCCCAACACCATGCAGACAGCATGTACCTAAACATGGCCTATTTTTGGAATATATGAAAACACATGACCAACACTTATATTCAATGGAGTGGTGAAAGTTGATGCTTTCCTCACAGTTTGCACTAATATCAAGTATAGTTTACACTGATGAACGCCCACTTATGAAACAGTGATTTCTATATTATGTGTACTTTAAACAGCGCTAGTCTTCACTGCTCATAAAAATGTGACACAATCCTTGAACTCCTATGTACTGAAATGAGTACAAAAACGCATTAAAACGTACATCTGATGTCAAGATCTATGGATATAGCAGAGAGTATGAAAACAAAATGTACTTAATGAATCAGGTGCATGACTTAAACAAGTTAAACAAAGACCATTCCATCAGTATCTGGCACACTATATGCAGTCTACCTAAGGGATTTATATTTTTTTCAAGAGGAACACTGGATAATGCAAGTTAATGTAGACCATTGTATTATATATTTAACCTATGCTCAAAAATATGATGGTCATGCTGCGTAACAGTCAAGGACAGTTACATACACTATTTGTGCCAATTCAAATGCCATAATATAAAATGCTATTCAATAGGGGACAATTTGTCAAAAACAAACACTGAAACTGTTACAAAAAATAAATAAAAATGAAACAGTACCTCTATAAGATGGCCAGTCAAAGGTCTCCACAAAATCTCAATTCTGTGCATGTTCACCAGACCAGTTTCCAGTAGCTTTGCAACAGCAAAAAGGGATGGCTCCTTTATACACAAAAAATTAAAAATATGATGTTAATGTGGTAGACAACATGAAAGGTAATGGGTAATGTATTCTACTATTAGGTCCTGTGTTTGGACACACAAAGGTAAAACAGGATCTTAAGAACCACCACTTTAGTCGTGGCATAAAACTGCACAGCTTCCCCAGTCCCCTGCAGCCACCACAAATCAACACAAAGGAATCAAAGATGAATTTAACCTTGTTGTTCCCATACGCCATGTCCATGGCCTCGAGTGACAATGAGCACAGTGCGTTGATCAGGTGATGAAGCGACACATCATCCAAGTACCTAAAACAGAGAATACATCATAATCCTCATCGAGCTGTAAAAAAAAACCAAAAAACAAACCACAACACACACATAACGGCCCATCACTTTTGTATATCATATAAATATAATAAATATATATATAAAGTATCTTTCTTACTGTGAACTTTCAAACAGCCGTGAGAGGATTGTGGAGATAACAGGCAGGTCTGTCATAACAGCAGTAGTTAGAACCTGCAAAATAAGCAACAATATCAAATGTGTCACCAGAGCACTAATAAAAAAAGAATATATACATATATACACACACACACATATATATATATTAGGCTTAGAACCCTTACAGTGCTAGGTCCTTCTACGGCTCTTCCAGGTTTTAGCGCTCCACCAGTACTGGGTTTTAATCCAAGTATCCATACAAGGTGCTGAAATACAGAAGAGATGTGTAAACAGTAGATGTTTATCATACTGCAACAAGACCCTTGTAAAGCTGTAATGTTAATAAAACAAAGATAGGACAGGTACTTTTGCTTATGTATATGCTGTTGCCAGAAAAAAAAAAAAAAAAAAAAAAAAAAAAAAATATATATAATATATATAATAACAAATACATACATACATATATATATATATATATATAATAATATACATACACACACACACACACACACCGCTCCAATCATATAACCCTATTCCGAGCTTCAATAATTCAAAGGTCAAGCTTTATTTACCATCAATAAAATGGGATTGCCTACAATAAACTACATACAACAGCTGCTCAGTTATATAAAAAAATACATAGTCCAGAATATAAACATTAGTATTTTGCTTCTTGGAATAAGGTATTACTTCTTGTCTGCAATAAACAATTGAATCCCAATACCTGAAGCGTTGCAAGGACAAGTTGCCACGAGGTCCCCAAAAACCCTCCATGACAATGTGCCAGGTTCAGCAAGGTGCGCATACACTGGATATTTTTAGCTGTAAGCTGTACGGAAACAAATCAAATAAGGCCCAATATTACTATGTCAGCAAGATTATTAACCGAAAGCACAAGACTGAGAGGTCAAGCATGAGCTAGAATGCACAAAAAGGATGTTAAAGTGAAATGGTACATTAGTTATAAGGAAGATTTAAGGGACATTAAAACAAGGCTACTCTCTTGTTACTGACAACCAGACTGTATATGATCTGTTTAGCATTAGTAATCACTTTGGGGTCTTGGCCACATGGCATGAGGTCAAAGAAGCCTAAAAGGTTCCTAGTGAAATAAAGGTCATTCAGCATGAAGGTTGAAATAAATATTAATTGACTGTCAATGTACTTTAGAAATTACAAAACACTAAAACTATTGCAGAGATGTATTTAAAAGAAATAATATGCTAATGTTTGGAAAATTTAGATGGTGGCTTCCAGCAGAACAGAAGCAGAAGTGGTAAGGGTTAATACGGTGAGGGAATTTAAACATGCATGGGGTAGGCGTAAGTCTACCCTGAATCTAAGACGAGACTAAGCACTGTTTAAGGATTGAATCTTTCCATCAAAAAAAAGGTAGACTAGATGAGCCAAATGGTTCTTATCTGCCATCAAATTCTATATTTCCATTAAGTAAAACATCACATTTGTGAATCATTTAGCAGCTAAAGGGCTAAATGTTGTTTAAAAAAAGCTTTAGAAGATTGAAACCTGTCAAAAAAAAATAAATGAACACAAAATATGGGACAGAACGTGGGTATGAGAAGACAAGAAAGTAACTTTACCATGACAGTGCCTTGAGGTTGTAGAGCTAGTGGTTGCCCCACGGCTACTACCTGCTGATGAGACTCACTTGATGGACTTATTATCTGAACGTTTTGCCCCTGAATGGAATAAGCTGCAGAAAAGACACAATGCATTAAAAGAAGACCGAACACCCGAACAATGTAAACCTTATTGATTGCTACGTTCTTGCAGTAATAATGATTGAGATTTATTTCAGTAATATTATACAGGCAAGTTCTACATAAGGAAAACAATCTGTAAAACTGCAGGATCTGGAAATCTAGACGTTTTTTGCCAATAGCAAACTTTTAAAAATATAGCTATGTTTATTATGAGCAATTGGCTGCTGTAAGCAGGACCATTCTTCCCAAACATGTATGATAAAAGTAATCACGGTTTTACCACCGACAAACTTTTTTACTTTTAAAAGTTTATTGAAACATTAATACAGCGTCAACAATCTTTTCAATGACAGGCCTTACATTTGTTGCATAGGGTCGCAGACGAGCTGTTCAGCACAGTGAGAGTGTAGTGAGGTGGTAAGGAACCTTTGCAAATGGCCGTTATGAAGGCATCTCTAGGTGTCACAAGCCCTAACTTTCCACACAGAGATGCCACTGTCATCTCAGCCTTCAGGATATTTTCTGTAGCAGCTTCATCTGTGCTGTATTAAAAAAAAAAAAAAGAAAAAAAAAGTAAAAAGCATATCAGTGTTATGATAATAATAATAGCACTATTAACAGCTTTGCATCCATCATGACATCCTACGTATCCCAATTTTGGTGTTTTATTATGCCTATAATGACAGCACAGAACGTCATGATCCGTTAAAGGGACTGCTCAGTTCTTAGTGAATAGACCCATTTATAACCCGAGATTTCAACACAAAGGTAGTTTTACATCTTACCTTGCATCAAGTAGGAGCGATAAAGCTGCAAGCAGGCCACACCAGCACGCATTAATCATTTCTTCCCAAACAGCTCTACCAACTTTAACAAAAAAAATTGCAAGATTTATTTTTTGTTTAAAAAAATGAATATAAAAAATTTAATAATACCTCATTGTGATGAAGGAAATGCTTAACAGATAACAATGTTCAGACTCTCCATAAAATTAAAAACTGACCATGTCACTATTTTTCTTCTTCTTAAAACTTCACTGTATACAAGATTTTTTCTGTATGGTTATTAGCACCCAATTTTTTCATCACTTTAATAGCAAATCACAAAGTGTTATGCTGCTACGCATAACAAGCCCACCGCTGGTTTTATCATTTATTATGAACCCAGAAACAAACTTATTATATGTATTGTGAGGAATTGCACAATATAACATCTAAACCTTTAACAGATTATATATGTATATATTTTGTTTCTTGTAACACACATATTCAAGTAAGTGGTATCATGGTTATAGGGTATTGAATAGTAAGCTGCTTTTGACATGCTGGAAAATATATCTTTCAGTCTACCTACCATTAGCAAACTACTCTCTTCCCATTAGATCAGTAACAGCCCTGTAACCTGTGTTTCACTAGTACCCCAGTGCCTGGAGTTTGAACAAGGCCTACTATTATTCTTTGCTTTTATCTTTCAAATACGTTTGTAACAACTATGACATAAATGCTAAGTACACTGTTGGGATTGTGTAAATAATAGATCGCCACAAAGGAACATGTCCTTCAGATCAATTCTATATATGTCTAAGATGAAAACATTCTGCCCGATTATCTGTTCCAGAAAACATAGGGAACATTATAGAGAGATGAAAAACTAGAAGAATGACCTGGCTCTGTCTCAGCTGGATCAGATCGAGTTCCAGGGTCTTGTTGATCACTTGGTTTTGTATGCGACAGGGTCTCCTCTGCTGAGGTATGGGAGTCCGTTTCAGCCTGACTGATCTCGCCTTCAATCATGGTGGTAATTCCACGGACAAGATCTAATAGGCAATGAAAGGCTACAGACATGGCGTAACCTTCAGGGATGTTTGGAGGCTCCACTTTATCCAGCATTTCCAAACTAACAAAGGGAAAAAAGAACCAATGTAAACAATTTCAATTCAAGATAATTCCTCACAGGCTTGAATAATATATTTTTGAAGGAAGGTGGAGAATAAAACAATTACAGGTTGATCAGAAATTAATCAGATCAACAGAACAACTGTTGACTACCCTAGCCATTATAATGAGTGTTCTTTCTTCAGATTTACTGTTTGTCTATCACACATTTTGCTACATTTTATGTTTTAATCTTGTTCGGGAAAACACATTATGTTTCATTGATGTTTACTCCAGAATAAGATTATTCCTGCAAATAAACAGCCATTCATTGTTACATGTCTGCTTCTTTCTGTTAAGACAGGTTCGGCATTCTAGCATTCCTTACTTCAACTGAATTAATTTCTTTACATATTTTTGAATACAGCACATTAAAAGCAGCCTGGCTGGTTAGTAATATCAGCCTGTATATACACGAGCCTCAACACTAAAAATACAGGAACATTGGCTGATAAGGATATTCATTCACTTAAGAACCTTTTTAAAGAGCTACTTTCTTTCTATGTGTGATAAATATGATAACGATCCGTTTTTAAGGATATAATTGTGGGTGTTTAAAGCTGCATTTTTTAGGTTGCCTTAATGATGATTGTGGTCTGTTTGTTAAAAAAAAACCACATTACTTACTAGGTGGCTTTAGCACTGCCTTGAATTGAAATGGTCAGGATAGGTATCCAGGTGCCTCTATATTCAAAAGCAGGAAGGACAGTCACATTTCCACTCGCCGCTGCTATTCCTGTTGTTGACTGGTTTGAAGCTGGAGCAATGGAACTAGAGCCAGCTGTCAAGGAAAACGCAGGAATGAACATACCCTCTACCTCAGTCATGTACGACATCTTGTGTCAACGGAAACGCTGCTTCCAAACTAACATCACCAGTGGCTGCGGCCCAAAAGTGCCTTGGATAAAGGTGTATAGGACAGAAGAACTAAAGGTTTAGTGCTATTTTTGGAATAAATCATTATGCTTGGTTTTAGATTAAAAAAAAAAGTCACTCCCATCTATGACAAGGACTGCGGATAAGGAGCAGGAAAATGCGTGTTTCTCCTCTGTTCTGATCCCCCATCTTCCAATGCGCCAGGTAGAGGACTACATTGGGAGGCGGATCCTGCCAAAAACCTTGCGGGCGCGGGAGGTCTTGGTGGGGTTGCGGGCAGGGGCGGGGCAGTCAGGCACAGGAACAAAACTGAGTCACGTGATGTGACGTCACTTCCCGTGACTCCGCCTTGTTCCTGTGCAGAGCAAGAGAAGAGACACTGTGAGGGAGCAGCGAGAAGGCAACCTTGCGGGACTGCGCGGGAAATCTGCAGTTCAGGTAAGAAGGTGGGCGTGATTGGCTACAAATGTGGCAGGAGCAGAACACCCACATTGCGGGAGCAGGCAAAAAATCAGCGGGATTAAAAAAGCTGTCCCGCGCAGGGCTCTACTGCCAGGAACTTAGATACGTAGGTGAGGTCTTCTGAGTTTGTATTTTAATATAACAACTTGTGTAAATAATAACATATGGAACTGGATATTAATGGGAGGAGATGAGGCGGTGCAAGTTTTGCTCACCCCTCAACATGACTTCAAATGAAATATTTCCTGGGGTTATAAGAGGGAGGCACATTGTTGTTTGCTTTTCTATATTTCACACAATGTACCTTGTGAAAACAAGCCTCAAACTTGAAGCACAAACACTAACTAAACTCACCTCAAGGAACCAACAAATGCACATAACTTTGATAAAGGTAGACATTTGGAAGGAATGCATATACCTGACTGGTTCGTTGGGTTTGATGTACTTCCAGCACTTGGCACAAGGAAGAGAGATTGAATAAACGAGCCCAAGGCATTCACAATGTCACGGAAAACCTTTGTAGAGTGCTGTTTCATGTCATAGGACTGACAGAAAGACCTAAAAAGTTAATGAACATAAATCAAAAATATTTACAACACAGATATTTAAAGACAAAACGAGAAAGTAATATTCCCAGCGCCCAAGACTTATTTCCCTCAGTAAGCATTTTGCACCACAAGAGCAAAGAATTGAAATGTATGATTTTTATACTGGCATGTTTGTAAATAGCAATGCTTTACCGAAGAAGCTGAGGCTGTACACAAAGTCTGTGTATGGATTCTACTGCCACGGCTCGTAACCACTGAGGTTTATCAGCATCCAGAAACTTCACCAGCAGAGACAGGAAGATCTCGCATTCCGTTACCTGCAAGAGTTACATGTCCTGGCTACGTCAATACAAAGTCGCAACGAAGTCTTATAAAAAATAAAATTATACACTTTCAGTAACAATTATATCGAATCCAAAGTTATCTTACCAAAAGGCTGTAAAACTGCTTAATTAAGACAGACACAACTCTTAGCAACCGCATACATATAGGAAAGTACGGCTTCTCGACTGGGGCCGGGGATGAGTTGCTGCTGGAACCTTGGCGGAACTTAATATTTGGCGAGAAGAGCTTTATGACAAGGGGGCACACTCTTTCCTTAAGAAGAAAACTGAATTCTTGATGCTGAGGAAACAAAAAAACAGAACCCATGATACTTTAATCAGATATGGACTACAAGAAAAGGGTTAAACTGTTGTATTGGACATAATATATAATAATAACATGATCATAAAGATACTCCCTCTATACCTTATATATTTTTAATATACCCAAGGCCAGATTAAGGGGCAGGGCGCCCTAGAGCATTTTTACAAAGAGGGCCCCCTCTTTTCTTGTGCCCCCTCTTTTCTTGTGCCACATCAGCAACAAAAAAACAAAAACAGTAAATTGGCAATCCATCTACATTAGGTAATGAAGTTATATCCTGTTCATTTTACACGTTGGCATCACATTATCTCTCTCCTAATCTAAGCCTTGGCCACTAACATGTGCAAACCACTGAGTATGTGCCCCCAATGAACTGAATGAATTGGTTGTGACTTTGGATAGGACTATTGGCAAGTAGCACATAACTCCTGGTAAAACCAGGGTAATTGGCAAAAAAAACTATGGAGTGGGGGGACATTTGCCCCGAATTGACGCTTACCATTGGGAGCTGTTGTTCGGCCCATGGAGACTTTTAGCTCCTAAAAAAATTCAAAACTAGCAATGCCTCAAGGGAGGATTTTGACTTCATTGCCCAAAAAGCGGCGGAATGCCTGACACAGATACTGGATGGCAAACTAGGTGATCTAAAACAGTCCTTGAAAGCTATCAAAATGTACATAAAATGTCAATTAAACAGACTAGCTGTAGCATTTATCATGTAAAAAGGATACCGTCTCGCCACAATCCACCATTAGAGTAGCAATTGGCTGTAATCAAATTAAAAGAAAAGGGTGACTTGGAGGACTTGGAAAATAGAAGCAGGAGGAATAATCATTGCATCACTGGCCACCCTGAGTCAGCGGAATTGCTGCATTTTTCCGACTGTCCTGCCAACCCCGTTTTTCCCCAACACAGGTGAATAAATATGCTATAAAAACTGTCCCCATGCTTGGCCACACATTCACTGCTGACTGTCTTAGTCCAAACCTATTTAACCTGTTCTACTATAACGACATGCAGGAAATCCTGAATGGTTTCCACGTATCTTCTGGTATGATTTAGAAAGGTCAAAACTTGGTGGCTTTTCTAGAATTTTCAGCAGCAGTCTCAACAAAAAGGAAGGCATTTCTCAACACTGTTTCTCAACCCTTCCAGAGAAAAAAGAAACCCACATTCATTTAACCTGCTTGCTTGTGGATCCAAGCATCGATTGGAATTCCCTGCATGACTCTATTAGACAGGTCGTAATGATCGTGTTTCTCACTATCGCTCTATTTGTTTTCTTTTCCTGCCATGAATCTTTTTCTTCCTGCACTATTCTGGTATGAGAGCTCCCCATGGATGCTCAGTTTGTTTATGCTCACTGTCATATTGTGTAGGTCGGCCATGTGGCCTTCCTATTTTTCAAGTTCTTTACTCCTATTCATTGTTCTTTTAAACATATATAGGTTTTTTTTAAAGTTCCAGGAATGACTTAATTCCACTTCAGCTTCTGACTGCTGGGAAATTCTCTCTGACAGCTGGGGAAGGTCTACGCGATGGACGCAGACAAACCCCGCTGCTAACCGCACCAGGCTGCAGCGGAAGTCTACACGCTGCCCGGACAACACACCGGGAGTCAGAAGCACCGGTAATTCTTTTTTGGGGGAGTGTTAAATGGGGGGCATAAGGCATTTCTGTAGGCAGAGTGCTCTATGAAATGTCTTTTAACCCCTTTAATGCCACTTTGCCTCCAGAAATGGCATATAGAAGGTAAAAAG
>VKOC01000003.1:11898624-11939438 GCA_009364415.1 Spea multiplicata | reverse complement strand
GACTAATATTAATATATATCAGCAACTGGGGCTAATATTTATAAATATTGGCAGCGGGGTCTAATATTAACAAAACTTCCAGTTCAGCTGTAATTTTGAAATCATGTTTCAATCATAATCTTTACTTCAAAGAGATAAGTACTCATTATGTAGTTAAAAATGCATGTCTAACGCATATATGGGATGGGGCATCACATAAATCAATAATAAAGGGAGGGGCTTGCTGGGGGGGGCATTAATACAAATAGTGGTGGCTGGGGGCACCACATTAATCTATACTAAAAGGGTGCTGGCTGGGGCATCAATGCACATGGGGCAAAAACACTAAGGGGTATAAACGACAATGCAGGGTGAAAAATCCATCCTGATGTAGAGGTCTGTGACATAGATTGTGTCCTGCTGTTGGTGTGTTTTTGGTTATCAGTGTGGCAGAGCCTGTCCTGGTGTGTGTGTGTGTTCGGGTGTCAGAGCCTGTCCTGTGTGTGTGTTTGGATGTGGGTGTGGCAGAACCTGTCGCTTGGGTTGTGTTGTGTGTGTGTGTTTGGGTGTTGGTGTGGCAGAGCCTGTGTTGGTGTGTGTGTTTGGTCATCTGTTTCCTGGCACTTAACTTACAATAGGATATATTTCATTTATACTTATCCAGAGATAAAATGCCCTCCTGAAGCTGTAGTGACTTCAGGGGACAAAACGTTCAAGGCCCTGAAATCATTTAGTGAAAAAGTTAAGGTATTGTGTTATTTACTCTATAATATTTTTTTCAAGGATTAGTTGTACTAAATTGTGGCTTCAGGCTTCCCATGTTGATAGATCAAGTATTATGTTAGTCCAATAGCAAAAGTATCATTCCATAGCACATTACCTTTGGCAATATATATGTTTTTTCAGTGGTATGATTTAATGGTGGAAATTTATTAATGCCCCCCTCCATGTTTTGAACTGTGGTATCTTGTGTGCCCCCCCTATATATTTTTTTCTAGAGTTGCCACTGGCCATAAATGATCACAAGACACACTGTTATGTTAAAATTGTAAAAGGTGGAGGGAAACGCCATATTAATGCCCCTGGTTTTGGAATAGCATGTGCAACAAAAGGTCATATAGGTGTGATGTTTAGTTGTCCAAATACTTTTGGTCATATAGTGAATATACACATCCGCATCCAACTAATGCATCATTTAGTAAAGCAGTATTTAGCATTTGGCAATAACATAAGCAGATGAAGATGAGAGGGAAGTGGTATCAAAGTTACTACTGACAGATGGTCAGCCAGTGTGATATATCTCTGGAAACACATACAAGAGGTTATACTTTATATAGAGTATCTAGCATATACATTTACATAGTGTCGCAAGATTATTTATATAATAGAAGAAAAACATTTCATTTATTCCCACTGTACTAGATTATATTGTTTTGTTAAATGTGTTAACATTTGAAACACAAATATACAATATAGCTTTGAGTACTTAGGGGCATGTTATAATCTGCTAATGGTCTGCTAAGCATGAAGATATAGTAATTACATATTTAAAGTCCAACTCTTTAGTAAAGTGCTGCATAAATTGTTGGCGTAATATAAATAAAAGATAATAATAATGGGACTTGTCTCACTCCAATTTAGCTCGGGAACTAGATTATCACCTTGTATGTTCCACAAATACAAGCTGCATAGACAGAAAACAGCAAAGTAAACAGAGTTGATTTGAAAGAAAACCTTACAAGAATGCTCTGTTTATCATTTCACATCAAAAATTAAAAGGAGTGACCTGCAACATGCAACACTTGCCCACAGAGAGCCCTACTCAAAGGATTGCTGGTCTTTTCTATGTGTTTGCATTAGAACATTCCATTTCATGAATTTTTCCATATTTGAAAAACAGCTTATTTTCTTTGGCAAACATTCCACGTCTGAGTACATCTATGAATGCTTAATGTACTATTAGCTCTCTGGATCATTTGCATGAAGCACCAATGATGCCTTTAAGGCCCGACATGAACAATCACGCTGGGAAGCTTAAATCCCTTTACTGTCAGTAATCCCTGTGATGTTGCGAGAAGCTCTCCTGCAATCACTGTATAACATTCGGCAATCTGAAAACCTTCAAATCTTTTTAATATTTCCATAATCGTACTTGCATTTTAAGATTTATTCCCAGGCAGCAACATAATAAAAATCAGACATGTTACTGAGGAACACTATTCTTTTTTTGAACTTGATTCTTGACCATGACCACCCAAATTGTAAACTGTACAATAATTGCTCAAATATACGGTAGTGAGGCCATGATTATAAGGAGATGTGACCCCCGTCTCATAGACAGGATACAATTTACTGAATATAAGGTGACCCTAAGGAACGTTAATTCAACATATTGTAATTATTGGTCTGTCCAGACACAATATACAAATACTACATAAATTTTATCACTCTATATTTTCATTCATTATGTTATTTTTGTATTTTAAATGTTCATGTAAAATGAAAAGCGGATAATGTAAACATTCAGAATAGGAGATAAATTATTCTTCCCTGATACTGAATTTGCTGTGCTTATACGCAATATTATTTTAAGACACTTGTTGATTACAGGGTGGTATAAAAATAACAAATAATCCTATATCCTTCATACAATACCATCAGGAAGGCATCTGACTGGCCCCAGATTTATTCTGCAGCACGACCCCAAGCATATAGACAAAATCATTAAGAAGTATCTTCCATGAAGAACAAGGGATCCTGGAAATGGCCCCCATATTGAGAAGCAACTGAGGCTGCCTAAATCCACAGAAGAACTGAGGTTAGTTCTCCTGTTATCCAAAATGTTTAGCACAACATACCTGCAGAGTTCCTTAAAAAACTGTGAGCACGCGTACCTAGAAGAATTGGTGAAGGAAAAGGGTGGTCACATCAAATACTGAAATCAGTAAATCAGCCCGGGTATTATCATGATCAATGTGGTGCTTTATATGGCACCTTTATATTCCAACGCACTCTATTAGTATAAATGTATTTTGTTTTCTTGTTGTTCTACGTACGGTTTAGGGCTTTGTGTCCCTTTAACCCAACATGAGAATAGATAGTCTAGAGGGTCTGCACTTTGAGTGCAAATGAGTGCAAAGGATAGGCTACTTGTGGAGGAGGGTGTGTGATTATTTAACCTCTGGCACATCTCCTAACATTTGGGTTGGTGGTTAGTGGTGTGGCTAGTGGTTGGAGCTTTACTTTTTATGCGACTTTGTGACTTTGTAACACATTTAGAAGATTTTTTTTACACAATTTAATTTACAACCACTTTCTCTGACATTTCTATTCACATTATTCTAACACTGTGTAGAACACAGTAGAACACTGTAGAAGGCTGTAGAACACTGGGATAAACTCATACTCACCAAACATTTTGAGATCATACAAAAAAAGGAACAAGGAGGCATTACGGGCCAAAACAGGGACTGTTCCTTCTAATGAGAGACATTTGGGATGTACGCTCTGGTAAGCCCTGGCCTGGTGCGTCGAAATATGCAATGATTAAAACTGATGTTTTAGTGTGTAATTTAGGGTAAAACTGTTACACAGAAATTAGACATACAGCTGTTACCCTATTGGATCTTTACCAGGCCTGTTGCTAATCGTATTTAATATATTAAAACATACTAAACTTGATTATCTCTTGTTTTGTTAGCATTATGACTAACCTATTGTTATTTATCTTTCTCTTTTTATCAGAAAGGCACATCAGGAGGCTTGCAACAAATCTATTCGCAATTCTTGGCGCATAAATTCAGTAGAGTAATGATGGATCATCCATCCATAAGGCTTTGCTCCATCTCCCATTAATCATTTGATGCTATTAAACCAATGACTATACATTTTTCCTTCAGCTTAACAACCTAGGATATCCTAGGATAACATCAGCCAGAATGCCACAAAAATCATGCTTGATTCATTTATGTAGGAATATGAAGGGCTTACAACTAAATGGGGGAAAATCCAAGTTGGGAATACGCTACCAGAAGTATTTCATGTTTTAACAGTGCATGACGATTTAATCTTCCCAGGGCTTGATAGAAGAGCAAACAAAAAGATGACCTGGTAATACTATATAAGCTCCTCTATTAGCAAAGGGGTTAAACTATATTGGTTTTAGATTGTCGTTTCCCCCAGGTGCTAGAACTCCCATCTGCTATTTACAGCTGAGGTTAGACCAGTGATTGCTGGGATGGAAAACTCATTTCTCAACTTGGCTTTTATTTACACTCTTATTAAAGAGGCTTTTACTCATTTCAGAAAGGCAGCTAGTGGCTGCACCAAGCATCTGGATCACTGCCAGGCAGCAAAATTACCATGCAGATGTAAGATGACCTGCTTCGCTGTTAACCTCCGCGCTCTTCATTTTACACTTGCATCTGCATGCAGTAGAAGGATGATTGCAGAAAAGTGATACGATATGGGGAAGGGCAAAGTGTAGGAGAGTCTGTTGTAGCTGATAAGCTTTTCTTGGTG
Source organism: Spea multiplicata (assembly GCA_009364415.1). NCBI lineage: Eukaryota > Metazoa > Chordata > Amphibia > Anura > Pelobatidae > Spea > Spea multiplicata. The sequence continues at coordinate 11,934,938 of VKOC01000003.1, read as the reverse complement.
TCCCCAATGGCACTATCATATTCATCTGAAGGGATAAGAGGACATTTTCTGAAAGGAACATTTGAAGAGAAACGGCCGGATCTGTTAACATACTTTGAAAGATGAAAACATTTTTTTTCATCTATTGTTTAACTACAAAATGCAAAAACTGTAAAACGAAATGTCATTGGACAATAGTTACCTATATCTTTAATTATGTAGGGGTCATGAAGTGAAATTACAAGTACACCATACAAATATACAGTAGGGTTGATAGGACTGTTATTTATAACCTGTCCTTCACATGGGAAGATTGATATATATTTTCGCAAGATTGACAATAAAATAAACAGTTCAACTTCGAAATGTGTTTACTAAAATCAGCTATTATATATTCTGAGTTATTATAGTTTTGATGAAGGTTCCTTCTGTTACTGCAAAGGAAAGGGACACAAGTATCAATTCCTTTCCCCTTCCTTGCTGCTTCCTTTCATATTATTTCAATTTGTTGCAATATATATATATATATATTCATTTTATTGAATAGATGAAGTTTAGTCATACTATAAAGGAAAATATGATCTCGCTTTGGAAGGACAGGACTGACATTGTTTTATATATATATACATTGATGTTGTATATCTGCCCTGTATTTGTTGTGGACATGTAATCTTCTTTCTGTTGAATGTACAAATATTACGCAAGGTGAAGAATAATGGAAGAACATTGACTTATCTTCCATTGGTATTTTAAATAGTGCACTAGTATTCACAAGGTTAGTGAAATCGTGGAATGAAATGGATGATCCTAATAGATGAAAAACATAGGTCTGGAGAGTTAAACAAACAGCAAATGTAATTTATTGAATACTATTTCTTACATTGGTGCAGCTCACCCACAAACCACCCGAGGCCCAATGGACAAAGATTATCTTCTCTGCATTATCAATAGCTAAATTATTGAGATGGCATTCAAGAATTCTCATCAAATTGTCTATACTTAATGAAATGCCAATTCAGCTCTTCTTACATGAGAAACACAAGGTAATTCATTGATTTAAAGTGTCCCAACTCACCAACACAGCCCTGTAAACTGATGGATTGTCAGTAAACTTCTAACTTAAGCACGGGTCATTTATAAAGTTGGATGATGACTGAGAGTCAGGGACATTTAACAATTAGTACCCTAAATGATTACATGAACTGGAAAGTGTTTTAAGTGCCTGAAGCGTAACAAATATTTGGTCAGTCGTGTCCTCAAATTATGATGTCAGACTGAATCAACTATACCTCTGGAAAGCTATGAATTAGACAGCAGATAACAACAATTCGGCTCATCTAGTCTGCACATTTTTTCCTGATGTAAAAGTAAACAAACAGTAATGTCAAAAAGTAGCATTTGGTCTGTATCGCTTTGCATAGACTTTTGTCAGCCTGATTTATGGATTTGGGAACAAAGAACATAGAGATTGTCCTCTGGGAATCCCTCTTCCCTTTTATGCAAAAACTGACCATTTTTCCAACCTTTTAACCAATTGCTGGACCATGAAATTACTTTTCTACCTCATTTCTAGATTGTTTGGTTATTTTTAAAAGCATTTATTATAAAACCTTTCCAAGTCCTCTGGCAGAAATGTTTTATTTTAAACGCTATTGGATTAATCATTGCCCAGTTCACATACATCCCTAAATGTTATTTTATTAATGAAATGTACACCGTGCTAAGAGATAATGGCTTTGGACTGCTAAATAGTTTACACTTGAGCCTTTAAATGCACTATTGTCAAATTTTTTTTCTAATACAGTAATACTGATTAACCCCTTAACAACTACTACATGTACGGGCTGCTGTTAAACAGCTACATTACCACTGCTGTGTTTTTGCCGCGATCAGCGGCTTTGCAGCATCCACGGAAGCCTCACAATTAAGGCTGACCGTGGATCCTGTGGAGGAAAGCCCTCCCCACAATAAGTATTGTTTGTCAAGTAAATGGATTTTTGGTAGCAATTTATCTAATTAGATGATCTGTTATGACTTCTGGCCAGTTAAAGTAAAGAATCAATGTCTGTTATTGATAAGAAGATATCATCCTTGTTCAACTTAATGTGTTAGAAGGACAACTGAAATAATGGTCTAGTAAAACATGCTCTAAAAAGAGCTTAGAAAATGGATTTAGGTAGTTAATAAAAGAAAGCAAACATTTCAAATACATTAATTAAAAAAATTCAAAGGTTTTCATTTTTCACCACATGCATGTCCTATGTAGTTTTTGGAAATCATTATTTATTAGGTTGTTATAAACTGGCGTATCACAAGCAACATCCAAGAGTGGCAATCAACATGAGTTAGTTTGATTTACTAAAAGGAGAGTTGAGCTAGCCCTGAGGTAAGCAACAGAGCTAACAAGGGGGCCAAGTATCTTGTTGCTTATGCTGTAACACTACCTAAAGTTGGACCAGTGTTAGAAATGGCTTTGACTACCGGCTTATATCCACTGATCTACGTAAGGAGGCCTCCAGGCATCATATGCACTTTTATGTATGGGATAGAAGATATTTTTAAATGTATGTGATGCCCTTCTTTCAAATGCATGGGGCAATTATGCAAAATCCCCCATTGGCATTTGTCCCACTGCTAGTCTCCGCGAAGATGTGTTTCCTCGATAGCATTAGCTCCAGAGTTAGCTCAGCAAATGTTGGAGCGAGTGTCTTATGAGACCTCCCCTGTGTTTATCGGCTGAAAATATCCCTATTGATTTCAATTTTCAAAATTGTCAGAGCACGGAGGAGGCTGGGGAGCTGCAGCTTCTCTATAAATACTTCAATATGTAATCTTCTTTGGTGAGGGTGCCTGGAGTATTAAACTTTTCCTTTAGCATGTTATAAAAAAAATGTTAAATATTATCCTTTTCTTAAAATAAGTATTGTATCCATACCCCTTAGTCTGTCTAGTTGAATTATTAAATGTAGCTACTACGAATATCTTTTAAGGGCCATTCCATGATCCTCAAATGTCCTTTCCAAGATTGACAAGGTCACATAAAGACCAAACTACACTTAATGTGTGACATGTAATCTTATCTAGACACATAGAATGCAAGGCTTCTGTCATGTATCATTCAGTGAATTGTGCAGACCTGTCCAAACAGAAATATTTGCTGGGAATGTGCTGCATCTGTTTCCAAGGATCATTTGCCATTTAATAACAAAATCCAGATCCACGAACCCAATGGAACAGCTTTACTTTAGAGATAAATGGCCTAAATATTTAATCTTTCTATATGTGCATGGTGTGCCATTTTTTTCCCATTTCTGTTAACCCATTGTGTACTTACTGAGTGCACAGTACAATGTTTGATTTAATAAATCCAGGCCCTGAAAGGAAAAAAAAGGTATAATCTACAACACACAAATAATACTGCTGACAGTGACAGTAACATTGTATCAGACAGAAGGATATCATCAGTGTTAACCCTTTATGGCAGTCATCAAATACAATTTCAAAGTTACTAAAGCACCTTTTTTAAGGATTTAGAATTGTACACAAATGCGTCTTTCTTGGCCTATGGTAAGCACCCACTCAGAAGAATATTGAACACAGCCCAACCACACAATAATCTAGGCAATAGGGTTCCTGAGCTACCCCTTTTGAAGACTTAAAAAATGCAAAGAAACACGAGGCTGGTGTCTGCAGTATGTGCCATCCAAAGAATGATTGCCATTCCTACAGGTAGTCTGGATCCAAAGTGCAAGGTCATTTCCTGTGTATAGGAGAAACAAGAGCCCCAGAAAACAGCCCATACAGCCATCACAGTGAAATAAAGATGGCATGGGGGCTTTGGGAGCCCCATGTGTCTTAAAACATGAGCATCACTTTCTCTTCTGTAATAGCAAAGTCAACTCTACCTTAGTGCAGGTAATTAAAGGGCTGCTTACAGGTAGACACTGCTGTTTACTGTGCGCAACAAGACAACTAACTGCCCATGAAGACCAAATGTAGGTGGGATGCAAAGAATACCTTCTGTTTTTTCTCTAGGCGGACCGTATGGCTGATATCAGTCTAAATTTATATGGGAAGACTGCACAAGCATGCAAAAAAATCAAGATGCTCCTCAGACAAGATTTCTCATAGGATAAGCTGTTGAGTTTTGTCAGTGGGCCAAAATAGTCTGGCTTGATTTTTTTATATTTCTTTTTTGCCCAAATTAGAAACTTAGGCCAGATAGAAAACAAAATGTTGCTATGCCACCCAGAAGAGTGCAGTAAGCAATCGTTATGTGTGATTGCCTTAAGAATTTAGGGAATGAAGCTGCTTTGTTCTATTTGATTTTATGAATGTAATATCATAAAATAAATTATTCAGAGCTCACGTCTGGATTGTCAGGGAGGTCCTCTAGCTGATTTGCTCCATCAGTGCTATTAATCCCAGAGCTGTCCCTCCCATTCAATCATTCAACAGACCCTGACCTCCAAGAGATCATATACAAATTTTGTTTTATAAAATAAATCATCTATATAATAATTACCTAATAAAAAACGGTTATTACACATATATATAGTACCTATTATCCTATACTATGTAGCATTCTTATTAGATATCTAGTATACGGAAACCATATCCAGACATAAAGTGACTTGACAGAATTCTTCCCTAGGCACCATGTAAGTAGACACCAATTTACTTTAATCTGACAGTCAAATCGCATAGAGACAGTGATCATTATTCTGCTGCGGTTCAAGCACTTAAAACCATTTGCATATATTGATTCCCAGTGAAATGTAAAAAGCATTACTCAATTGCACTCTGAGAGGACAGTTTGCAGGGAAGCAACCACATGACCCAGCATCTGATTAATAAAATGTCTGCACTCTTCCTAACTCAATGTCATACTGGAGGTAACAAAGAATAAAAGCCAAGTACTGGGATCACTAGGAGTGAAGAATACTAAAGGAAATTTTTCACACTTAATAATTTAAGACAAATGCAAGGTGAACTGCCTTCCAGTTAGCAGTTTTTTCATTAACAACATGCCAATCTATGCATGTTTTGGCAAAAGAGACCCAGTTGTACTGTGATGTTTCCAGTGGATCGATCCACATACATCAAAAAGTTAACATGTAAGAAAATAAGGAAAAAATATTTACTCAATAAAGATTTCTTGTAGCTAAATCCAATGCTTCATTTGCCTTTTTTTAAATTTAAAATTGTTCACAATACGCGAGCATGGTATGCTTGTTCTTGTATATATGTACTAAAAGTGCAGGCAAAAGTGAACTCCATCTTTGAGAAATAAGAGCAATCTGTTGGGGCTCTTTCCTGGAAGAGACCAGTAGATCGCCCTGTCTCATAAGGGCTTGTGGCCTAAGGTGGACAAGACAGTCCATTATGCAAAGTTACTACTCTTTAAGCGGTACCCAGAAGGGAATGGCAATAAGGAAGACCGGGATCCAGTAAGTCAGTGTGGCCAGAGACAGAGGACTCCCCAACTGGCTCAGTCATACAATAGAAGCTTTGCTGAGCCAGTACAGGCACCATATAATGCATTACATCATATGACGATGTCACTGAGAACCCATAGAAACCCTTTGCATTATGCTTGTTAGTCTAATGGACCTAAATTGTAATTGTTTGAAGAAATCAAACTAGAAATAAAAATTTGACATTTAATTTTTGCATAACCTGACATGTTTTCTTTAAAACATTTTGACTCACATGCAGTCAGGGTATCTATGAACTGGTTGGCATGGTGATATTAAGTCCAAATTGTAAAACAACCACCACTACAATAAATAAGAAATGGCCAAACTGATGTGGGCAAAAATCACACACAATTCAGAAAAAATATTCAGATATTACATTTATCTGTGTGACCCTCAAGCGGCTAGGTATTAGCAGTAATATCTAATGTATTTCCTTATTCAGTTTTCTGTTTGTAAGGATTGGGGCAGCAGACACGATACTTGCTGCTGGCTGGCATTTTATCACGATACATTCAGCCTCTGCCCCCAGCCAGTACATAGCAGTATGTGCATACACGTGTGAGTATACCTTCATGTATGAATGTGTACATGTGTGTGTGTTCATATGGCTAAACTTCTTTTTAATGCTTATTGGGTGGGTGCTGGCCAATGAACAGTTATGTAAATCATAAAAAATATGTATATATGAATTTGTGCTACAAAGCTTAGCTTTGGTCACCGAGTTTAACATTACTAAACAAGTAGGAATGAGGATGGCCATATTTTGCATTGGACGGCAGAACTCTTGGTAAATATGTAGTCTATCTTGAAAATATAAGTGGGGTATTTGGGCATAAGCTCAGCAACTAACATTTATTGATTTTATTTATTGTACCCTTAGTGACAACGGCTGTGTTAACATTTCTGCGGTGGTGGCGTTTAGCTGTAATTTCTTCTCTCGTTCAATGTGCCCACAGAAGTTATATATTGCTTTTTGTCAGGATAATAAGGGCTTTTCAGATATATGAAATAAAAAAACTGCTAAAAATATTCTATTTTTCCAGGGTTTAGAAACACCCAATGTTTTTATGCACATTATAGGGAAATACATACATATTGTAGCATGAATACATAAACAGCATATTGCTACTTCAAAACCCCTTTTTCAAATATGGTCATACTGCCACCATGTCCTATTTGAGACATGTTTGAGGATGGCCCCTTCAATTTACCCCTTCCTTAAATGTTTGAAAACTAGACACCCCAGGCTATTTTAAATGCTAGTATTTTAAATTTTTTCCCATGCACTAATTCTACCACCAGCCTTTGTCAAACTGTGTTGTCGTAATTATTTTGAGCATTTTTGTAACACACATTTTACTTCAGGTTTGAATTTATTGCTCCTGGTATAAAAAAAACACCCAAATATGTACACAGATACTCCCCTTGCATGGGTTTGTCAGGTTATTTGGGAGGTAAAACATATTTCACTCTACGTCCATGTCCTATTCTTGGGACATCTCTGAAGTCGGCCAATTTGCTTACCTCATCAAATATTCCCCCCCCCAAAACTAGGCACCTTATTTAAAATGCCAGTATTTTCCACGTAATACATTTTTGTGAAGATAAGAGTTTAATTTGAGCAAAATTTGTTTTTTTGCTTTACATTTTGTTGGAACTGGACGGTTGACATCAATGTGGAATTATTTTTAAGTTACCTATTTTTCATTTATTTCACAAATCACATTGTGATTAGTAATCAGCACTCCATTGACTTATATGATTGAAAGCAGTACCTATACTCAACCTACACGGGAACCCAGAGTCCTCAGGAGGGTCTGGACTCACAATGGTTCTTGGGACCGTTCTCCGGAGGTTTCATATTGTGCCCTGGGTGGGGTTTCGGTGTTGCTGAAAGCCTAAGCTCTTTTAAATCAGACGTCCGTTTCCATATTTCATATGGCGCACATTGATGTCCAGGGAAGGGGCCACATGGGGTCCCTGCCACAGTGTTGCTGAATGCCTCAACATCGCTGCATTACAGGAACACTGTGCAGGAGAAAGTGATAGCTTTTGCAACAATCAGCATCTGTACTTTATTTACAAAACTATTTTTTGATACAACACAAATATAGGCCTAAAAATAGTATCCCTAGTCCTGCTGATAGCCCAGATTTTTTTTAAGCAAGGAGAATTTTACCTTGTTCAAAATGTCTGCAGGGAATACTTGTGGTGTGACACAAAAGCAGACACCAGTAGTTTACCACCATAGAAGATGAAAAGGTCTCTGTATGTTTTATGTGATTAAACCTTCTGAGGAATGAATACAATGTCAGATTTGTAACGGTTTATTTAACATACTCCAGAATGCAATTAATGAGATAGTATAGCCATCATGGGTGGCTATTTTCCCCAGTGTAAAACACAGGAAGGAACTTATACTACCTGTATGATCTAGCCCTCATGCCCCGCAGCACAAGCCCTTGGCACTGGGAGATATGTTAAGCGGAACACATTTCCTGTTTAGCGATGTGCATTAAATGTTATACTCACCGCCAGCAAGCTCCAGTGTTAGCTTGCACAAGAGCTCCAGGGGTCCTGGTGAGACCCTTCATACATGCGCGCAGAAAACTTTCCCACCGATTGTAATAGGACTGTTTTCCTGTCAATGATTGGACACTCAAAGCAGTCAAAACTACCACCAAATGTGGATGGTGTGGAGGCATATAAAGGTAAACTGGGCATTTATTGTGGAATTCCTTAAATGCATTACTGCGGCCCCCTTAACCCATGTTGCATTTAGAAGCATCCAAAGAGCCGCCCCCCCACTTTTTTATACTAAACCTAAAGTAACCATAACACCATTAGCCCGCATTATTCCACACGGCAAACCTCATTTGGCAAGGCACTCGCCACATTAATAGAAATGTAGGACTTCTTTACGCAGTTTAGCATGGAGACGACGAGGAAAGGCCCCAGGATTACCAGGATTCAAAGCCGATCATGCAGTTTACATACACAAGTAAAATCAATCCACAATTTGTTTTTAAATATCAGGTTTATTACCGTATATAAGCCATTTATATAGACCGATGGCTGAAACCCTAGTAAACGAAGTTAAGAATGAGGTGCTCAATGAAATAAAGGCATGAATAAGTCATCTGATCTTACCTGTAAGTCACTTACCTGGCGGCTAATCATACATACAGTGAGACCCAAAGATGACATGGTTAGTATTTCATGACGTCAGACTGCAATGTTCTATACAATTAAATGTATTTCACAGTGACTTGGCTAAGCAGTGCAGGTATATTGCACAGTAGTTGCTAGCAAGGATCAATCCAATCGATATTAATACAGGAGAGCAAAAAACGGCATTATATATGACAAATATCAAGCGTATAGGAAAGGCTACCCGTCACACGGTGTATCTGAAGAAGCAGCGTGGCCACACACACAATAGGAGCCCCCGCTGCCATTGTCTCCAACAGAAGCCGACCCCCGGCACCGGCAAGGCAGTAGCTTGCGCAGTTATCTCCACAGCGGGCAATGTCACAACCCGACCAACAGCACAAACTACTACCTCAGCCAGGACCGGAGCACACGACGGCGGCAGCGGGGGTAGCACGCCACGAACACAAAACACCACTCGCGCACAGACCGCTCGGCGAAGGTAATTTGGCGCTCCAGAGGAACGGGCAGACGACACGTGCAGCCGAGAGCCCGGCTCCTCTATTATCTGGAGCAGACATCAGACTCCTCGCCCTGACTGAGCCAGAGCAGCCCCTCCCAGCTTGACTTGGCACTTTCCGTGCATGACCTGGAGCTGACACGGCACAGCTTCATTAGATCCATTGCAGAAGCCGGTCGCCGGGCCAGCAAATGGGATCCGGGGGCAGCTGCAGAGAAATGTGATTACTGGAAGACGTGTGCGCATAGAGCTTTTAGTTCAGATCCTCCACGCATGAATTAAGTTAAAGAGACAGAGCAAGCAGTGACTTAAAAAGCGAAGAAGCATAAGGCGTGTACACAAAACGTACAGCGTGCCCGGCGAGGTGCCGGTACTGGAAAGGACCAATATACGTGCTGAGCCTCCCGCGCTGCACGCCTCCCCCACAGCTCCCTTGACACGTGCCGCCGAGTCGGAGAAACGCCCCCGCTGCTTCACAGACCCGGCACCCCGGACTCACACAGAGAAAAAACATGCAAGGAACCCACACACAGAAAAAAAAAACATGCGAGATCCCCGATCGGCTCTGCTTCCTCGCAGTATTACCGCCCGCTGCGCGCCTTCTTTACCCTGGCAGAGCACGGCGGCCAGCAGACACGCGAGCCCCCGCCCCCTGCCGCAGTGGCATCAATTCCTCCGTCCCGTTGCCCTCCTGTTGGCTGACGGCTCGGTCCGGATTCACCCGGTCAGTAAAGAACGAGGGCTGACGAAGGTGGCCTCTTCCTCGCACTCACCCGTCGCACTCTCTGTAGCTCAGTCCCACTGCAGATCGCATGAAATTCGCGGGAAGCGTCAGGCTGGGCGGGAACTGGGATTCCAGGCAATCCATGACCAAAGGCATGCCGGGAAATGTAGTTCGCCGGCATAACGCCGCCCTCTGTTTCTGCAATTGTTGCGACAGGCGTTATGTGGGACTTGCCAGACGTGTAAATGATTCATAGAGCCATAAGGATGAATTCAAACTAAACATGACCCACTTATGTAATCTGCAGCATTTAGTATGAAACGTTGCATTGGTGGGGGTTACATAATACCCCCAACTGAGCCTGCCCGGTGGAGCAAAACCTCTAACCAGCCCCAAAGAGTGTGATGTCTGTTCTAACTGGTCATCCTACTCCCTCACACAGGAGGCAGGCCATTAATGTTGAGTGTTAGGATATGATGTCATATCCTGATGCATGCAGAGAGGGATCAGCAAGATGCCGGCTCACAGCACGGGTCTTGAGAAACACCATGTCTGTTTATTACCGCTTACATTTATTGTCTAATGGCAAGCGTTCATAGGGTGCAGTCTTGTTCTTTTTTTTAGCACAATGCATTATAGTGTGTGTGTATTTATGTGTATATATATATATATATTTTTTTTTTTATATATACACACACATTTTTTTAAAAGCACACCAATGCGTGTATCTATATGCCCCGTGGGTTCATGTGGCAGAGACCTGATCATCCTACTTAATCTTGGACTACCAATAGTGGCAGGAGACATTGATAGATTCACCCTGTATGTTTATGCGAGGGAATGTACGTCTCCTTACATGCCTTCCAAGTAACTCCAGATGCTCACAAAATTTATGACTGTAAAAATGGGTCAATGAATGGCAGGAGGCACGTATAGCATCTAGATGAGATGATAATGTAAATCATTTATTATGAAAACACTTTTTTTTTTAATTTCTTTTTTTTTTTAAAGATTTCATACACCACTGTAAGAAATCTTTTCAGCAGAAAACCATCCTACGTAGTTTCCACCAGTCACAAGTTCCTGTAGTTTCTCCACTGAGTATATGCAGAAGCATATAGTGCTGTGAAAAAGCATTTACCCCTTTTCTGATTTCTTCTATTTTTGCTTATTTATCATATTTAACCCCTTAATGACCGTTGCTGTAATGCGTCTATATCAAGGCATTCAGCGACATGAAAAACTGCTTTAAGGGTCCCGCGTGATCCCTCCCAGGATCGTCCATGGCATCATATACTGTACAATATGCCGGCGGATGCCTGTTGTAAAAGAGCTCAGAAGTGTTGCTAAAAAATGTATCAATCTCGAGGCGTTTATAGACGCTGAAAGCCCACCCCGGGGTGCACTGTGATCACTCTGGAAAGCAACCACAAGAGCTGCAGCGAGATGTCTCGTCAGATCCTCCTGAAAGCCCAAATATATATTATGGAAAAAAAATCTTCCCCAAAATACTGGCATGGAAATACTAGCATTTGAAATACCCCAGGGTGTCTAGTTTTCCAAAGCACAAGGTTTGATGGGGGTAAATTGAATTGGCCAGCTCCAACGGCGTCCGGAATGGGGCAGGATGATCAGATGTCAAAACTGGCCATGTTTTGAATTGATTTAAATTAGAATCCGGATTTTGACAACACGTTGTAAGAATTTAATTACACCAATAAAAATTACTATTGAACAAATCACATCTTATTTGCTTATTGTTTTCAGCAGTACTTAGCATTAGTGTCCAAAGTAAAGGAGGTACAATACTCTTATAGGGGCAAAGAGGACATTCCTGGGCCTGATATGAACAAAACCCATATTATCACAGCTCTGGCAACAACAAAAAACAATGACAGAAAAATCTCCTTCAACACCTATTGAATAAAGAAAGCAGTTTCATTTACAGGCCATATATAACGTATAGATGTCTGATTAATTCAACCTTCACAAGACCTGCCGTGGAAGCTATCAACAGCGCTGCATGCCGCTTTGTAAATAAATAAATTATAATTTGGGTGTAAAAATGCACGTGTTAGTGGTGCACCAGTCACACAAGAGTGTGCAAACATTGTTTAAATAAATTGTTATGTGACATATGTACAGCCTGGCTGGCTTGAGGCCAGGAAATGTAAAGAGGTATGTGTGTGTGTGTGTGTGTGTTAACCTGACAGTTGACGGGCTTCCCTGGGGAGATTTTTTTTGAAGGACTGGAGACAAGAAGAGAGTCTGATAAACTAAAGTACGGTATGATATTCCAAAAGACAGGAGCAGCCCTAGAGATCAGCACAGAGGATTAAAAAGATAAGGAAGGAGGTGAGGAAGACGGAATGAGATATGAGTGTGTATGAATGTGGAAAGGTACAACCAAAGGGAGTGTACTCCTGAAATTGAAGCTCATGTTGTCACGAGTTCAGACCTGTCTCCCTAGAAAGAATATATGGCCATCAATGAGCAAGTAGGCAAGCCTTTTGCTTAGTGCCTTAGAGAATCAGCCTTACAGAGAAGAGATTACTAGTCTTTATTTGGATCTCCGGCCCTGTGCTGCATGGTATAAATAATATATCGCACATGCTCTTAAAAATAAGCTCTGGTGTGTTTATTGTACTCTTCCTCAAGGTCTGTGTCTCGTAGCCCAAATTTTTCACTGCAATCCATCGCAGTAATTAGATAGTTTGAAATTTGTGAATTTGGCCAGTCTCAATGTATTAGAAGCCCAACGGGGGCTTCAGTGTGATCTCATCGTTTATTAGATGTCCTGCCTTAGTGGCTCTAAGCCATATTGTTGCCATCAGAAGCAGGCACACAGCTTAATGCTTAAATACATGATTTCCTTATAACTCCCTAACCAGTAAAACAAATTCTGTTGCCTCATTGTACCCTACCACCAAAAGTAACCAGTCCTTGATCAGGTCTAACCAAATGGTGACTAATCTATTTAATACTGGTAAAGCAATGACCCATCAGAAGCCATTCATCACTAACATACAACACGCCATTAAGCAGTTGTCAATTCCAGGCCAAGTTGCTAGGGGTAACTGCACTGGGAATGCATGACAAAGTCAGAAGTGAATGGCTGGTACAAAAGCTTTCTGTTTCAGTATCCTAATATCAGCTACAAGCCTGCAAAGTGTAATATTCTGTAAGTGAATTTAAATTATGAACAAAAATTGCACTGTGTGTGGGTCTTATACGTCTCATCATTACTTTCAATGATAATCACTGGATCACGGGCAATTTTGAAACAAAAATGGTAAGATGCATGAAGACGTTTCAATGTACAAAGCCACTTTAACTGCCAATAGGAAAATATGTTTGAAACAGAGCAATATCAGTCCAACTTTTAACTGCTCAGTTACATTCAGAGCCACAGCATGCGTACTACAGTACAAAGGGCACTAAATATGGAATTTCCCAGAAACTCTCTGATATTATAATGCATTGTAAAGCATCAACTCCTGCTAGCTTCATGCACAAGAAGGGCTTAGCTGGCCCTGCAGACTTTGGCAAAATAAATTAAAACATTCTACAAGAGCAGACAACTTGACTTTGTGTTGTCTTAACACCTTATTTCACAAAGTTAAACTGCTTCCATATCCTTAAAAGATTCCATTCAATAATGAAGCAGGCAGACACTTTATGATGTCATGAACCCTGTGTCAGATCACTGACTATTGAAGATCAAGTTTCTCCAGCTTCAAAGAAGACTCCTTTAACATGTCTATGTCTCACCGTCAAATCTGAAGGCTGACCATCACACCACTTAATAAATATGGCCAAATGCACATAGGTCACATATTCCGGCTTAAGACTTAGGCTCCAGCTGAAGAAGGTACTGGGTCATTGTGCTTTTAATATTCATATCATGAAACACTGCAGTTCAAATGCAAACAAAATACATTCAAATTAATATATTTATGAGAATAATTGCGTGTTCACAGATATGGATCACAATATGCACCCATTAAAAATTGCTACAAATATATTTCATTGTGCGTTTGAACACTGTCAAGTACCAAAAATGATTTCAAATAATAAATGGGACAATCGATTACAGAACTGTACCATTTATTTTACACACAAATATGTCAGTTAATTGGTGTACAAAGGCTGCTAACAAAAATATGGAATGTTAAAGTATTATCTTGCATAAAAGAAAGTACAGGTTGTACTTTCAATGGGATCTTGACCAAGCTTGACCAAAAAGTAATACTTTGCTTAACACATCAAACAGCCGTTTGTATCTGCCCACCATCACGCAGTGCCTCAACTCTCCAGCTTCAAGGCAAAATAATAATTTACTTCATCTAATTGTTTTAAATTCAGGAACACCCACACTGCTACTGAACATTTATTGAGATGCAAGCTTGCACTAATGAATGAACAAGCTTATTAGAATTTTAAAAGGAGGCCAGGTTTGGCTGCTCAGTGATGTCCAAGAAAAGTTGTCCTTTTGAAAAATAATTTCACTTAGGAGGAAACATTCATCGGGGCTTCATCTACGTCATCCATTTGAAGTGGTCAAGACTCGCCGTTCTGCACCTTGGCTGCTGGTGGATGCATGAAGTCCTTAAAGGGAACTAAAGCTTCTTTGAGAGCCGTACAAACTTCTGAGGATGAACACGTGATGCATTCCACTAAGGTTGGGTACAAGGAGATCACTTGCTCCCAGGTGTTACCATCAACTACAAACAGAAGAGAGACCATCATTAGAAGAAAGGCAAACTAAATAAAGTGTTTGTAGCCTAAGTGAGTCTACATACTAATCTAGCATTAAAATAAACATTCATCTGTTAACAATAGATTTCAACCAAGTTGCTGTGAAGCTCATTATGCTTAGGGCACTCTTGACCACCACTCCATATTGTTTGGTTTCCAATTTGTTCACCAGTTATAAAGGATCTAACAAATTCTGCAAATACTCATAAAGCAGTGGTCAGAATGTGCATATAATTGGTATTATAGGCAAGGGGCAATCATGCTATTTCACCAGCAAAGAGAACATTCGCATTTGGTAACAGTTTAAACTAAAAGTAGGCATTTTGTTAAACATCCCTCACATATTTAAATGTCAAACGTTCCAAAGTAAGCAATCCAGGAAATGAGGCTCAGTAGACTAAATGCTTATTCCAACACTAATCACAGGTCTACGGCATTAATGGGAAACGTAGGTGAAAATCTGGAGGGATTTCATTTTTGGCTGATCTCCACGTATGAGTGTTGTGTACAAAAGCATTGCTCATCTCCTCTGGCACACACAGGATTAATCTACTCCCACATGTGAATAGTGAATTAAATACAATCTACAAAAGGACAGCTCTAGCAGCATTTATAACATAAGAAACAAAAGCTTTGCACAAATTAATGGCTTTTGTTAGACATTACAAGACAGAAGTTCTCTGAAACACGCAACAAAATGCAATGCCGCCTCCATCTTTGCGTAATATTACTGTTTATAAATTTATCCTACATCAATGCATTGATTATTCAAAGCAAAATCAATTTGTTGAAGGAACTAGATTATTAAGACGGCATTCAGAGGAATGGTATTCACTGCGAGGGCAGGAGATGTAAATACATGCCCTATAATCTGTCCAGCTACACTGAACACCTTCACTCCCTACGGGTCTATACTGCGTGTCTATATAGATGCACAATTCTGGCTTTATGTGTATCGTGACACCTAAACATGGAAATGACATGTAAACTCTGTGATATCGGCCTGCTGTGATTCCAGTGTGTCCTTCATAACGCCTCAGATGTCTACTGGATCAAGAATTCACTCCCATGCATGCCTTCTGCTTATGAAACTGCCATTTTTACAACACCCAAAGGTCATCTGACAGTTAAGTAATGAAAACAATAGAAAAAAGAGGAATAGAAAGCATGTGACACAAACACACTGACCGACATACATTAACCCCTTAAGGACAACGGGTTCTCCTTAAACCTATTAAGGACAGTGCATTGTAAGCCGGTACATGTATGTCTTTGTCATGAAGGGTTTTTTTTTTTTTTTAAAGAGAATGTAAAAAACACATACAACTACAGGGACAATTTTCAGTTTCATTAGGCAAGATATTTTACACATGATTCCCTACCTTGCCATCCCCAAACCACAGTTGTTTGCCAAAATAACATGTTCCTGATGTGAAATGGGGATGGCTTAGCACCCATGTGAGATGCAATGAATGTAGAGTATGATAGTAATGAGAGGGAAAGATCAATCCAGGTTCCAGGTTCTAGTTGTGAACACACAAAGCTCCCATATATAAATGGAAACAGATGTGCAATACCCTTTACAGCAATCACAGCTATTATTACTATTAATTTATGTGACACCATCATATTCTGCAGGGGTACCGCTAGGGTTTCCTGTACAAGGAAGAAACAGAGTGGTGTTAAACTCTGAAATGTAACTTTTTTGCTTTTTTTCTGCTTTTTTCCCCCCAACTATAACAGGTAAATCCATTTGTATGCTGCTCATTCCAGCACCATGGAGAGCTCGGGGCGCTTGCTGTCCCTGATTCAAATAGAGAAACCATAGAGATGAAACGTCTGTTGCGAATCTGATGCCTCTCAAGGACAGCAAGACCTCCAGCTTCCCATGTAATATTCTTTAGAAACATTGTCAAGAGTTTATCTAATAGCAGGGGGAAAACCCCAAAAAGGATGCAAAAACCAGATACATGTGAAATAAAATACCGGGTATCATAAATAAAATCAATAAAATTAATCATGATGGAAGAATACTCAACTTCTGAAAGCACAACCGTTTTCAAGCTATTTTGAAGAGACATTTCTATGTTTTATGACGTAGAAGATGATTGTTAAATACAGACACCTAGCATGGTTATGATATCACTTGAATTGGCTTTTTAAAATAATTTAGAAAAGCATTACTGGAAATCATCAGAGCTGGTGATTTAAAATGAAAAAAGCTGGGTTAAGCTCTACTGGTTCACATCATTGTTTTCATTTTGCTGATCAACATTAACAAAGAAGAGGTATTGCGATGGTGGAAGACAAGAATGTTTACAGATATCCTTGATCACAAGTACACTGCAACAGTAGGTTTCACATGGGTGTTATTGTTAGCACCCTGTAATGGCAACTTCAATTCAGCACCTCATTGGAAGATTTGTATGAGAGAACAATGTCTATATTTACACAGAGGACAGTAATCGTTATTTGATGGTGCAATGCGAACATATAATTTAACACCATTTGTCTGCCAAGAGATGACTCTAAAGGAGTGGCAGGAAAACCACATGATGATGTCCTTGGGACGACAAGTTATAACTAAAACCAAATGTTAATGAGATCCAACATTTTACAGAAAGCCAAAAAGAGCAGACAGTGGGAGGATGAGAATTGAATGTGTGGGGAGATATGAACTCTGTACTCAACCGTGGTCTCCTTTAAAAAAAAACGGTAGGGTTAAGGTTTTATTACACGTGGGTAAGTGATAAGACACGGGCACACAAACAGCATGAGTAGCTATAGGCGGCAGTAAGCATGCCATGGATATCAGGAGGAGGCTCCCGATGAATGCATTGCCTGGGGATGTATGAGTCACGGATCTTGAAGGTCAGACTGAATATTGCTTCAGCTCCATCTATGAATATGTTTCACCACGTTTATTTCCCGTCTTTTGAAACGGTCATAGACTTTAAGATTCATCGATCAGAAATGATTGCATAAGACTATGCAAGTAAATACTCCACCCTCACTTCTTGCAAAATGTAGTTCTACACATGAATAACAGAAAACATGTGGATAACTAGTTCAAAGAATACCCTAAAGCTGCCCCGGGTCCTATTTAGAGACGTAATATTTCTGGAAATTTATAAGTCATAGGAAAAAACAGGGGGTTTTTTTCCAGAAAAAAATTGAAATTTTCAGAAAAAAAGGGAGTAGTTTTACAAATGTAAGATTATTTGGTTACACTGGGAACGTGGAATGCAGCGTAAAGTATCATGCTTGAAATAAAAATACAGCTTATTAAGTAAATAATAAACCAAATGTGTTTTATAAAACTTTATTTTTTGTTGCAAATAGAACAACAAGGTCTGTATCTGATAAGAACATTTTAACTGTACATGAACTGTACATCAACACAAAAAAACAAAAGATCTCCTCTAATCCTCCTACATGAATAGGATGGGGAGAGTGATCAAAATCGCCCAATCAGCACCAATTGCAAATGGAAAAGTTAAGTAACTGGCATTATTTCTTCATCTTTCATAAAGGTCTCCATGTAATATAGTTTGAATGCCATGTCATAAACATATTATTTATCAATGCAAATGAAGCTATTCCACACTCCGTTTTGTTGGAAAAGGCTTTGGAAAAAAAAACAAAAAACCCTGTTTTTCCCCCAATTTTTCAGTTTTTTGTCCCCCCCATCTCTAGTCCTGATCTCACATCTCAGACTGCACATTCTTAGGTATTTGCTCATCTCTACTACCCCCTCCACTCAGTATACCAAGGCTTACTTCAGAGATCCCTGCTGGGTGTAGGTTTCAGTAACAGCAGGCTTTAAGGAACTGAACTTACCATTTTCTGGGTGGGTTTTCTTAAGTGAATCTATGAGGGTGCTGACTGCCTTTAGAACAAATATGATTTCTGTTACACGCTGCCTGAAAAAGTCCAAACACAAACATCCATTATTAGTTGTTTCCAGGGCCACAAGTACATACTCTTCTAGTAATTTCCAAATCAAGCCCTTCATCCTATCTAAATTCAAATTCATAATGACCCATGACTTTTTTGAATGCATAACATGGATTCTGTAACAGAAATCTAGTCTTGCACGAAACATTTACAATAAAATTTAAACACGACTGCAAGTTTACAAAATCAATTTTTTTTTCATCTGATGCACTTGTACATTTTACAATAGTAGAGGCTAATTAGCAGAGAAGGCCTAACAAAGGTACATTTTTCACTGTAAGTGCTGGAAGACTTGTCTCAATACCATGGGCAAGCGTGCATTTATTTTCCTTTAGAATTGTGTCCTGTTGATGAAAGCGTACAAATAATATTTCATCTGGGAAGAACCTACACTTTGCATCAATAAATACTAAAAGAAGCAGAACAAAAACCCAACTAAAACACAA
This sequence comes from Spea multiplicata, assembly GCA_009364415.1. NCBI lineage: Eukaryota > Metazoa > Chordata > Amphibia > Anura > Pelobatidae > Spea > Spea multiplicata. Next base: position 11,915,924 of record VKOC01000003.1, on the reverse strand, counting down.
TATATCACATCAGAGCTTCTATACCGCAAGCTTTACTTCCTGCCAAGGGCATAAACACATTTAAAGAATAATTGAGGTATGAGGTATCTTGATTTTGTGTGTGTTTGGTGTCATACTATTTTCTGTGTAAACAAAGGGAACAAATCAACAGATAAGTTCATCTGACCATGCGGGTCTTCTGTAGAATTCAGATTTTCTTTTTCAAGAGAGCTGATAAACATTACGATAAAACACCGCAAGTGCTACCTACCTGGGTAGGGGGCATTTGCCACTCAACCTTTCATCATCTATGTAACGGTGCAGAACATCTTGAGACCTCTTTAGGAGCACAGAGAGAGCCATTCTGGAGATATATCCTTCCTGCGGAGTTGTTACTTTATTGCTAAACGAGAACTGGAGTAGAGTCTCGAAGCACACTTTTGAAAACTCTTCTCGCATCCTAATATCTATTTCAGCTTCTGCAAAACAAACACATTGGAATTAATGCCCAGCAGAAAACCACACAGATCCAGCCTCCCTGAAAACAAATCAATAAATATACGCCGTCTCATTCCAGAAACGGATAAACTGCACTGGCAGAGATTTAATGCTTAGATCATATACCAGTGTTGTCTTATTATTAAAGCAAAACATCTCATAGTCACTACACACGAGTACGTAAGGCCGAACTTAATAATGGATCAAATAAGAAAAAAGGTGATATAAGAAAATCAGTATTCCTAAAATGTCATTTTCATCAACATTATCACAACCCTGTTTCTTATTTCTCAGGTTTCCGTTTGGCTGAAATAATCACTTAAATGTTCCCTTTATGGACTGATAATAAAATACAGAAAACTGAAGATATGGTTCTTTTGCATTCAACCCTGGAAGGTATATGCACTGCGTAACAATAATACCCCCTTCTCTGTGATCTCCGTTCATTAAACCATCATGTAACAGAACAGAGATGGACGCATTTCAAATCCTTACTGTATATGGCAAAGACACTGGGCTTACTGGTTTCCAAGCAACAATGCCTGTGCCAATAAGGGAGATTTAAAGCAAAGGCTTAACGTGGCAAAAACAAAATCTAGCAGGCACAGCCAAGACTACATATAAATGTTCAAACATCTCTGTACGCGGCAAGATCAGTGACCTAGAAGCGAGTTCAAAAGTGTTCTGGAGCTTTAATCATTGGCCCACATCTTTGCTGTCTGCCCCAGGTTCTCAGCGTTGCGGAAAGCTGGAGTTTTACCTTCCTCCGGACATCACTGGTCCAGCCGGTGGAGCAGATGAGTCAGGAGCCCCGCATTACTGCACACGCGCCACTCCGGTTAACTTGCCATTCCACCGCCTAGATGTGGCACATGGTTTAAGCTGTTGGCATGGAAGCCAACAGTTTAAGCAGCATACATTCGAAGGGTACGACAAAACTACCACTGACACGCTACGGCAAACAGATACATTAGATAAGGACGGCCGTACGATCTACAGGGGGATGGACACTGGCAACTTTGCACAGCTGCCAGCGATGAACACCCTACGCAAGATCAACATACTTACACTTACTACCCCAGCAGATAGCACAAAGGGGCACTTGGACTGCAAAATACCACAAAGCAAGTCTGTTAAAATATACCACAAGTGACAAATGTATCCAGGAACTACATGCAATTGGCCAATTGGAAGGATTCCATGAAACCCTTTTAGGTTGCGTAGGAAAGCCTGTTCCTAGCAGACGCTGTACTCTCAGCACTGGAATGTGCGATCGAGTCATGGGGGTTGTCAAACTACAGACAGTTTACACCAGGAAGCTCACAGATACATAACTCAATGTACAGATAATACAAACATCCTTTTTACAGTCGGGATTCACTGCAAGGAATTGCACAAACGCAGACCAAAATTCCAAAGGAGACAGAACGATAAAACACTTTGCAAGTCTTTCGCCTATTGTATTTTTATTCTGTGTCCATTTTTGTGTTCTCGCGGTGCTATATTAGTATAGTCGTCATGGCAACAATGGAGGAGAGGGACCTGTGCTCCCCAAGTTTCCCTTTTTCCTCATTTGTAATGGGAGCAGTCCAGTTAATTAAAATCTGTGAAACATAAGACGGTGTAAAGCAGGACTGAACTTGTATGAAAGCTTTCCTGGGTAACAGCTCAGAGCGTTCAGCATTTTATTGAGTTATTTGGCTAGGATTCAAGTCTTCATCCTGTTGACCCAGTTTTACACAGACAGAGCCAAACTCCTGCATGTGAGAATATACATTGCAATAGAACATGGTTATATTATCTGGTGCAAAGACATATTTTTCTGTCATCAAAACATCTTGGGATTCTATATTGGAAGCTTCTGACAGTACATTTTTAGAGTCCAGTTCGGAGTAACTAAAACTCAATGGAATAGATGCATACATTTCACCTCCACTTCATACAGAATATGTACATATACACATGCATACATATATAAGAATATATTTCTTTTAGAGAACAATAACTAATACACAATGATCAATGTCTCCCTTCTCATATCTACAACAACCTTTTCAGATTAAATAAGAATCCCAGTGGTCGGCTCAATGAATTCTTACCATTCACTGAGTCATGAGTCAGTATTTGTCACACCCTTGCTTGTAAAGTTGAGGTTGTGAAACATGTTATTGGCACTCCTGGGGAATTTCGTGGGGAGTTTTTGTGCACTTACATTGGAAAGATCTACTACTAGGAAAATTAAGTCTATTTTACAAACATACACTGACATAATGCCAAACCATATCCAATATAACATAAGTATATCAAAGATGATCATTAAACAAAGATAAGCACATAGATGAGAAACAGCTGAGATGTCTCTGAACTTTTCCGTCTTGGAAGTATGTCCCAAACTACTTCACCTGAGAAGTGAAGTATCCATATGATGAAGAAGAACACAATCGGGGTCACTAGGCACAAGCAACGTGATATAGTTCACCTTGCACGTGGTTATCTGGAGTCTTGGGCAACAAATGGTAAACCAACAATGACCATGTACTCCAACAATTCAAAATCTTCACATTGGTAAAATCAGGTGTGAAGCATAGAGACAGAGTAAGCATTCAACAGTTTACATATACAGCAATTAGCCATAACATTATGACCACCTGCCTCATATTATGTAGGTCCCCCTTTACTTTCTCTAAGTTGCAAGGTGGGGGCTTCATAGAGGCCAATTCAACACCTTGAACTTGTTGCTGTGTTCCTCAAACCATTCCTGAACCACTTTTGGCAAGGGCACATCATCCTGCGGCAAGAGGCCAATGCCAAAGGGGAATACCGTGTCAATGAAAGGGTGTACATGGTCTGCAACAATGCTTAGGTAGGTGGCACATGTCAAAGTAACCTCTGCATGAATGGCAGGACCCAAGGTTTGCCAGTAAAACGTTGCATCACATTGTCTTCTTCTCTAGTGCCATGTGTTTTCCAGGTAAGCGACAAACACACACCCGGCCATCCACGTGATGTAAAAGAAAATGTGATTCATCAGACCAGGCAACTTTCTTCCATTGCTCTGTGGCCAAGTTGTTATGTTTACGTACCCACTTTCGCCAGAATCAGCATTAACTTTTTCGGCAATTTTAGCTACAGTAGCTTGTCTGTTGGATTTGACCACACGGGCAACTCAAGAAACCCCAAACTTAATGAGGCTTTACTTGTAAGAACCAGATCAACTACGGTAGTTAAGTCAGTTGTTTCTTATCTACTGTCATGTTTTAATATGTCTCAGGATTCAAATCTGTACATATAGTTAAGGAAATATAGTTAAGTGAAATACATTGCCCCCACTGGTTAGATTAGAAACATAAAGAGTCTGGCTTTTCATCCACTGCGCCTCATTTTGATTCCTGTTTAAATAGACATTTTTACAGGGAATTTGGCATGTTTTAAGCATCTGCTAATATCTTGAGCGTTTATATAGCAGGCATATAGAGCTCCTGTAAATAAGCTATTGCCAACATACCAGGATTCAGTAAACTCCCTGTTTGATCAAAGGTGTTTCAGTTAAAACTCCCCCAACTACGGCAGGAACCACCTGTGCCCAATTAGGCATGTCTATAACATTGTGCTTGTTGCTGATCCCCGAGGACTGTAGTTGTGTGGACTTTATTATAAGTCATGGGACAGTTAAGCAAAGTCGGTGAAGCCAAGTTAGTAAAATACTAAGAACTTATAGTAATAACGACACCCATAGGATTACACTGATGGGAATATATGAAAATGTTCTGTTTGTACTTGGCTTGTACTTACAAGCTACATATTTGGCAGATAACTGGTTTTATACGTGCCATGATTACACAGCTCACACAATGCAATGGCTTGGATAAGGACCATATGCATTGTGGGTCCATAATCGACTTTCTACGAGAGGCAAAGATTTGATGATGTTTTAAAAAACTAAACCATAAAGCAATATTATTCCAGTACTGCAGGTCTAGAAACCAACTGAAGCACATGTAATAGTGCAAAAGCCTAAAACGAAATGGAAAATAGACATTTCACAACAAGAGTCCAGAGTAAATGCTTTCCAGATATTTCCATGACTAAACATTTGTTATCCAAAGTAAACACACAAAATCCCTAGGGTGTTTTATTAAACGCTGATATAGTATCAAAGTGATACTTTAAGGATCACTCCAAAAACACATTTGTATGGAAGTACTGCCACTAAGCTAGCGTACATGCAATTAAGCAACACCATTCCCATTGACTTTCAATTGGGGTGCTACAGCGCATGTGCAGATGTACTTAATTTCATTTAGTGTCATCAGTCTTTGCAAATGAAATATGTATTGTTGTAATTGCTTACCAGTGAAGGATGATGACTGTGAATGTATGGAGCCTTTATTAAGCATAGTCATGATTTTACCCACAAAGTCTTTCGGAATAAAGTTGGCGTACGGCAGGATCTCTGTGCTGATGAGCTGTACCACCTGGAAAAAATACCAACTACAATTGTCATTCTCCATTTGACACCAACTTGTCTTAGTATAACACACACAAAAGCCTTTGGTAGATCAAGAACGTTGATAGTGTCTGGTGCAGGCGCTTGACATATTTCATGGACTGGACCCAACAAAGAGTCTGGCTCACAAGACATGACAGTTTGCAAGAAGTACTGCAGAATATTGAACCTAGTTTACCGATATCGGGCTTCGTTCACTGAAAGGGTTAAAATGAGACCACTGATAAATGTTTATGTGGGACATGTTGTGTGACAGGATTCCCAGGTTTCTTAATGTAACTGTGAGAAGGCATCAATTCGCCTTTAAAACAATTTGCCATTGCACGTGTTATTGTCGTTTCCAGTCCACTTGTCTATCAGTTTTGGAAACATTAGGAGAAAAACTAAGGGACTGTTTAACTTTATGGAAATTGAGATATGTGACAAAAGAACTGCTACATCCATGTCCTGTCCTTAATGTTAACTCCCATCTTCTCAGCCTATCATTCCTAGGCTGCCTGAACTGAGCAGCTGCTTCCAGGAGAGCGATAATCATCCAAATCCTGTGACCAGGTAGTTAAGATGACCGTTCCAGATGCTAGACACATAAGCAATGTTTTTAACACATATGAATAGTATTTAATCTTATCTTTTGCTTATGTTGCGCCAATAATTCAGATGATTTGATCAATTGACTAATGAAAGCTATCTAGAGTTGGAACCATCACATGCCCCAAGACATTATAATATAAAAGCACATTTAAACCTATGTAGCAATGTATACAGATTAAAATAGCCAATGTATAATGAATCCCTGAATTTCCTTCTCACTGTTGGAAGCCGATTATGGCCTCTAACATGTATTTTATTAAGGGCGACACCTGAAATCCCTTAAGAAGTATATTTGCAAAGGAGGTTCTGCATGGACTTGCTGGAGTTTCCAGCAAGAGAATATTCCTGGAGTCTTTTGCTCATACAGATGGCATTACAAAGAGCTCTCTGCTCACGCACTGCTCACCTCAACATCAATGCTCTCATTTCTTTGAAACTCTTCAATCGAAAGATTGTCTGGCGCTTTGCTGTAGAGAAGAAAAAAAAACAGTAAGGAGAGGACTTATAGTCCAGGATGTAACAGTATACTGTGTGAGGGAAAAAAAGATCAACAAAACCATTTATATGCTAGTCCCTGAAACAGGAAATCTAAACTTTATCATATCATTTATTTACATAAAGAATAACAGACTGCGGCACATAAGAAGTCTCCTTTCAAGATGTTCTGTGCTAGATCACTCACCTTAGTGAGAACATGGCTAACCCCTGACATTATATAGCAAGAAGGGCCAACACGCTGTCGAAAAGAAAAAATGTTTCCTTGCTGATGTCTAGAATAGGATAGTTTAGGCTAGTAGAAAGCAGGGGTGGCCAACAAGTAGCTCCACAGCTGTTATGAAACCACAAAACTTGTGATGCTGACCAAAGAACAAAATACACCTACTGGGATGTGAAGTTCACAGGTTCTCCTAAAATTAATCTTCTCCATATAAAAATTGGATTATTTTTATAGGATGGTCGGATAGGAAAGGTTCCCGTGGCTTGGTGGGAAATAATATCAGGGAAATTAGCCCAGCTTGGGATAGGGATATATAGGGATAGGGAGATATATATATATATATATATATATATCCGACCATCCTATAAACAGAGTCCAATTTTAATATGGAGAAGATATAGACATCAGCAGGGAAACATTTTTGTGTGTGTGTATATATATACACACACATAAAAGAGCGAAGCCCTATAAAAGGCGACCAAAGAAGTGTCTAAACATACATAAAAATGCTGAACCAGAGAAGCTAGGTAGTTAAATAAATCACTGCAATGCCAAGTAAGAAATGTACATTTCAGAAAGGAAGCTACGATTGAATCCTCCTGGCACTCAAAAGTCTGACCTTTCAACATCTGTGTTTATAAAATGTACCGTCAAAAACTCCTAAGACCTGGTTCATCAAAGCTTCACATGTACCCCCTCTGAGTGAAACAAGATAGTTTCCTCTGTTATTCCATGGGGCTTATTAATCACACTGTGAAGAATGGTAGACTCTTAGATGAATAAGCTCCACAAAATAATATTGCAATATGCCTTATTTCTCTTGTGTAACCACGTCAGCCCTTCAAAATCTTGTCTCTCTGGATATAGAAGTCAAACTTTTTTTCTCTCTAGTTCGCCCACCAGCTCAGACGCCTCTGTGAGGATAGCTTTATGTCTATACCATGCATTTTTAAATTCCATCAATGTATTAGGCTTCACCACTTCTGCTGGGAGACTGTTCTATTACCTATCACTCTCTCAGTAAAGTAGAACTTCCTTACATTACACCTAAGCCTCTGACCCATTAGTATTAGAGTATGACCTCTTGTTTAGGGTGACCACATGTCCCGGGACAGTCCCATTGCAGGTCCCAGGTAGCCTCAATGCATTGCCCCGGAACGAGAAGTCTGAGTGAAAGAGGTCTCAGCCGATCAGGAGAGACTCTCCTTCACACCAAGCTCAGTGTAAGCTGCAGCCAGCACCAGGCATGTGTGTTTGACTGTATGTGTGTTTTGACTGTATGTATGCGACTGTGTTTGTCTGCGTGTGTAATGTCTGGTAACAGAGGAGTTCATTCTCTGAATCTGCTTACGCCTGGTAATAGAGGGGTTAACACTAATAATTAATATATAATAGTATATGTGAATCAGTGTGTATGTGAGATGTTTATATAATATAAAATGTATTCATGTGTATGTGATTGGGTGTACATATGTAAAACACATATGTGAATATATAATGTGTGTGTGTGTGTGTAATTTCATCCGCTTCATAGTCCTTGAATGGCAGAAATAAAATGTGGTCCCGCTACTCTTGTTCTAACATTTCGCCTCCTTTCAATTAAGCTTCCTTCCTGTACTTTGTTAAATCCCTTTAAGTATTTAAATAATTCTATCACGTCTCCCTCTCTCTTCTTTCATCTAAGCTATACATATTAGTGTTTCCTGATAACATTTATCCTGCAAAGTATTTATAATTTTAGTCACCCTCCTTTAAGCTCTCTCTCCAATGTGTCATTATCCTTCTGGAGATGGGGTCTCCAGAACCGTACACAATAATCTAGGTGAAGTCTGACCAGAGATCCGTAACGCGACTAATGCCTCTTGCTCTACAACCTAGCACCCTGCTTGCTTTTCCCAACACTTTACTGCGTTGTCTGCATACCTTTATGTCATCAGAAATAATCACTTCTTAGTCTGTCTCCTTTGTTATCACCGACAGAACAGTATTCCCAAAGCTATATTTAGCCTTGGGATTTTCGCATCCCAAGTGCATTATTTTACATTTATCAACATTAAACTGCGGCTGCCAGAATCATGACCATTCTTTTCACTTATTTAAATCACTTGCCATATGGCTTGTCCCACCTAGAAGGTCTAGCCTGTTGCAGATCTATCAGGTGTGAGCATGCTGCAAATACAGTGAAATTGGCTGTGCAGTGTATACAAAAAGTGCTGTTCATATTGTTGGCAGGCTGTAGCCTACAGATGTAGCTCAGGGGAAACACACACACCACACCACACCCAAAAATGTAAGCAAAGAGGACGGAAAAAAGAAAACTAGAGAAAGATTCTAGAGAAAGTATATAGAAAACCATACATGCAGTGCTTCCAGGCATGAGACTGGTAACAGTAACCTTACATTAAGAGCAACAGTGCAAGTTTCTGTAAGTCACTTTTGCTTCTGGTCTGGTCTGGACAGTGTAAACACCCAGGGATATTTAACATGTCAGCGCAGGAAGCTTCCACGGAGTATGTGCCACATGCAGTACATCACACTGCCACAAATAAAGGGACAGAACTCCCTCTAGTGTGCTCACATGGGTGTTGGAAACTGATGCTATGCTATACATATATATATATATACACACACACACATATGCACGTATATACATTTTGCAATGTATTACAATCACTGCATCTCTGCAAATGGGACACTTAACACAACTGCTATCCACATAAGACAGAGTAACAACCTACCTTTTAGTAAATAAGAAGTCTTCAAATGTATTGGCCAGTTCTGGCCACATGCCATCAAATTTCCCAGATGACGCATGCTGCCGTGCTACAGGTAACCCAACAGAGAGCACTTTAAGGAGGGAGGACACTGCCAGCTTCCACGTACTTTCTGAAGGACAGGCATACTTCAGACTCAACGGTACCCTTAAAGTCTGTGAAGAGAGAGCCCCATAGGCTTTATAAAGAGATTAGGCAACCCTACGTGCGCACCCCTGTAATAAGAAATATTCTGTGGCATAGGGGTGCCACACTCTCCTGCACACATTAAGGCAAATACAGCATTCAGAATTTCTTAGCTTCAATGACTGGCACAAGCATGTTTTACGTTATATTCAGACTATATTCTTCGATCACAGATGCCAGTAAAATGAACAGTAATTACAGGCATGTTGTGTTTGGTGACATCTAGTGGTGAAAGCATGTATGTTTCGCCTGGAGGCCAAATGGCCTAGGAGTAGCAGCCAATGGGGCCAAGGTTGTCCCATCGCTTTTCTGACTATAATTCCCATAGTCCTCTGTGAACCAGTTTGTTACCATTAATAAAATACGCCGAAAGAATACACTGGTGATAGGGTTCATGGGGATGCGATCAAAGATCCTTACCTTAATCACATTCTGCAGTACCTTTTCACCCACTACTGCTTTATGACAAGCCGTTTTTTGGTACAGGTCAACCATAACTTCTAAGGATTTCTCTGCAAAAGGTACATAATTTAGAGCGACCCATTCTGCCTGCAAAAGAAGTAAACAAGGCATTAGTGATTCGGTCTACAAAACAGAAAATGTCAGCGTTTGATGCAAAGGGCCACATTTGCATGCATGATCTTGTATGACCGATCTGTAAATGAGAGAGAAAGCTGAAACGAACACTAGGCATGCTTTAAGTAAAGAAGGAAGCCATTTGGTGCCCTCAAAAGGCAACTATTTCATTGAGAGACCCAGTGGGTGAAAGAGGATTTTTGTTTGTTTATTTATCAGGATAGGGCAATTTTTAAGGAAATATCACTCACCGGCGCAAATAGTTGGATCTATTGTGATTCCATTGTGATGCAGGATAAACAGAATGAGAAAAGTTAATTCATAAAGATTTGCTTCACAAAGTGAGACACAAACAGATTATTTTATGGTTTGGAGGAGGACATTGTGATTGGAATGTCACAATATTTTGTAAATTATTTATAACAATCACGACCATGCAAATTGATATTTACTCTATAATGGTAATAATAGCAGGTTGTTATTTACAGACAGCAGTTTCCGTGGGTTTTGCCCACAAATCTGTGCACACAAGTGGCCTTTGCAATGAAGAATATTTCAAAGTGTTATGTTTTATGTGTTAGTAGAATTTACAAACCCCACATAAATAGGGATTAACTATTTCTGTTTATCAGGGAAGGTAGTTTTACTTCAAAGGTCTCTACAGGGTATTTTATATTGTATGTAGTCATAAGGAAACAAATTCCATCCTCTCAGAACATTAAAGGCTTGTGCACGTTCTGTAAACACACAGCCATGCAATACAAGACTTTATTATACATACAGGATATCATTTTAAAACTAAATATCTAGTCTTATCAAACCATAATAGTCAATTTTCAAACTTTACCCCCTAAACCCAGGGGTCATAGGGAAGTGGAGAAGAGTTTTTTGCACTTCGTTTTTGGGCATGTTTCCCCATGTTTCTGTTTTTATGAGAGGGAGTGTGAGAGCGAGAGTGTGAGAGAGAAAGGGGCGGTTTATATAAAACAAGAGGGTCAGAGGCTTAGATGCAATGTAGGGAAGTTCTACACATAAAGTATACGGCCTGACCAAAGACTGATAGGGGTTTAAACCTTTTATATCACTAAAACTGGGCAGACTAGATGGGCCGAATGGTTCTTATCTGCCGTCAAATTCTATTTTTCTATGATAGAGACGAACAAAAGATTGGAGAGAGATGAAAGGGAAAGAATACACGGATGAGAAGAAAGAGGGGCAAGAGACAGAGAGAAGAAAAAAAAGAGACAGAGAGAGTGTGTGTGTATGTGTGTATGTATGTGTGTGTGTGTGTATGTGTGTGTGTATGTGTGTATGTATGTATGTGTGTGTGTATGTGATACACATCTAAACCAACATAAAAAAATGCCAACTAAAAGCAAGGAGAGTGGAGCATGAACACTTGGGGAAAATGAGCAGCCAGTAGGCAAAACCACAAAGTGATTATAGGGAGTTCGCTGAGTGGGACCAAAGAGAAATGTGGTACATCAATTGCTTTGTCTGTGGCAGAAGATACTTTGTACCACACCTTTACTAAATGAAATGAAATGAAATGTTCAGTCCCTTTCGCGCACACAGTGCCTTTAAACAGTGTAACCTCAGCATTCTGAAAAGCAGGCAGGATAACCTCAGCATTGTCCAAGAATGGCCAGGGGCCACTGTTCTCATATGCTAGAGATCTATGAGTAAACGATTTAGTATATCTAAATTAAGGAATTTCCCCATATATATTTTTTTTTGTGAAAAAATTGGGGTCTAAAATTTGGGTGCGTCTTATACAGTGGTGGTAGATATTTTATTTTTTATTTTTTTCTTTAACGAACTGCTGCTTACCTTCATCCGCCGCGGCTGCACAGGAACACGGTGGAGTCACGTGAATGCACATCTCATCACATGACTCCGCTCAGTTCCTGTTCCTGTGCAGCCGCATCGAGCAAGGCAGAGGGGAAACAGCGGCCCCCATGGAAGTCGGCAAACGGCAGCAGAAGATCTGCAGTTCAGGTAGTGTTAGGGAGAAAATTGTATGTATGTATGTATGTATGTATGTTACATACATACTAGCATACAGTTGCTAGCAGCCAACATCAATCACACTCATATCATGCCCAGGCAGCCAGTACAATAACTTTATGTAATATATATATATATATTTTTAAAATTGGCCCCCAAAAATGGGGGAGCGTCCTATACTTGAGGAAATACGGTATATCTATCTTACCAGCTATCTGGCTTTCAGACATGTCAGATAGCACTCCCGCTTAAATATGTATCCTAAATGGACAGAAGGGGGAAACTGCAGCTTTCATTTCTCAACAAAACTAAAACCTATTTTGAGTGATTTATTCACAAGATGGCATGTAAGCAATTGCATCAGTAAAAAAATAAAATGAAATAAGCTTAATAGATACCTGATTGTATTTGGCATTTGCTATGTGCTTGGTTTCCAGCTTTCCATACTGAGGAGGTTTGCAGGAGAACTGTACAAACGCAGAGAGCTGGTCAAAGATTGCTGGGTACATATTCTGCATGTTTTCAGGGCCTACACAGATTGCCTGCAAAAGGTAAATAAATCACAGTCAGGGCTTAGACATATGGCAAAGATCTAGTTAGTTAATAAAAACATGATTAACAATTTGCTATTCATCTGCTACATTAATATTTTGTTATTGACCCATACTGTTCAAATAGGCCAATGAATAACTCTATAGCAGCTTGATTTCTAGTAACACTTTTAAAATTATTTTATAGAATAAGGTATTGACACAACATATGTAGAAGCGGTATATAAAAATAAAGAAAAATGAAACAAGGACTTTTGACAATACCCCCTAAAATTAGAATCCCCAGCTGCACTCCCTAGTTTCATTGTAGTTGTGCAGTCTGGGAAAAAAAGACAATACTTATGGAATAAAGAGTATTTTTTGTTATGTTTTTACATCACATCTAAAAACATCTATCTGTATGTGTGGAAAAAACAAATTATGCTCAATATGATTCAACCATTTAGTAGTGTTGGGGTGATAGGTGTGGTTCAGAAACAAGATATTACAAAATCCAGCAAAGGTGGATGGCTTTAATAATCACCTTTTGTAGGACATCCAAAGCGGTGAGCACAGATTCCTGCAAGCTCGTCAACACCGCCTCAGTATAAGAGGGAAGGATGAAAGGAGAGGCATCTGAACTTATAGGCACTGATACAGCCCCGTGTAATATAATCCCCAGCTTTTGTAGGTCATCCATGCTAAAAGCCGTTTTGATATGCTGATAAAGTGCTGGGAAAATCTGAATTAAAGCTGTAAGGAAAGGCTGGCTTGGGATAAATGTAAGTTTGTCACAAGTAGCCGGTGGCTTTGTGCTCTCTGAGCCGATCCTATACCAGGTGTTCCAAGCCGCCCACCAAAGAGAAGTGTCTTCAATCTCATCCATAGTGATGGGCTGTTCGCCGCTATTGTATCTGTTGAGTCTTTCTGAGGTGGAATCGGCCCTCACTAAAGGTCTCCCTGGGCCTGCTGCAGTAACAGGCCCAACCAGACCAGGCACAGTTACGGTTATTCCAGGCAATGGTTCGGGCTTGTCAGGCTCTCTAGTTGGGGTAACGATTTGCAGGATTTCCTGGAAACTTTTCAGCGCCGCTAAGGAGACTTCATTGTTTTTACTCAGAGCTGCTGACTGAATATGATCCAAAAGGACATCCCAAGCCTTGGAAAAGTCACCTACATTGAAACAAAGGGAATAAACACAATGTCTGATTTATTGCTGTGTTTTTCTAGCAAGTCTCAAAACGGCATAGGACATCTATTTAAAAATCGTAAGGCTTAACGGGTCAGCATTGCTTGGAAATGCTCTGCTTTTCAAATAGATTAAAAACGATCTGTATGAACACACCCCGTCCATTACATTACAAATGTTACCAAAAGCTTGCTGTTAATTAACCAGCATCCCAGTTTGTTTAACCCCTTCGTGACAAAGGCTGATTTTACTGTTTGTTCCCCTGGTGACAATGGCCTTTTTAACATTTCTGCGCTGCTCGCGTTTAGCTGTAATTTTCTTCTTTCCCGTTTACTGAACCCACACACATTAGATATTGTTTTTTTCAGGACAAGAAGGGCTTTCTTTAGATGACATTGTTTTGATTGTATCATATTATTTACTATTAAAAAAATTATAAAATATGGTGAAAAATTTAGAAAAAAATGACTGTTTCTAACTTTTAGTTGAAAAATCTTTTACTCATCTATAAAAGGTAATGAAAAAACCTGCTAAATAGATTCTACTATTTGTCCTGAGTTTAGAAATACCCAATGTTTTTATGTTTTTTTGCTTTTTTCTACCCATTATGGGGCAATAAGTACAGGTAGCGTTTTGCTATTTCAAAGCCATTTTTTCCAAATCTGGTAATTCTTCCCCCCATGTGCCATTTCGGGTATCTTTGAACCCGGCCAATGCAATTTACCCCATCAAGTCATATATTTTTGAAAACTAGACAGCCCAGGGTATTCCAAATGCTAGTATTTTAACTCTTTCCATGCACCATATCTACCACCAGTCTTTGTCAAACTTTGTGGTAGTCATTTTTTTGCATTTGTTTTGTCACACACATTTTACTTCAGGTATGAATTAAAATGTTCTCGTTTATGTCACTATCACAAAACACCCCAATATGTGCTCAGCAACATCTCCTGAGCGCAGCGATACCCCACATGAATGATTTTGCCTGGCTGTTTGGGGGCAAAAGGGCCACATTTGGGGCATGCGCATTTTTCAATGTTGAACTTTGGCATTTGGGGATCCACTGCCCATGCCCTATTTGGTACATCTTTGAGCCGGGCCATTTCAGTGTGCCCAACAAAACCATATATTTTTGAAAACTAGACACCACAGGGTATTTTAAATGCTGGTATTTTAACTCTTTGCATGCACACATTTTACCACCAGCATTTTTTCAAAGTTTGCAGTAGTATTTTTGTGTGTGTATTTTTCCCACACACACCTACTTTATGTATGAATTTACAGCTCCTGGTATATGCCGCTGTCACACGACACCCCATAATGTGTTCAGCAACATCTCCTGAGTGCAGTGATACCCCACATGCATGGGTGTGTCATTTTTTTGGGGAACTAAAAGGCCACATTTGGTAAATGTGCATTTTTCTAATTGGAAATTAGATGTGTGGCCATCCTTCCCCCGGTGTTAATTGGGACGTTGTTGAACCTGGCCCATTCAATTTACCCCATCAAATCATACATTTTTTAAAAGTAGACACCCCACGAGCATTTAATATGCCAGTATTTTAACTCTTTCCATGCGAGAATTGTTTTAAAAGCTAATATCCCAATTTTAGGACTTCTCATAAAATATATTTTTTATATATATTTTTTTTTATTTTTTTTTGTCTTTTTTAAAAAAAGAATTAACATTTTTTTTCAACTTGGAGGTTCCCCTGATAGTGACATCAGTGGGAAATGATTTTTACATTTTACTAGTTTTTTACTATTTTTTTTCTAATTATTATTAATTTTATTTTATTTTTTAATTTATTTTTACTAATCACACTGTGATTAGAAAGCTGGGCTCCATTGACTTGCATGGTGAATGCAGTACCTGTATTCAACCTGCAAGTGGAGCCAAAGTTCTCTAGATGGTCTGGACCATCTAGCGAACTTTTTAAATTTGTGGTTCGAGGACGGCGGCCATCTTCCTTGATGGCGAAGACTGCCGGCAGCTGCGGCTGTGACCGCTCTCCGGAGCGGTCACAGCCCAACAAAAGGTTAGTGTTTGGTGTCGCTGGATGCCTCCTGATCGAGGCATTCCAGCGACACCATTTAAGTTTAGGAGGCGATCGTTGATCGCCTCCTAAACGCTTTTAAAACGGGCGTCCGCCGCCATACAAAGTATGGCGGATGTTGACGCCCCGTGGAGGGGCCAGAGATGGCCCCTTCGTGCCGATCGTGGCGTTGCTGAATGCCTCGAGGTCGAGGCATTCAGCAACGTTTTTTGGGTCCAGAAAGCGAAAACAGATCGCTTTCTGCACCCGTTTAATGACGTGCCGGTCGTGGCACGTCAATTGTCGTAAAGCACATGCTTTTGCGTGTCGTGCCAGGACCGGCAATTGTCATCAAGGGGTTAAACACCTCAGGATTTGGACAGAAAAGCTTAAGACAAATAGATGAGATTGGTCAGTGAAACATGTGGAGCCTTTAAAAAGAAATTACCGTAGTTGCTACAACTAGTGAGTAAATATAACTAGAGTAGTCCATTGTAATTCTGTCATGGGATATTTCATCAATCTCTGTGATTCATGAGAAGATGATGTCCAGGCACTTCATGAGAAGATGATGTCCAGGCACTGGCCTATTCGTCACACAGTACACGCACAGTACACACACACAACACGCGCAGCTTACACACAACTCACCACAATCATCACACGACTGGGCAAAACGTCACACTATGAAGGCACTTTACCTAGAGACTGGAGCAAGTATCTCCTAGTGTTAAATATTCGGGCCACGCCAGCTAGAGTAAGTACCCAAGTTTCAGCCCACTGCTTCTCTGCTGTGTCCCTGGAGTGATGGATCAGGATATTGCCACCTCCTGACTCAATCTTCTCTTTATCAGCCGTTGTAGAAGACTCTCGGACCTGATCTAATAGCTGAAACAGAACCTACGCCAGATAAAAAGAAAATCAAAACCACCTTATTTATTTCAAAGCAATGACCATAGCCTCAGTGACTACAAATCAGTTTCTGCAGTAATAACCTTCAACCCCTTCCTTTAACAAAATGTGTGCATCTAGGCCCTTTTTACATAGAAACATAGAATTTGACGGCAGATAAGACCCATTTGGCCCATCCATTCTTCCCACCTTTCCTTACGCAAAAATGTGGACCTTAATCAGTACTTGGTCTTGTCTTAGATTCACGGTAGCTTTATGCCTATCCTATGCATGTTTGAATTCCCTAACGGTATAAACCTCTACCACTTCTGCTGGGAGGCTGGTTCATTTATCTACCACCCTCTTGGTTAGTAGAAAATTTGTACAAAACAATGTGTTATCCTTCCCCATGGTTACCAAGTCCAAGGGTACAGGACATGGGTATAAATGCCCTGTTATAATAATCATAACGGCTGCGCGTGGTGAAATACCTTCCATATGACTGTGTGCCAAGTTGCGTGTTGAAGCAGAGTTCCATGGGCTCCTATAGTAGAGAACAAGGTCTGGCCCGCACTTTTACGGACAGCAGGGCGCGTGTCTACACATAGTTCTCCCAGTTTGGCATACAAACAGAGCCACAGACAATCAAATGGTGGTGCTGGGTGGAAGGGTCGGTTTAAGGTCACTCCTTTCTCTTTTGCCTGCTTCTGTAGGATGTCTTCTTCCCTGTTAAGTTCCTTTTCAATTATTTCCCCTCTCTGGAAGAAGTAATCTGAGATATTCCACTATAAAGAAGAACATAAGATAAAATATATATA